>CM065802.1:96614095-97136095 GCA_033398695.1 Orobanche coerulescens
AATGATGAATGAGTTATGATTATGAATGAACAACAACAAAAGGCATGAATATCCTTTTAACCGAGTAAGAATTAACTTACTCAACGCCGGTGACAATTATCCTTCCACGAACAACGTCCTAATTGAGATATCGGTCGCTCGAACAACCTTGAATAATTCAATTACCAACAATCCGTTCAATATACGAATCAAACACGAATATAACGAACTCAAAACGCCAATACGACTAAACCAAGTCCATTGAGGCATTAAATCAAACACGTTGCGTCCGAACTCCGATTGTTTACAATCAAACCTCAATATACCATATCAAATCCCTCAAGAAAGGTTTCAAACCCACAAAACATCTTCAATACGATTAATAATCCAAAACGAATATCCAAAACGTGATTATAACGACAATTAATCGAAAACCCCCAATTTCAACTCGATATTCAAAGTGTTCTTGAATAATCCTTCAATAATCCAATGAATCTTTATACAAACTTATAATCATATACATATCCCTTCATATAACATGATTATAACGTCCAAAACATCTTATCTCAACACAAAATCGAAATCCAAGGTGTTGAAGAATATTACCTTTGAAGATCCAAACACTTCGATCTGATGAAAACGTGTTAAATCGACTATCCAAGCTTCCCAATGAAATAAGATGATGAAATCCGAATACACAAGTGATTGAGGATGGAAAATACCTCTCTCAAGTCTCTCTCGGAACAAGAAGAAGAAGAGGATGAAAATGAGTAAAAATGTCCCGGCCGAGTACTTAAATACTGCCGGAAGTTACGGCCGTAACTCGGCCCTCTTACGGCCGTAACTTTCCAAGTCAACGGCCTTACGGCCGTAACCGGCCAACTCGTACGGCCGTAACTCAGCTTCGTCAAAGCCCGGCGGACTTACGGCCGTAATCGCTCCCGAGTTACGGCGTAACCCGCCGTCAAAAACACCCGTCGACCTTACGGCCGTACCGCACACCTTACGGCCGTAACTCGGATACGGCCGTATCCGGCCAACCTTACGGCGTAACCCGCCCACGTCAAAAATAGCCGGACATCCTTCTGCACAGACGGCCGTATCCGGCCAAGCCTTACGGCCGCACTGCCTCGACTTACGGCCGTATGCCGCAACCCTTACGGCCGTAAGTCACCCTTGGTCGACAACACCAAATTAACGAACACCACTTACGGCCGTATCTCACCTTCCTTACGGCCGTAACTCACCTTCGCCAAAATGCAGGGCGGCTCTTTGGACCACTTACGGCCGTAATGCCAGCCGACCTTACGGCCGTACCCGCTGGACTTACGGCCGTATCCCAGAACCTTACGGCCGTAACTCAATGTTGGCCAAGGTGAATAAATCCGATGATTCCGATTCCTCGATACGACTGATGAATGATCCGACAAATCATACGAATGTGGAAATGAACAAGTCTAACACATGCCAAAGAATGATACTCCAGCACAAGACTACCAATCACGATGATGATGATAATACTCCCGTTCCGACACTCAAACGGAGATGAAATGACGATCGGTAACTAATACACGGTTACAACATGCCAACATTGAACGCAATTGAGTGATTCATGAATGATGAGTGATTATTAATGAGTAAGAATTACTGAGTGACAAATACAGACTGATAATTACCGAATGAAAATGACTGAGTTACAACCGGGTATTACAACGTTAAGCGCAGAATTACTGGCCCAAAATGCTCGTATCTATACAACGTTGAGAAATCAAATCATAGAGCGAGTGATAGTTATTATCAAGTCTATTATGATATATTTCAACATCAATAAATATTAAACAAACGCAACCAGACTACAACAGTATTGAATCACCTGAATAATACAACAATAGGTAAGAATTTCCGTCGGATATTACACTTGACCCCAAGGATATGCCCTGCTTCTACCAAATCTTTCATATCGAACTGCTCAGATAGCCATACCCATACGTCCGATAATTCCTTCATGTTGTTTCCAATCAGAAGCATATCATCTACATACAGTACAAGAAATACCAACATGTTTCCATCGTATTTATTGTAAATGCAAATCTCACTCGGGCATTGGATGAATCCATATGACTGGACAACCTCATCAAATCGTGTGTTCTAAGATCTAGATGCTTGCTTAAGTCCATAAATGGATCTCTGAAGCTTGCACACTAAGTGCTCTTCTCCTTCAGCAATGAATCCCTCTGGTTGGCGCATGTAGATTTTCTTGTCTAGACTTCCATTCAAGAATGCAATCTTGATACCCATTTGCCAAATATCCATATCTAAATGTGTAACTATAGCTAAAAGAATCCAGATTGCCTTAAGCATGGCTACCGGCAAAAAGTTTCTTCGTAATCGATACCCTCTTTCTAAGTGTAACCTTTCGCTATAAGCCTCGTTTTGAAGGTTTCAACCTTCCCGTAACCTCATTCCTTTCGCTTGTAGACCCACTTACTCCCAATGGCTTGTACCCCATCAGGTAATTATACTAGCTCACACACTTGATTGGAATCTATAGATCCCATTTCTGATTCTATTGCTACTTGCCAGGAGTTAGCATCTTTATCTTGGATTACCTCCTTATAAGTCCAGGGATCTGATTCATCTTCACCTGGGATTGAGTCCGTAGACTGTCCCATGCCTATGAATCGTTCTGGTTGACGAACAACCCTCCTACTACGACGAAGCAAATCCTGATTTGGTGTAAAAGTCTCAAAATTGATACGTGTGCAATGTTAGTTGGCGCTTGTACCATTGGTATAGACTAAGTCTCGCCCATCAACTCTTCCAGAAATATTTCACTCATGGGCTTGTGACTAATCATATAATCCTCTTCCAGGAATCGGGCATTGGTGCTAACAATGACCTTATGATCCTGGAGACTATAGAATAAGCCACCTTCATTCGCTTAGGGTATCCTACAAACATTCATACTTCTGTATGAGATGCCAACTTATCAGCTTTCTTATTCAGCACATGTGCTGGAGTACCCCAAATCCAAACATGTCCAAGATTGATCTTTCACCCACTCCACAGTTCTATGGGAGTTTTTGGAACTAATTTCAAAGGCACCAGGTTTACAATGTACGTCGTTGTTTCCAAGGCGTATCCCCAAAACAAAATAGGTAAAATCCGAATAACTCATCATTGACCTAACCATTTCTAAAATAGTTCTGTTACTTCTATCAGCAATACCATTTTGTAGTGGAGTTCCCGGCGTCGTGAGATGGCATGAAATCCCCTCATTTGCCAAGAAATCCAAAAACTCTCCACTAAGGTACTCGCCACCACGATCAGATCGCAGTGACTTGATACTCTTTCCATGACACTTCTCCGTTTCTACCTTGAAATCCCTGAACTTGTCAAAGGCTTCAGACTTATGTCGCATCAAATAAATATATCCATATATCAAATAATCATCTATAAACGTGATGAAGTATTCGAAACTACCCCTAGCCTAGATATTCATTGGACCATATACATCCGTATGAACCAATTCTAACATGTTCTGAGCATGATTTACCTTGGTTTTAAAAACCATCTTGCTCATTTTTCCTCCCACGTAGGATTCATAAATTGGAAATGACTCAACTTGGAGGTCGTCTAATGGTCCATCATCTACCAATCTTTGAATTCTTCTAAGGTTTACATGACCTAACCGTAGATTCCGCAAATATGTTTGGTTTAGGCTTGAAGGTTCTTTTCTCTTTTTAGGTTTGGACAAAGAGTTAAGCGATTTATATTTATACATGGGGTTTGTGTAGTATTAATGACATACAGTCCATCAGTATAGATACCTTTGCAAACATATTCACCATTTCTTCTAATAATATCATCACCTTCAAAAGAAATTGAGTAACCATCACAACTCAATTTAGAAACCGAAATTAAATTCATTCTAAAATCTGGTACCAATAATACATTTTTAAGAACTAATAATTTATTATTAATCTTCAACTGCACTACTCCCACTGCAACAGCCATGAGCTTGGAATAATCGCCCCAGTTGTTGGTGATCTCGCCCGTACAAAGCGGCCTGGTTACCTGAAAATCATGCGAGTCAAAGCAAACATTATCAGTGGAGCCTGAATCAACTATCTACGAAGTGGAAGAACAAGGTGCCAAACATATTTTGACTACTAGTGCATGAGACATGCATTTCTTAAAAGCAGGATAGTCCGCTTTGAAATTTTCTTTATGAATACACTTGTAGCACTTTCCTTTGGCTTTTGGTTTGCCTCAGGCTGAGGAGTCTTGCTTTTACCGTGAGAGTTGCCACTTGCTTCTGGCTAACTTGTTTCTTCTTATTTCCCCATTTGGGTTTAGAAGTTGAAACACCAGTTGCCGCAAGAACTTGATACCCTTGCCCGAAGAGACCTTGCGCAGCTTGAAGCTCTGTCAGCAATTCCGCCAATGTATACTCCCTATGATTCATATTGTAGTTTAGGCAGAATTGCTCAAAGCTCATAGGTAAGCTGTCTAGGATGATATCGACATGCGTTTCCACATCCATAGTAGCCCCTAAGATATCAAGTTCGTTAGATGAGAAATCATCTTTAGAACATGATCCCTTACCGGGGTTCCTTCAGGCATTTGGGTCGTCATCAAGACCCTCATAGCATTTTGTCTAGCCGCCCGGTTCTGATGACCAAACATCTCGCCGAAATTTTTCATCATTTCCGCGGCCGTTCCCATACTCTGATGCTGATGCTGTAATACATTTGCTAAAGAACCCAAGATGTAACAGCGAGTCATCTCATTAGATTTCTTCCATTTGCATTATTCTTTCACCTCATCAGGTGTCGAATCCTCATCTGGTTCCAATAGGCATTCCTCAGTTAGAACAAACTTGTATTCCCCAGCAGTCAGAAAAATATTAAGATTACGTTTCCAATCAGCAAAGTTAGTACCATCAAGTTTGTTTTCTTTGAGAATTACAGCAAGTGGATTGAATGACATCTGAGATACAATTAAAATATTCATCACATAATGCATAGAAAATATATTGAAAAACCTCAAAACACAATATATATGCTAGCAACCAACACCTCGAAAAACCCACATATGCAAGCCACGTCCGTTTGGACATTTACACACATATTTTTCAAATAGAGTTTTACACCTTTAATTTTACTATCTAGTCAATTTACGTTATGACAAGTAAAATTAATAATTGGTTCCTATTGACCATGTATTAATTAACATAGACTCCAATGAGGAGCTTATTAATTAATATACCTAAGTGAACATCATAATTTAACACTATTAAAATATTATCTTTTAAATAATAATCCTACAGATGGAGAGGTCCTATCATAAAAAATAATATTTACCTTTTGTTATCATTTGAAATTTAAAACTAGTGAACCTATAATTAGCACATCAGATATGGAGGAAAACCCTAATGTCAACGCGCATGGTAATTACTTCACAATCTAAATTAATAATGGAGGCCAATTTGATTTTATTTTAAAAAACAATAAATCAATTTAATCACTTAGTTATTTTAGCCTTAATTTTTTTAATTTTTCTCGTCCTAACATGCAAGAAACATATCACGCATACATTCATACATGACATACATCAAAACAATAAAAACCAAACTAAACGCATGGATAAAAAAATTATCAAATTATCATGATATTCTTCCTTGAATTGAACCTGAGAAAATCTTCGACTCGATATCTCCCACTGGATCAAGCATCTCGTCACTCCTCTCCGGTTGGGCCGTGGATTTCCAAAATTAAAATTTTTACTTTCATGCAAAATTAATTACATAAAAAATTTAATTTTAAACTTCCGACTCTCCAGTGGACGCAACGAAAGATGGTGAAACGGACCGGACCAAAAACTGGAGGACCACTGCCGGGCCAGCGAACCGGCTCGGAGCAGTGCCGCGCCCTCGGCCACGGGCCGGCGCTCGGTAGCGGCTATGTGCTGCTGCCGCAACGCCCGCGTCTGCTTCGGTCGTGGTCGGCATCGGTGTCCAGTGTCCAGTTACGCTTTACTTCTTCGTGATTCTGTCTTCTCCAAATTCGATTACAATTTTACATAAAATAAAATACATCGAACTTACAATAAAATTACACAAAAAAAAGATCCTATCTACCCGTGGATTTTCTCACGAGAAAAATTATTACATGCCTCAATACCGGGGCCAAACCAACAATTGTATAAAAAATAATAAAATTTACTATTCACATAACCATGATAATTGGATCATATTTCCTACAAGAACACATCTAGTGGAATATATTAACATCAAATTACATGAATATTTAAATTGATGTCAATTAATAACCAAAATTAATTAAAATAGCAAACGCCTAAAATCTGTCTGTGATACCAATTGGTAGAAATAAAACGCAGTGGAAGCAAAGTTGGGCAAAAAATTGATAAAAGCATTTTATGCATCCACGAGCACAAAATCTATTTAGGCATGTTAATTAATTAACTACTAAGATTAATAAGCAATTTAAATATTATTTATTATTTATTAAATAAACATGTTGGTAAATTCAATATCCTAATCTAGATCGAAGATCATAGGATATTTACTTTTTGAAGCGTAGTGGTTGCTTTCTTGATTTATTCCTCAAAATCTTTTAGAGTATGATCCCGCCTTAATCCGGACGTTGTGTGGGCAACGAGCTACCGAATCTTGCTTGGACTTCAAATGGGATATACCGAAACTAAGTTCCCCACAACTCTCGTTTTTATCCTTCAAGTAATTCCGATTTGTAGCAAGAATTAAAGTGTTATCTCAATTGTGGAATCAAAGACACAAGTCAAGATCCACAATTAAACACTAAGAAGAAAAATCGAAATCCCTTGTGTAGGATTAAAGCTCACGGCTGAAATTCCACTTTAGAGGTTCTATTTATAGGCTTTTGACTATTTTAGGGATCTTAAGGAGGATTAAGATTAAGACTTGTAGTGCACTCCAACTTTCCATATTAATCCCTTCCTAACATGGTTGAGTTCACTAATATCAATTCAATCCACTAAAGTATTAATATTGTATATTCAACTCAAATCTTAATTTACGAAATCGGGCTCCTTATTTAAATATATTATTTCCCGTGTTTAAAATATCAAATGTCCATTAATTAATTTAAGCTTCTCACAACTTTAATTAATTAATTTCTTATCCAAGAGTAGTACCACTCGAACCTTATTATTATATCGGAATTAAATCCACCTGCATGGTTTAATATAATAATCATTATCGAGCTCCTCAAGGGGACATCATCAACCACACGAGTCAGGACGTGATTTCTAGTTACAATTATAATTGTCATATAAACAATATTATTGCCCAAGATACGAAGCTTATTGAGTCAATTACTTTGGCTCTCACCCATGGTAAATTAAAGCAATAAATATTATAGATGCACAATTAAATATTATATACTTAGAATTAAGAAATAATAATTATCCAAGATTTACGTTCTTCTTACAGTCAGTACAGAAGACACTATCTCACTTTGATCCAGTTAAATGTATGCAAATACGCTAATGCATGCTAATAGTTAAGACCAACTAATCTCAATCATACATTACAACTTTTCACATAATTTGTCTAAAATTATATAGGTTGTGAACTATTATATTATTTTACAAGACACAGATAATGTGATCTTTCGTGTGACACCAGCACACCATATTATATACAATATAAAATAATTAGATATTTTATTTGCATACCCATAATGTGAATAAATATGCAAAATGTATGATTAAATGTAATTAATATTCTCATAGGTAGTTAAAGGGAAATAAGATAATACAAGCATAAAATATGATTTACAGTATACAACCTAACACTTGTTAGATCATATTATATCTATATGTTAATTATTGATGTAATTTTATTTTTTATGGGACTTTGTGATTACTTTATAGTACCTTATATCAATAATAATATTATTTTATATTTTTATAAGAAAAAAATAGTGATAAATGATATGATGATCAAATAAAATATTTATTTATTTGTCTTTTGATTGTGGTAGTGTTGTAAGTAATGTAAGTATCAAATAAAAATAGTTGTACATTTATTTCTCTGATTGTTATAGTATAGTGAATAATATAATAATTAATGATCTAAAAATATTTGTACATTTATTCAAAATATTATATTTCATACCAAAAAAAAACTTGAGGCCCGCGGGTCCGGCCGAACCTACCCTGGGTGGGCCACGAGCCTAATGTTTTTGGCCCCGAAAAAAATGGGCATTTGTATCCCGGTTCAGAAAAGGCCCGCTCGTTTTTTGCCCCGCTCGTTTGGACCGAGCCCGCCCTTTTTCCAGGTCTATATACAACCCAATAAAATATGAGATCAACCACCCAAACCTAAAAAAAATATCAGCACTACCAACTTAAAAAATAGATCCAACGAGCTGGAGGAGCTGGTTCTCGAGTCGACGCCCCTGAAAGCTTGGATCACCAACCATCTCTATCAGCTTCCGCCATCCTATCGCGCCAGCCGCCTTCACTCGTGTGTATGAGAAGCATATCGCTGGAATCCATCACTCGATCTCCAACAGAAGAAGGAAGAACCCATGATTTGGTAGGGATATTAGGTTAGAAAAGGAAAATGAGAACCCATGATCTCCAAGAGAAGAAGGAAAAGGAGATAAAGAAAAAGAGGAAGAAGAAATGAGGATGGAGTGGAAAATGGGGAAAATAAGAAGGAGATGGAAGAACAAGAGAGAGATGAATAAAAAAGAAGAGAGAGGGAAAATAAAAAGTGATGGAAGGAATTGAAGAGTAGGTTGATAACTTAATATTAGGTTAGAAGTACCTAAGGGCATTAGGTAAAAATTGAGTCTTAGGACAAAAAATTAAAATCATTGTGTTTTAGATAAAAATTAGGCTTTACTTTGTAGTTTGGGACATTTTTTCAATATTTTATAAAACAACAACATATAAATATTTCTTCGTCTTTCCATTTTTCATGTTTCAAACATTTATCAAAATAAAAATATAAATCATAGTTATTATTTTTATGTATTTAAGTTACTTAATAGTCTAGAAAATACATGATTCTCTTATTTCTAAGTTTCAAAATGATATTATTTTCAATTGTTCTTAATATTAATTTGAAAGATGATATTATATTAATTCTTCTACTCTTCCGGCAATTGCTTGTATAAGAAAGTTAATAGAAATAAGAACAGATACAACAATATTACGAATTTTTAATATATTTAAAATAAAACTAAATGTAAAATTATTTAACAATTTGAATTTACTTAAATTCATATTTAATTACAATCCAAATATTTTTCTTAATATATAGTCGCTATGTGTGTGGAGAGAGAGAGAGAGAGAGAGAGAGAGAGAGAGAGAGAGAGAGAGAGAGAGAGAGAGAGAGAGAGTTATAGTGAAAAATTTATACTGTATTTTATATCTATTATTATAATTAATTATGAGCAAATCACCATGTAAGTATTAATTACCATAGAAAAGTCAATATATTAGTATATAATTAGTTAATCACTGCCTCCAATTAACTTATACAACTCATACAAATTCAGAAATGTTAAAGGGATATCCTAATACTGGTTGTAGGAAGATTCACAGATGGAAGGTTTTAGATCCTTCTAGAGATAGTAGGATCCCATTAGATGTCTTACCTTAAATAGGAATTACATGTATAGAAGGACTCTCATTGTAATGCCTATACAAATGCCCCCTCTATCAGTGTTACGAATACAATTGATTGATTCATCTTCACAACTTTCTTACTTTCTCCTGAAGTACATTATCAGCACGTTGCTCTAACAGTAGAATTTTTCTTCCTCTCTGAATTTTTGAAATTCCCAGAAAAAATATGATTGTTTGGATATGTGAAAAAATATTCATGAGTCAATATGATCCGGCTTGCATCGGTTTTGTTAACCAGAAGATGTATGGGACATTGACACATTTAGGCTTTAATAGTCTCGAGTTTGGACAGCTTGATGATCCATATACCACGGTACTGCCATGGACATTATTTTTTCATTGAACAAAGAAGCTAGCCGGATCAAAGACACCAAAGTACTTTAGTGGAGTCATGAGCAGGGCTCATGATCGATGATAATATTTATGTCATCCGCATCTTGCTTTCATAAGCATGTGTGATGCCAAAGACCCCCAAATGATCCTTCTTAGTCATGTTCATTGATTAAGCCTATTCTTTGGCACGATTAGGAAAATACACGCTCACATGCTAAAAATAATAATGTAGCGACTCGCATAAGCATGGTGCTGATTCCTCTCTTTTCACCGAGTCCTTATACATACATAATCCTAAGTATTAGCCTGAGTGGCTTATGGTGCTATGATGATATTCACAAATAGTCTTACTTAAGTGATAACATTTATATATTATGTGGTTTCTTTGACAATAATTAATAAGTTTATGAAACCTGAGTTTATGATTGTCCAACTTGCGGACCAGTCATTGTAAAGGTCAGTTCACCCACTTTTAGAACAGTTCGATGTCTTAAAGTGAATTTTAATGAGTACTTCCTAACATCCAAGACCTTGTCACAAATTTTGGTACCATTTGGAAACTTGGAAGGAGGTGAACCACTCAAATGAAGTTTTCAAATACCACCAGTCATTCCAACGACCAGTTCGATGTCTTTTGGACAAGTTTCCGACCACAAGGTTGATGGTTTTGAAATCCTAACACCCGTTTATACATGCTCATGAAATTTTGTGTTGTCTCTTCAAGAAAGCACTAGAGGTTCGATAAACCAACGACCTATCATCGGTTCAATCATTTATTTATGTTCGATCCTGGTAGTGCATGGTGGCGATTTTGTTGGATTCTCAAAGACCAATAGCTACGGTTATGTAGCATAGGTCAACATGTCATATTCACCTATACCTATCATCACTCAAATGCTTATTTACAAGTGTAACAATATACATTTTGTTAACTGGATTGTGTTAACAGTGAAAAACCTTTATCGTCCACATGTTCATGTGCCAAAGTGTGTCACCACAACGCATCATGATGGGTTATAAATGATGAATATGACATGCGCTTTCAATCATAGTTCGCTTAAAATATACCTTGGTAGATGATCTTGTAAGACACTTTGATGAGCCAGTCTTCCAGTCGTCAGGGGGAGATGCGAACGATCATGTTCGAGTAGAATGACTTGGAATTGTCGTAGTTTGTCCCTACTGTGCCTCACCAAGTTCCCTAAAGTGATGAGATTAAGTACATGCTGCAAACATGTCTGCAAAAATTATGTCCGGTCATAGACGTTCATCACCTATAAATAGTGATATTTTAACACCATAAATTATGGTAGACGGTGTTACTAGGACGTGGATCTCATAGAGTATAGGGATGCCACTTGATTCGATAAATACTCTCGCTAAGAATGAATGCAAGTTTGGTACATGAAACTTGATCATATGATCAAATGAACTCATCCGTCTCATGTGATTCTGGATTATAGTCATCATTAGGGGACACTTAATGAATGCCAATCCATAAATAGTACTCTATGAATAAATCCGGTTCATGGGTACGTGGAATGTGAGTTTAATCAAACCATACTTCATTAAAAATCTACAACATTGTAGCACTGGCCTAAAATCGAAACATATGCGACTCCACTATGAACAAAGTGATATCCCTTTGTTGAAGTAGTGCCGACCCTCCAAAGATAAGATCTATCAGTATGGTTTGTTAAAGCGAATGGGAGAAGGAGTTAAACTCATCTCATGGCACGAGGTTTCTCATGAACGCACTGGAATGCAACTACGATGACACAAAATTTAGTTGTGCTATTGTAATGGATGTTATAGCATTCACTATCTTGTGAGTCAGATAGCTTCCCAAAAACTAACGTACAGCTTGTGATTAAATCTTATCTTTGGTGGGGAACTAAGTTAAGTGATAAAGACTCAATCAAGTAGCTCCTAACCGCAAAGTGCATTGACAAGTGATTGTCGGGAATGCACACTTAGTATATACTTGATTTGGAAGAGATATGAAGCTTTTGCATGTTAAACTAAGGGTTTATAGTGATGTACTCTTGTGAGACTAAGAGATCTCTAAATCCAAAGTTAAGAATGAAAGGATCTTGGGACACTTGATGATGCGTATTCATCAAATTAGTTTAAGGCAATCTAAGGGACGGTTTCCCTAAGAGACGATAAAGTAATGTCTATATGATTCCCAATGACTAGTCAAAGTCATAATAAGACTCGGCTCACTTAAGTGATGATGCGTCTTAACAGAATTTCTCTCTATCAAACTACGGTATTATGTACTCATGTTTGACTTGATGAACTTATTTGTTATAATACGGTAAAGCTGTGACGCCCCGATTTTCACACATGCATTTATTTTTAAAATGTATAGAAAGCGCATGAATATTTTAAATGTCCAACAATTTATTTACGAATTTTATTTTATTTATTAAATAAGGTCAAATTTCCTTATTCGCATCTCATGTTAAAAATATTTTAGTTCATACTCCAGACTCAAGTCCAAACTCTTGTATTATTATAGCCCAGTAATATTTATTTTTATAAATACCCCAAGACGAATTTCATTTAATTATGCCCAAATTATTATTTAGCCCAATCACTACAATAATTATTATAGTTATTATTATTATTTGAGTTTATGTAAAGCTTAGTTTAGCCTAATTAGTTTGGATCACTTTATCTTTACTCTTTTGGCCCAATTAGCATTAATTTAAGGTATATTATATTTTGCATGTGGCCCAAATTATTTTACTAGTCCAATTGAGACTTTTAAAACCTAAACCAATAATTTATACCCTATACCTAACTCCTAATACAGTATAAATACTATATGCTATATTCATACAAACCCTCGAATGCACCATGCTCCCTGCAAAATAGCATCACAGCAGATTTCATACCACACACTCTACAACTATAATCGCAAAAGAAGAAGCAGGACATAATCTGCTCCAGATTTTTCATCGAGGTCACTAGGAACGATTCTTTCTCTGCTCGTGTGCCTTATCCAAATTCAGCTGTAATCATCAACCTCTGTAATTCGACAAGGTAAACATCATACCTCATCTCTGAGTATATTATTCTTGAAAATTTCATGCTCTAGAATTTACAAACCAAATTAATAACCTCAACCCAAACTCTTGAGATCGGGTTAACTTAGCTTTACAGTTGCGCCATACTTCAAAAAGAACCCCCCAACCAGTTCGCCATTAGACCCGAGATCGAGTACAATTGATCGAACCCAATATCTCCAGAAATTGTCAAAACATATGAACCCAGAACCCATTAGAGCCACCTTCATCCCGATTGAAACAAAAATCAAACTAAAAAAATAGATTTTTACACGCAGGGAATCGACCATTTTCAGCCCTCACCTTCGCATTGCCGGCAACATCCGTGCACTGCAATCGCCGCCATCACTTTCGACCTCGGTCGCTGCTGCTCCCAGCAGTATGGTCGTCCGATTTACAGTCCAGAACCCAAATTCTCAACCGAGTTGTGAGCCGCAATCAGAATCCCCAAACCACGCGACCCGCATGCATCCTTCGGTCCTAAGTTGTGTGTGTGTGTGTGTGAAATTTCAAGGTGAGTAAGAGAGAAGGGCGGACGATTGAGAGTGAGAATCGGGAGGAATGTCAGCCGATTATTTAAGGCTAGGGTTTTTATACCCAACCCTATTTTTTTAGTATTCCAATTGAGTCCCCCATGTTCCAGACTGTTCGATTTGACCCCAAATCGACTTTTCAGTATATTCAATTTCAGTCCCTCAATTTTCACAATCCTTTTATTTCAACCCTCAACCAGATTCAATATTTTAAAAATGAGATCTCTTTTACTCAATTATAAATTCAAATAGTTTATATTAATTTATTTTGGAAGCTATATCAAAATTAGAATTTAATTATTATTTTAGGAGATGAGAACTTGGAGCCTAGGACTTGAATTACATTTCGCATCTCAAATTTCAAGGATCATCAACATATTCGAGGTGGGAATTTTATGCTTGTTTTATTTAATGCATGATGTTACTTGTATATATGCTTGTTTCTTGCCAAATAATTGTATGCAAAAAATTTGCATATTATTTACGTTGTAGCCTCCAATAAGTAGTAGGCATAATATGCTCAAAGTTTGCATGTTAATTACGTTGTAGCCTCCAATGAGTAGCAGGCAGTATGCACAAAGTTCGCATATTAATGACCTTCGGGCAACCACCAGGTTCAGGCATGTCATATTTACTTGACAACATGTATGTATTTAAATTTAACAAAGCATTCCCTCCTCACTGAGCAAGTTGAAAGCTCACCCTATTATTTAAATCTTTAAGGTTGAGGAGTCTGACGTGGCGGCCAAAGGCGTGGCGTGATAATAATATTTATCTGCTTCTTTATTTATTTCGTTCATTTAAAATTTTTAATTTTGGCTTTAATGTCATGGTTGGATGTTATTGATATTTGAAATGTTAGGAATTTATTATATAGTTACTTGCGAAATAGTCGACTTTATTTCAAGTTCCACTGCAATTATTCAATTATTTTTCTTAAAGATATTTAATCTCCCTTGAAATTCATTAAAAATGACATTTTGAAAAGTGGTCGCTACATAAGTGGTATCAGAGCGGGTCTACAATTCTGTAGACTCGTTAAAATAATTTCTTTTTCAAACTAAATTTCCTTTTCGCAAGTTGTTAAAACTTTAATGGCATCTATGATTATTATCAGTCACCGTCGCCGCTCCTCGTCAACTCCAGGGTACACATTTCAAGTTATGTTTATGTTGTAATCGTAATAAAATTTTACGGTTATGAGATTCAACTCATTTTTTGAATCATGTTGCACTACCATATTTATGTTTTAGAGGTGATATGCTACTGGAATTCATAATAAATGTTGTACATGTATGTGCTTTCTTATAAATTCACATGTAGATACATTAGTATAGCGGTGCTAGAATGTCTATTGGGAGCGGTTAACCCTTAGACGCGATGTATACCTTTATTTCCATCCCTTATAAGGAGTTTACTAGTAGTCATTGGCTATAAAGCATCATAGGACCATGGCAACTCGTGGACGTGGATGCCCAGCTAACCGAGGTGCTGATAATCTTGGTAATTAGAATGCCAACCCTGGTGCTGGAGCTGGTGGTGGTGGTAACGGGGTTCAAGATAACCACAATAATAATGTGCCAGTTGCTACCCAGGCACAAGTTGTGCAACAGTTCCGCCGTTTCATACCACCATTATTCAACAATCGAGAAGGACCAGCATTTGTCGATGAATGATTGATGTCGCTCAAGCATACCCTTGAGCTCACTTGGTGCACCGATGCGCAAAGGATTCTATGTGCCCAGTATCAAATGATGGAGGATGCTGGACGCTAGTGGATGAGCTATTGGCATTTGAGGCCGGCAGCCGAACGTGCTGCATTAACTTGGGATCGGTTCAAGGAACTAGTGATGGAATAGTACTATCCACAACATTACCGAGAGAAGATGGAGAGAGATTTATGGAATCTTGAGAAAGGGAGCTTATCGGTTGAAGAATATGAGAGAAAAGTCAACCAAATTAGCTTCTTTGTGGAGCACATGGTGGACACTGACCGCAAGCGAGCCCTCAAGTTTTGTAGTGGGTTGCGTCCGAGTATTCGCCATATTGTGGCTGATTATGGAGTGTTGCCCTATACTGATATAGTATTCAGAGCTCAAGAGGTTGAAGCTAGTCAGAACTTGAGTCCTCAACCAGTTGCAAGGTCATCTTCTGGGAAGAGAGGTTGGAATGGTAATCAATCTAAGTCGGCATATTCCATTAAGCAGAAGAAGCTAGATGATAAATTTGGATCGGGTGCGCCGATCACTAGGCCTGCGTGCCCAAATCGTGGAAAGAATCATGGCGGGGAGTGTTTGTATGGAAAGGGTGTCTGCTATAACTGCGGGAAGCCAGGACACACAAGTCGACATTGTCCACAATCTAAGGGCAAAGGACAACCATCGGGAGGTCAAGCTCGAGTATACTCAATGAATCAGGCTGATAATAGTTCTGGCATAGTATCAAGTATGCTTATGATCTCTAATGTGCCTACTTTCGCTTTATTTGACACCGGTGCCACACACTCCTTTATGTATGCAAAGTTTTATCATGTCATTGGTCATAGAAGCGTTAAAATTGTTGAGTCTCTTGAGGTTAGCTTACCGCCAGGAAATACTATCCTCACTAATAGAATGATTGACGAGAATATTGAGATAGGAGGAAGAGAATTTGATGCTAGCCTGTATTTGATTAACACGGTGGATTTTGACGTGATCCTTGGTATGGACTGGCTCGATAGACATGATGCCGATATAAGCTGCCGTGAGAAGAAGGTGACATTGAGGTTTTTCGAAGGTGATTCGATCACCTTTTATGGTACTACGAGTAGGACAGTACCAAGAGTATCATAGCCATAAAGGCGAGAAGTCTAAGGAAGGAGAAATGTCAGGGTTACTTGGTGAGTTTGGTCGACACTCGTACTAATGAGGTGTCTCCTACATACGTACCTATAGTAAGGTAGTTTGTGGATGTGTTTCTAGAAGATTTGTCGGGAGTCACACCCGACCGGCAAGTGGAGTTTAGTATTGATTTGGTCCCCAGGGCAGCCCCGACATCCAAAGCGCCATATAAAATGGCTCCAAATGAACTTCAGAATTGAAAGATCAAAACCAAGAGCTACTGGAGCTCGGATTTATTTGTCCTAGTGTGTCACCATTGGGTTCACCAGTGTTGTTTGTAAGGAAGAAAGTGTTAGGAGTATGCCCTCGAATGCCACTCAGAGGTTGTTGAGTGAGGGCATTGTACTTGTAATTATGTAAACCATTTATATAAGGCAAATGATTGTTTCTTTATTTACTGGTAGTTACTGGCATTCCTAACTCGTAAATAAACATATAGAAACTAGTCCGTGTATTTGAGAGCAAAACGTTCCACTCCTTATTGGATAAGGGGGTCGGCACTGGAAAGGTTTATAGCTCAAATACTTAATCGTTCGCAAGTCGATGAAACTTGACTGGGCGTTAAGTTTATGTAAAGACTTGTATGACGTGTTCTTTGACATGGAGAGTGCCTGTCGAACACTAATAGTTAGTGGGAGCACACGTTATAGGTATGCTAATTAGATTAGTATACTCGAACCGACTCACCTCGATTCGTCACATGGATTTCACTCGGACGATCAATGACGGAATCGAAAGGTTGTGATAGGTATTCGTGAACCTTCGACTTGAGGATTTAGTAGGGATGTGCTTGTGACGTCAAGATTTTCATTAGAGTAGTTCGACCACGTAAACCGGAAGGCGGGGTCAACCTCGACGTGCATCTTGACGGCAAGTAGCAGTCCTATCAATACCAAGATAGAATTCTTTCTCCCGTTAGTGAGCGGGTTATATGTCCTATGCGGTTATTGGCAGATGAGATCATAAGTCTTTGGCCAAAGCATTGGAGCCAGTTGTATTAGATACACGACTCGATGATCTCGATTTGCATTAACGCATGCATAGCGTCAAGTACAGATAGGGTTTGACCGACCGTGACCCTAAAACTTGATCGGGACATTTGAAAGAAGGGTTTATACGTTCTTGGTATTCACGATGAGAATGGTTCTTGAATGATCCCAATCATTCGTTCTCGATTAAGTGTACAGTGTAGGCCGCCGGCTAGGTGGTGCTACTACTCTTTGGTTCCTCCCATTGCCGATCGAGACGGACCTACCGAGTCGCGCATTAGGATTGACGGAATGAATCGAGCTTAATCTCTCATTATAAATATTAGATATTGGATATCTAATTTGGGGATATGGATGTCTAAATCGATTTATTGGATAAATTGATTTACGGCTAATGAATTAAATAAATTCTTGGGTGATTAATTTAATTCATAAATATAATTATTTCTTGGAGAAATTAATTATGTTATTATGTATTTGATATGATTAATTAATTGGATTAATTAATCGATATAAATACATTGGAACGGAATTGGAGTTTATCTGTTTAGACTCACAGAGTTGAAACGGATCGAACTCGTCCGATACCTTCTAGATGGCCGCCCTCCTTCCACTACTTTCCACCAAGTCTTCAATTCCATTTTATTAATAGATGATTATGACTTGGTGGGGAATCTCATGTGATATGATTTGATTTATGTGGGTTGAATAAGAATGGCAAGAGGACAATGATCTCACTTCACTCAACCTTTAGAAAAGGCTTCCAACCGTGAGTAGTGAGAGAGAGAGAGAAAATCATTTTCTCAAGTCTTCATCTTGATCTTCTTCTTCACTTTTATTCTTGAGTTTTCTTGAGAAAATTCAAGATACATTAAGAGAGATATATTATACACTTAGAGTGTAATAACAAAAGCTTCACCACTTGATTCTAGCCGTAACCTTAGAGGTTAATCAAGTGTTGTTGTTCGATGCTTTTCCTAGGCGTGGCAAGTAGAGACGCGGTGTTTTCGGCGTTGGATCGTTCAAGGGCTTGGAGCGGATTGAACTCGTAGAGATCAAACTAAAGCTTGGGGAATAGCTCAAGAGAAGGTTTCCATTTAATCAACGGACTTGAGGGTTAGTTTCTTACGACTCTTGCTTTTCGCTTTTGATATTCGTATATACGTAGCTCGATCGATCCTCGTAGGGATTGGATCGAATTAATTTTCGCTTTACCGCTCCGCTGGGCCTTCGTTTTAGGCACCGAATCCCAACAAAGGGTATCGGAGCGTAGGTCTTGCGATCGTATATACGATATTGGCATTTGGAATGCTCGATTAAATGGTGAATGATTTGGAATCATTTTAGTCATAATCGTGGTATATGTTTTTCGTCGTAATAATTGTATTTTTCGTAAGTTTATGTCTAAATATAAATCTTAAATTTCGGGAAATATGATTTATATTGAAGATATGAAAGTCGGAAAATATTGATATTGATATCCGTCGAAAATCTAGCCCCGAATCGTCGTCGGACGATTTTTGGACAAAAAGGGTAATTTGGCCGAGAGTGACTCGGCCGTGTCTGGTGACACGGCCGTGTCCGCGATGGTGGCCAAAGCATCGAGACCCGATCGTGTCGAGACACGGGCGTGTCTGCCGAAGTGACTCGGCCGTGTCCCGGGTGACACGGTGTCCAGCGATCTGCCAAGTCATCGCAGCGACCCGACCGTGTCTGGGTGACTCGGTCGTGTCCCGCCGGCATCTTCCGAGGGTGACTCGCCAAGCCGGAGTGATCGCCGTAGAGTCGCCGAGGGTGACTCTGGCCATGCCGTTTTCACCCCGGCTCGATTTTTCCGTGTATTCTTAAAAATTAATCTCCCGCATGTTAAATTGGATTTAATATGATTAAAATGATTTATGGTATTTCATTTTATAAGGGAAATTTGATTAATTGGAATATTTATGGTCGAATCAATTATTTTGAACGTTATTACATTACCGATTGTGAATCGATTGGATCGGTTCGTATTGTTGATTGGATCAATGTATCTCTACGCTTTCCATTTATTTAGTATTTATTGGATGAATGCTTTTGAATGGGGATGTGGTTCGTGGACTTAGTTTTGAATCGCTCGCTTTTATTCGATTGGGTTGTAAAGGCCGTTTTGAGCCTATTTATTTTACTAGAAAAATTTGTATCTAGGATGCAATTTTCAATGTAAAATTTATATGTAATGACGAAGACCGGAGGAAGATCCATTTCGAGAAGACGAAGATTCAAGACGAAGACTTGTAATTAGATTACGAGTTTTTGTTTTCTAGAACGGTCCATGAACCACATGTTGGTAGCAACTAGGTTGTGATTGGTTGTTTCATATTGTATGAATGCCACAAACGCGCTTAAACGATTAATGTGCAAAGTGTAACGTTAATCGCGATAATTCTCCCACAACAAATAATTAAGTTTATAAGGTTTCAAGGTTTTCCTTCCTCCATCGAGTTTTCGGAAATTAAAATCCAAACCGGATGTGCTATGCTTCCGAGTTATCGGGGTAGTCGTTCGGGAGGACGGATAAATTACCGGGAGCGCATTGGATGCCTTCGGTTGGAGCAAATTTTATCCCTAGAAACCTGATAGGTTGCGGATAAGATTCAATTTGTGAAACGATTTGCGTCGATGGTATAAACTTAACTTGTTCACGAACCATAGAAACCGTATAGGTTGAGGGGAGTGAACAAGGGGAAAAAGAAGATCGAATCATCCATTAGATGGGTTGGTGTTGGACACCACTTTATGAAAATTAATAGACTAGAAACCCGTTCGGTTGCCCTCTATTAAGATTTATAAAGAACTCGATCACCACTATGAAGTAGAGCGACGATACTTCGGATTTCACATGGGAGTGTGTTATTAGATAAAAATAGTGGGAGTGGGTAACAAGAATAGAAAGGACCTTAATTCTATACTCGGATCATAATATAACAAGTCACTAATTAATCTGTTATACTTAATGCGAGACATAACTCAATATGACAATGAATCCACTCGCAATTCTACTCGAAAAGAACACCTTAATGGGACCTAACTTTGTGGATTGGCTCACTTGTCGATGATTGTCCTCGGTATAGAGGCACCGGGATACGTCTTGGAGACGGACATTAGGCGCCTCTATGCGGACTCGAGCCAATCAGAAGAGATTGAAAACCACGAAAAGTGGGTTAAGGATGACGTGAAAGTCCGTGCTTATATGATGGCTTCCATGTCTAATGAGCTTGAGAGCTCATGAGAAAATGACTTACGCTAGGCGATTCTATCTCACTTAACCGAGCTTTATGGTGAGCACGTGAATCTGCTAGATATGAGATATCCAAGCAAGCTGTTCGGTGCAAGGATGAAGGAAGGTGAGAAGGTTGGGGAACACGTCCTCAAAATGATATCCATGATCGAGAGATTGGAGGCTCTTGATTTTAAAATGGATACTTCTCTCAGCCCGACCTTATCCTACAGTCTCTCCCCGATTCCTTCTCACGGTTTGTTATGAACTTCAACCGCAATGAGATTGCATGTAATTTAGTTGGGCTAATGAACAAACTTGTGACCGCTCGGTCTCAAATGAAGACTCGCGGATGAAGGAGTCTGCTCTTGTGATTTCTTGGACCTCGGAGGTCTAAGAATAAGAAGAAAAAGACCAAGAAGCGGTGGACCACAAGCTAAGGACCTTAAGGGTAAGGGCAAGGCCCCGATGGTTAGAAGAACAAGAAGAAAAGGATACTTGTCTCAAGTGCGGTGAGCCGGGCCTTTGGGCTAGAGACTGTCCGATTCTTCATGGCACTTCTGAGTAACTTTTAGTTTTGGAAACAAATTGTTCTCTTGTATTTTCTACTTCTGAATCTTGGATTAAGGTGCTAGTTCTCATATTTGTACCGTGAATCGGGATGCGGAACAAAGTAGGAAGCTTGGAGATGGAGAAGTTATGATCACAGTCGGAAGCGGGCATAGTGTCGAGGCGACCGACATAGGATCACTTCTTTTGGGTTTAGAATCCGGCTTTGTTTTGACTTTAGAAGATGTACTTGTTTTGCCCAAGGGGCACAAAAACATTGTATCCATTCCGGTCATGGACCGAAAAGGCTTTTCATTTTTCATTGGTGATGGTTCCTGCAAAATTTATTTTAGAAATAAACTAGTGGATGCTGCTACATTGTTGAATGGATTGTATCATCTAAATCTCAGCAACAAAGTAGTTGTGAATACTATGACTAGAAAACGTGGTAGGGATGAAACCAATCAAGTTTTGAAATGGCATCTTAGACTTGGTCATGTTGGTCAGACCAAGGTTTACAAGATGGAAAAAGATGGACTTATGGGTCCATTGGGATCGGATCCCTTTCCTACTTGTGAATCTTGCCTTAAAGGCAAATGACTAAGTCCCCTTCACAGGACTTTTGAAAGAGCCGATAAATCGGGATTAATCCATACCGACGTATGTGGTGCTTTAGAAGCAGCACGTGACGGATATCAATATTTCATTACGTTTACAGATGATCATACTAGGTATGGTTATGTATACTTAATGAAACATAAATCCGAGGCCTTTGAGAAATTCCAGGAATTCAAGGCCCTAGTCGAGAAACAAGCGGTAATCATATCAAAGCACTTCGGTCGGACCGAGGTGGCGAGTATATGAGTACAGAGTTTGACGAGTTCCTTAAGGAACATGGAATAGTTTCACAACTAACACCTCCAGTACTCCTCGGTTAAATGGTGTGTCGAAGAAGGAACCGGACCTCGTGAACATGGTCCGTTCCATGCCGGGCTATACCGACTTGCCGATTTACCCGGGGTATGCACTCTGATCGCCGCGTATATCTTGAATAGATGTCCTTCCAATCCGTTTCCTAAAACTCCACATGAGATGTGGGAGGAAGGAAACCAAGTCTTAATCATATTAGGATTTGGGGATGTCCCGCCTATGTCAAGAAGACTAAGGTGGAAAAGTTGGAAGCTAGGTCTCGAAGGGACGTTTCATTGGATTCCCGTCTGGGACGATGGGATATCTATTCTACATGCCCGAGGATCGAAGGATCATTGTTGCTTTACAAGCACACTTCTGGAAGATGAGTTCATTCAGAAGGCGGAGTGTAGAAGTATTTCTTTAGAAGAATACAATGAAACTCCTCGAGAGACACTGCAAGAAACTGAACCGAACTTTCAAACACAAGTACAACCACCTCGTAGGTCTAGTAGGGTGTCTCATTTACTCGAGAGGTATGGGCTTGTGCACTTGGAGGAGCCGGGTCTCCATGAGGTTCCAAGTGATAGCCAAGAGACCGACCCGACGACCTATGACCAAGCGATGGTGGATGTAGACTCCGCGAAATGGCGTGAAGCTATGGAAGCCGAGATAGACTCGATGCATGTCAATCAGTCTGGACTCTAGTAGACCGCCCCAAGGGCATAGTGCCTATTGGGAACAAGTGGATCTACAAGAGAAAGACCGATGGTGATGGCAAGGTTGACGCCTATAAGGCCGGGCTAGTGGCAAAGGGTTATACCTAAGGAAGGAATCGACACACGATACCTTCGCCCGTAGCCATGATCAAGTCTATTCGCATGATGCTTGCTATAGCCGCTACCACGATTATGAGATATGGCAAATGGACGTAAAGACGGCTTTCCTTAATGGATTCCTCGAGGAGGAAATCTATATGGAGCAGCCTAAAGGCTTTGTATCCGAAGTCGATATTCGAAAGTGTGCAAGCTTCACGTTCCATTTATGGATCAAGCAAGCGTCGCGTAGTTGGAATCTTCGTTTTGACGAGGCAACAAAGAGTTTGACTTCGTGCAAAATGAAGAGGAACCTTGTGTATACAAGAGGGTTAGTGGGAGCAAGATCGCATTCTTAGTACTATATGTAGATGACATTCTACTAATAGGAAATGATGTGGGAATGCTCGATCGTGAAAGCTTGGCTTTGAGTAATTTCTCCATGAAAGACTTGGGAGAAGCTACCTATATTCTTGGTATTCGACTCTACCGGGATAGAGCGAAGAGAACAATAGGTCTTTCCCAAGCCCTCTATATAGATAAAATCTTAAAGCGATTTAAGATGGATGATTCTAAAAGAGGGTTCCTACCGATGCGACATGGAATAAAACTCACCTTGAAGATGTGTCCTCAAAATGAGGAACAACGAAAGGAAATGAGTAATATACCATATGCTTCGGCCGTGGGTAGCCTTATGTATGCTATGTTGTGTACAAGACATGACATTGCGCATGCTGTAAGCGTGGTGAGTAGGTTTCAGCAAACCTGTGTAGGGAACATTGACCGCCAGAAAGAACGTTCTCAAGTACTTGAGAAGGACTAGAGATATGATTACGATGTATGGTGGTGGAGAATCGATGTGGTGGGATTCACCGATTCGGACTTCCAAGGACCGAAGGACGACTCGATGTCCACTTCGGCTACATATTTACTCTTAATGGAGGAGCGATTCTTGGCGTAGTGCCAAGCAAAGCGCGATCGCCGATTCCACTGTCAGCCGAGTATCAAGCGGCCTCGGAGGCTTCCAAGGAAGGGTTCTGGATTAAGAAGTTTCAGGAGAACTTCAAGTGATACCATGTGCCGAGTGCTGTTACTGCATCTGCGACAACGACGGAGTCAGAGCGCAGCCAAGGAGCCGAGGTTTCACAACAAAGACCAAACATATTGAGAGGAAGTATCATCTCGTAAGAGAATTTGTTCGCAAGGGATACATTGTCCGCATAGAGTAGACTCGGCCGACAACGTCGCCGATCCACTGACCAAGCCACTATCTCGACTAGCTTGGAGCGTCATCTGGAGAACATGGGTATTAGATACCATAGTGTGTGGCATTGAGTGCAAGTGGGAGATTGTTAGAATATGCCTCGAATGCCACTCGAGGTTGTTGAGTGAGGGCATTGTACTTGTAATTATGTAAACCATTTATATAAGGCAAATGATTGTTTCTTTATTTACCGGTAGTTACCGGCATTCCTAACTCGTAAATAAACATATAGAAACTAGTCCGTATTTGAGAGCAAAACGTTCCACTCTTATTGGATAAGGGGTCGCACCGGAAAGGTTTATAGCTCAAATACTTAATCGTCGCAAGTCGATGAAACTTGATCGGGCGTTAAGTTTATGTAAAGACTTGTATGACGTGTTCTTTGACATGGAGAGTGCCCGTCGAACACTAATAGTTAGTGGGAGCACACGTTATAGGTATGCTAATTAGATTAGTATACTCGAACCGACTCACCCTCGATTCGTCACATGGATTTCACTCCGGACGATCAATGACGGAATCGAAAGGTTGTGATAGGTATTCGTGAACCTTCGACTTGAGGATTTAGTAGGGATGTGCTTGTGACGTCAAGATTTTCATTAGAGTAGTTCGACCTCGTAAACCTAAGGCGGGGTCAACCTCGACGTGCATCTTGACGGCAAGTAGCAGTCCTACCGAATACCAAGATAGAATTCTTTCTCCCGTTAGTGAGCGGGTTATATGTCCTATGCGGTTATTGGCGATGAGATCATAAGTCTTTGGCCAAAGCATTGGAGCCATTGTATTAGATACACGATACTCGATGATCTCGATTTGCATTAACGCATGCATAGCGTCAAGTATGATAGGGTTTGACCGACCGTGACCCTAAAACTTGATCGGGACATTTGAAAGAAGGGTTTATACGCCATCGGTATTCACGACAGAATGGTTCTTGAATGATCCCAATCATTCGTTCTCGATGGGGTACAGCAGTGTAGCCGCCAGTGGCTAGGTGGTGCTACTACTCTTTGGTTCCTCCCATTGCCGATCGAGACGGACCTACCGAGTCGCGCATTAGGATTGACGGAATGAATCGAGCTTAATCTCTAAGAATAAATATTAGATATTGTATATCTAATTTGGGACATTGGATGTCTAAATCGATTTATTTGATAAATTGAAATACGGCCTAATTAATTAAATAAATTCTTGGGTGATTAATTTAATTCATAAATATAATTATTTCTTGGAGAAATTAATTATGTTATTATGTATTTGATATGATTAATTAATTGGATTAATTAATCGATATAAATACATTGGAACGGAATTGGAGTTTATCTGTTTAGACTCACAGGAGTTCGAAACGGATCGAACTCGTCCGATACCTTCTAGATGGCTGCCCTCCTTCCACCTACTTTCCACCAAGTCTTCAATTCCATTTTATTAATAGATGATTATGACTTGGTGGGGAATCTCATGTGATATGATTTGATTTATGTGGGTTGAATAAGAATGGCAAGAGGACAATGATCTCACTTCACTCAACCTTTAGAAAAGGCTTCCAACCGTGAGTAGTGAGAGAGAGAGAGAGAAAAATCATTTTCTCAAGTCTTCATCTTGATCTTCTTCTTCACTTTTATTCTTGAGTTTTCTTGGAGAAAATTCAAGATACATTAAGAGAGATATATTATACACTTAGAGTGTAATAACAAAAGCTTCACCACTTGATTCTAGCCGTAACCTTAGAGGTTAATCAAGTGTTGTTGTTCGATCGTTTTAGGCGTGTGGCAAGTAGAGACGCGGTGTTTTCGGCGTTGGATCGTTCAAGGGCTTGGAGCGGATTGAACTCGTAGAGATCAAACTAAAGCTTGGGGAATAGCTCAAGAGAAGGTTTCCATTTAATCAACGGACTTCGAGGGTTAGTTTCTTACGACTCTTGCTTTTCGTTTTTGATATTCGTATATACGTAGCTCGATCGATCCTCGTAGGGATTCGGATCGAATTAATTTTCGTTTTACCGCTTCCGCTGGGCCTTCGTTTTAGGCACCGAATCCCAACAGAAAGATGGGTCACTTCGGATGTGTATTGATTACAGAGAGCTGAATCGACTCACAGTGAAGAACAAGTACCTATTACCGAGAATCGAGGATCTATTCGATCATTTGAGGGGAGACGGAACCTTTTTGAAGATTATTTTGAGGTCGGGGTACCATCAACTGAACATTAGGGAGTGTGACATTCCCAAGATGGCTTTCAGGACCCGTTATGGATATTTTGAATTTGTAGTGATGCCTTTTGGTCTGAGTAACGCACCTGCAATCTTTATGGATTTAATGAATAGGGTGTTCCGACCCTACTTGGATAAGTTCGTGATCATATTCATAGATGACATCTTGGTGCATTCTAAGGACAAGGAACAACACCAAGAGCATTTTAGGGTTACATTGGAGACACTTTGCCAGGAGAAGTTGTATGCCAAGTTCAAGAAATGTGAGTTTTGGTTAAATATAGTTGGATTCCTTGGACACGTGGTGACTTCTAAAGGAATTGAGGTAGATCCCGGCAAGTTTGTAGTAGTGAGTAGTTGGGGAGTACCCAAGAATGCGAGTGAAGTTCGGAGCTTTCTGGGCTTGGCTGGCTATTATAGAAGATTTATTGAAGGATTTCGAAAATTGCCACTCCTAAAACCCAGTTAACAAGGAAAGGTGTGAGGTTTAAATGGAGAGTGAGGTGCGAGGAAAGTTTTCAAGAGTTGAAAAAGAGACTAACCTCGGCACCAGTATTAACAGTTCCGGATCCGACAGAAGACTTTGTTATTTATAGTGATGCCTCAAAGCAGGGGTTGGGTTATGTTCTGATGCAACATGGTAAAGTAGTAGCATATGCATCGAGACATCTTAAACCACACGAGTTGAACTATCAGGCGCATGATCTTGAGTTGGCTGCTGTAGTACATGCATTGAAGATTTGGCGTCACTATCTCTACGGAGGGAAGTGGAAGTGTGAGATATACACCCACCATAAAAGTTTGAAGTATCTTTTTCTAATACCCGAGATCTTTGTTCCGGATTCGTTGAGTTTTCTATGTTTTATCGGATTGTTTTTGTCCTCATCGTTGGAATTCTGCGCCATGTTTTGGGTGTGCCTTATTGGGGCATGTGTTTGGAGGCGTTTTGGATCACTTTGTGGGTTTTTGTGATTTTGTGGTGTAGCGCACGCTAATGCTTGTGACATAGCGCACGCTACTGTGTTGTGGTTAGCGCACGCTACTGGATGTGTAGCGCACGCTAACTGGCAGTCCAGCGACAGTCCAGGAGCTACTGGACTGGGACTAGGGTCTCGTTAGCGCACGCTAATGTTGGTAGCTAGGGCACGCTATCGACTGCTCAGCGCATGCTCTTTCTTCTTTCTAGTGCACGCTACCTGTAGGTGCAGTTCTGTCCAGAGGCACTGGACTGGTTTCGTGACCCGTTAGCGCGCGCTACGCTATGGGTCTAGTGCACGCTAACAGTGTTATTCGGTAAGTTCTGGGCGTTGACCTCATTAGCGCGCGCTAATGCTGTCTGGTTATCGCACTCTAATTACTGTCCAGTATAAATACTGGACAGCAGGCTTCACTTCGTCATTTCTCATTTTTCTTCATTCCTTCCGACGGGAGCGAGCTCTAGAGGCGATTTTGAGCGACCTTCTTCCTCAAGCTTCATCTCGGAGCGGATTTGTAGGTGTTTAACAACATCTAATCATCTACTTTGGTCAAATCAAGGTAATATCTTCTTAGAACCCTAGTTTCTTGAATTTGGGGTTTTTCCTTGGATTTGTGATTCTTAACCGATCTCATCCGATCGGTTGTGTATTCTTGTTTGTCTTGACCGTAATCTTCAGATATTGTTATCCGTTCATCGATTTTATCGCCCGGATCAATGATTCTTTATTTCTTTGAGAACACTTAGATCCTTGTTGTTTTTAGGATCGTTTCGGATTTCAATTAGTGTTATTGATTCGTGGTGATGCTATTTTTGTAGTATTCGTGGGCTGTCGAAGTCTTGGTCGTTTTTGGAAGTTCAAAGGATACCCGATCGTGCCCATTCATCGTTTCGTCGCTCGTGATATCGAGGCAAGTATCTTGTCCATACGTTTCATGTTTCGTAGGCGTAATTATTGATAAATGATTTTATGCGAAACCCAATGTTTAATGAACGTAAAAAGGGATCGGTATGTTCTCGATAAATGTTGTCTTTCAACGGTAATTCGTGTACTTTGTGAATATATGTGTTCTCGAAATATGTGTGTTGGTTTTGTATGTTGAAAGATGCTATGATCACTTTGAGTGAGTTTATTAGACCGTAATCCTTTGCCGGGGATTACGTAATGTTATGTGTACTTGTTCGGCAAGAACATATTGTGTGGATATTAGTTGTTACTCCTTTGAAAGGAGGTTGTGATGTTTAAGTGTTACTTGGCTTGATGTTCTGCTCATTGTTATGTGATCGTTGAAAGTGATGTGCCTCCGGGTAGGATTGTTGAATCTCCGGGATCCATACTTGTTAGTATGGGTCAGGCGTGACCGTAGGGTTATCCAATCCGGGTATGTCTTGCGGGGACTCCGAGGTTCGGGGTTGCTATCCCGATGCCGGGATAACTTGTGGGGTTATCATCGGGTATGTCTTGCGGGGTCTCCGAGGTTCGTGGCTTGTTAGCGCGATGCCGGGATAACTTATGGTTGTGGTTTGGATGGTTCTGTGACTGTTGTCACGAAGACATGTGATTTGGTATGGTTTCCTATTGGGTTATTCACTCGGGTATGGTCTACGGGAGCATCTGAGGTTCGTGGCTTGTTAGCACGGGACGCGAATAATCCTTAGGAACATGTGTTATGTGACTTGGGTCGTGGACCCTGTGTTCTGTGATTTGGGTCGTGGACCCTGTGGCTTATGATCTGGGTCTTGGACCCCGTGTGTTGTGAATTGGGTTGTGAACCCGCATTTTATTATTGGAATCGTATTTTGGAAAGATGATTTTGGGCCATGTCCCCAAGTATTTTCGAAAGACTTGAGAATTCCTTAATTCCAAATGTTTCAAACTCCCGAGATCGTAAAATATTTTGTATGAGATACATGGTTCTATTCCTACCTTTTATAAATCAAACTGTTTTGATTAAGTGAATTATCTCGGGAAATATATTCAAGATTTTTATATTCTTGAAGCACGTTGTGTATGGCTTGTACTTTTGTTTATACTTGCACTAGCAAAACAGTGGAGTTCTGCTAACTCCCGAGTAATCGGGGGGTGGATGTCTGTATTGCGTCCAGGTACTTGCAGGTTGTTGGGGAGCGAATCACAGGATCGATACAAAGGATGATGGAAGACGACGATACTAATCACATGAAGATCATTCGTTGATTATTTTGGTAGAGTCTCAGTAATTGGCTCTCCATTGTGTAGTTTTCCCGTTTTATGGGTATATTGATGTATTCCAACCCCTGCGTGGGTATGAGTTTTAAGTCGAGTTGTATATGTTTGATGTATGGTATTGTGGTAAAAGACCAAATCGGTCTAGCGGTCCTTTACGTAGCCACGTCGGCATGTGAAGTGATGCATTGTTTTGTATTTAGCCTGGTAGATCCTCGCGGAGAGAGTCTGTGGCGCTGTAATATTCCCGAGTGGTTTGGGGGTGTTACAGAATATGGTATCAGAGCTTAGGTTGAGGAAACCTAGGCTGTCGGGTTGAGTTGTGTGTTGTCGGGTCTTTTCTTGTCAGATTTGGTCTGACTGAGTGGTGTCGCGACGCGTCGTGTGAGTTGTCAGTCGTGATTAGTATCGAGGCGCAACCATCATCTTCGTGCGATCTATGGATGTAAGTCTCCCTACTTTGCTGTGTCTCGTGTTATACGAGTTTATGTGATTCTGTGTTATTCTGTGGAGTTTAATTGTGCCTCGTGAATACTTACACCATACTTGTTTGATTCTCGTATTGTGCTGGTATAAAGAGTAGTACCGGTATGCATGTATGTATGTATGTATATATATATATACAACTTTGTGTGAAATCGTTTTTACAGGAGCGATGTTTTGGATTGGTTATTTAATAAAAGTTTATCAATGTGGTATTTTAAACTTCAAATATTTTGGGGAAGTCACGTAAATTCTATTTAAAAACATCCTTCGAGGAGGAAAAATAATTTGATTTTCGTATGATGACCTCGAGACCAAAGATTTTGGGAATTCAACTACATGTATTTTATGTTCATCTTGCATTGAAAATTTTCAAAATTCGATTTTTAAATGCTCAAACGAGGTCTACCAAAAGTTTACTTGAGACGTGACTTTCGCCTTCAACTTTTCGGTTAAAAGATATGTAGTGAGGATGTAAATTGTTGGCGTTTGGATTCGTATGTTGTTGATTACTTGTAACCTTCGACTTTTGATATTACTTGGTATATGTTCATGAATGTGTTGCTGGATTAGAATAACTAGCGCGCGCTAACATGATATGGCTAGCGCACGCTAAGTCTCTGTTAAATCATATACTAAATGGTCTGATCAGAAACCCGGAAATTGCATTCTGGCTATCAGTCTAACATTTGCAATTGTTAGGCTGATCATTTGTGACCGTACTCTATGTGTGTTGTTCATGCATTTATAATTCACATAACAACGGCATTATAAATGAAGATTTTCGGGATAATAGTTTGTATATTGTGCTCTAGATGGAATTAAATCGTAATATGTATATGATTTAATGATGTTTGATTAAAGACGGAGATGTGAATATCTTGCTATGTGTTATGATCTGTCGTTGCCATAGGTTGTTGTTTGTTAGTATGCCGAGGGGCAGAGGTCGTGGTCGTAACCGTGGTGCTGATGGCCACGGGGATCAGATGCGGAATCGAGAGAATGTCGTTGAGAATGATTTTAGTTTGGGTGTTGCTACTATATTGCAACAAGTAGCGACTCAGATGACTCAGTTGACCCAGGTGGTTCAACGTAGCATTGACGCGAGTCAGAACGTCGGTGTAAATCAATGGCTTCACGAGGTAGTTCGTATGAATCCCCCTCGATTCGCCGGTGCTGCGGATGCGTTGGGCTGGGATGGTTGGATTTTCCAGTTGGGAAAGATTTTTGAGGCTATCGGATGTCCTGAAGAGCGGAAGGTACCTATCGCTCAGTACCTTCTTGACAAAGATGCCGCTAATTGGTGGGAAGCTGCTAAACCTCATGATCGTGATGTCATGTGGGCGGAGTTCCAAGAATTTATGGAAGCTGAGTTCTGTCCGAAACCGGTTAGAGAGCAGAGGATTCGCGAATTCTACTTGTCAGAACCGCAAGATATATCGATGTCGCAAGCTATCATTGATTATAGCAAACAACTCAGTTATGTGCGAGATCGGGTGAGAACCGATGAAGAGAGGATCCTTCACTTTGACATACGGATGAAGCCGGATATTCATGTGTATATGTCGGGGTTCAATTGCACTTCGTTGAGGTACTATCAAGATCGAGCATTAGCCCATGAACTAGCTTCGCTATCGTCGGAGCGTGTGCCCGAGTCGAAGAAGTAGAGGAAGTCCGATGACCGTGTGGACGGTGCAGGAATTGGTGTTTCTAGTTTTCAATGTCGTAGCCTTTCCGCTGTGAAGCCCTATCGCTCGATGCGTGGAACTGAGAGTTCCAAGTCATCTGCTTTGACTCCTGGTAAAGCCAGGAGATGTTTTAACTGTAATGTGGTGGGACATGTTCGTGCACATTGTCCTTCTCCGCCAGTAACGTGTTACAGGTGCGGACTCGAGGGACACCGGGTTCAGTTTTGTGAGTTCGGCACCGAGCCTTCCGAGGCACAGATTTGAGCGCTGATATCACGATCGACTCCGAGTAGTCCCGGAGGGGCGTGGTCTACCAGTTGTATGTTGAGTTATTTACCTTGATTTGTTGTTTCGATATTTCGGAGATTAACTTTTTTTTATTTGAACTGAATCGGATTTTGAACTCTGTACTTTCGACTCTATCGACTCGTTTATGTTCGATGACATTTTCTGAACTTATCCTGTCTTGTGTTTTTGTTGATCGAACGAGTTGTGGTATTGTTTCAGGATAACCCATTTGTCGTTGTGACTTTCCAATCGCTATTCCATTTCCTGTGGATCTTATGTGAATGCACGTCTTGTTTTCTTCACCAGATCGTATATTGTCTCGGGTCAAGATGTGAACTTTTGGGGTTGTTATTTGAATATTATTGTTCGTCGTGATTCGAACATGATTGATCGACTGTTGTTGTCTCGATCGTTGTAATTCAATCGTTTGATTGTTCAGTTTTTGTTGACCTTGTTTCGTAATTGTTGAGCGTTCAGACTCCTTCGTGATTTCCTTAAGTTCGGGAAATTAGTTTTGTGTTCGATCTTTCGACCCTTGGGCTGTGGAATTCCGTATTTGTTCAGCGAATAACTCGTGTTTTGATTGATGTACTGTTGAGTTGTTCAACCGTACTGATTTTCGGTCGTTGTGTTTTGTTAATGTCGGCAACGGATGTCGTGTGTTATCTGAGTTTGTTTTGCGTTGTTCGTTCTATGTTTCAAGTTTCGAGGACGAAACTTCTTTTAAGAGGGGTAGAATATAATACCCGAGATCTTTGTTCTGGATTCGTTGAGTTTTCTATGTTTTATCGGATTGTTTTTGTCCTCATCGTTGGAATTCTGTGCCATGTTTTGGGTGTGCCTTACTGGGGCATGTGTTTGGAGGCGTTTTGGATCACTTTGTGGGTTTTTGTGATTTTGTGGTGTAGCGCACGCTAATGCTTGTGACATAGCGCACGCTACTGTGTTGTGGTTAGCTCACGCTACCGGATGTGTAGCGCACGCTAACTGGCAGTCCAGCGATAGTCCAGGAGCTACTGGACTGGGACTGGGGTCTCGTTAGCACACGCTAATGTTGGTAGCTAGCGCACGCTATCGACTGCTTAGCGCACGCTCTTTCTTCTTTCTAGCGCACGCTACCCGGTAGGTGCAATTCTGTCCAGAGGCCACTGGGCTGGTTTCGTGACTCGTTAGCGCGTGCTACGCTCATGGGTCTAGCGCATGCTAACAGTGTTATTCGGTAAGTTCTGGGCGTTGACCTCGTTAGCGCGCGCTAATGCTGTCTGGTTAGCGCACGCTAATTACTGTCCAGTATAAATACTGGACAGTAGGCTTCACTTCGTCATTTCTCATTTTTCTTCATTCCTTCCGACGGGAGCGAGCTCTAGAGGCGATTTTGGGCGACCTTCTTCCTCAAGCTTCATCTCGGAGCGGATTTGTAGGTGTTTAACAACATCTAATCATCTACTTTGCTCAAATCAAGGTAATCTCTTCTTAGAACCCTAGTTTCTTGAATTTGGGGTTTTTCCTTGGATTTGTGATTCTTAACCGATCTCATCCGATCGGTTGTGTATTCTTGTTTGTCTTGACCGTAATCTTCAGATGTTGTTATCCGTTCATCGATTTTATCGCCCGGATCAACGATTCTTGATTTCTGTGAGAACACTTAGATCCTTGTTGTTTTTAGGATCGTTTCGGATTTCGATTAGTGTTATTGATTCGTGGTGATGCTATTTTCGTAGTATTCGTGGGCTGTCGAAGTCTTGGTCATTTTTGGAAGTTCGAAGGCTACCCGATCGTGCCCGTTCGTCGTTTCGTCGCTCGTGATATCGAGGCAAGTATCTTGTCCATACGTTTCATGTTTCGTAGGCGCAATTATTGATAAATGATTTTATGCGAAACCCAATGTTTAATGAACGTAAAAAGGGATCGGTATATTCTCGATAAATGTTGTCTTTCAATGGTAATTTGTGTACTTCGTGAATATATGTGTTCTCGGAATATGTGTGTTGGTTTTGTATGTTGAAAGATGCTATGATCACTTTGAGTGAGTTTATTAGACCGTAATCCTTTGCCGGGGATTACGTAATGTTACGTGTACTTGTTCGGCAAGAACATATTGTGTGTGATATTAGTTGTTACTCCTTTGAAAGGAGGGTGTGATGTTTAAGTGTTACTTGGCTTGATGTTCTGTTCATTGTTATGTGATCGTTGAAAGTGATGTGCCTCCGGGTAGGATTGTTGAATCTCCGGGATCCATACTTGTTAGTATGGGTCATGCGTGACCGTAGGGTTATCCAATCCGGGTATGTCTTGCGGGGACTACGAGGTTCGGGGCTTGCTAGCCCGATGCCGGGATAACTTGTGGGGTTATCATCGGGTATATCTTGCGGGGACTCCGAGGTTCGTGACTTGTTAGCGCGATGCCAGGATAACTTATGGTTGTGGTTTGGATGGTTCCGTGACTGTTGTCACGAGGACATGTGATTTGGTATGGTTTCCTATTGGGTTATTCACTCGGGTATGTTCTACGGGAACATCTGAGGTTCGTGGCTTGTTAGCACGGGACGCGAATAATCCTTTGGAACATGTGTTATGTGACTTGGGTCGTGGACCCTGTGTTCTATGATTTGGTTCGTGGACCCTGTGGCTTATGATCTGGGTCTTGGACCCCGTGTCTTGTGAATTGGGTTGTGAACCTGCATTTTATTATTGGAATCCTATTTTGGAAAGATGATTTTGGGCCATGTCCCCAAGTGTTTTCGAAAGACTTGAGAATTCCTTAATTCCAAATGTTTTCAAACTCCCGAGATCGTAAAATATTTTGTATGAGATACATGGTTCTATTCCTACCTTTTATAAATCAAACTGTTTTGATTAAGTGAATTTTCTCGGGAAATATATTCAAGATTTTTATATTCTTGAAGCACGTTGTGTATGGCTTGTACTTTTGTTTTATACTTGCACTAGCAAAACAGTGGAGTTTTGCTAACCCCCGAGTATTCGGGGGGTGAATGTCTGTATTGTGTCCAGGTACTTGTAGGTTGTTGGGGAGCGAATCACAGGATCAATACGAAGGATGATGGAAGACGACGATACTAATCACATGAAGACCATTCGGTGAGTATTTTGGTAGAGTCTCAGTAATTGGCTCTCCGTTGTGTAGTTTTCCCGTTTTATGGGTATATTGATGTATTCCAACCCCTGCATGGGTATGAGTTTTAAGTCGAGTTGTATATGTTTGATGTATGGTATTGTGGTAAAAGACCAAATCGGTCTAGCGGTCCTTTACGTAGTCACGTCGGCATGTGAAGTGATGCATTGTTTTGTATTTAGCCTGGTAGATCCTCGCGGAGAGGGTCTGCGGCGCTGTAATATTCCTGAGTGGTTTGGGGGTGTTACACTTTTCACATAGAAGGATCTTAACATGAGGCAAAGGGTATGGTTAGAATTGGTGAAGGACCATGATTGTACTATTTATTACCATCCAGGTACGGCTAATGTGGTAGCCGATGCCTTGAGTCGAAATACTAGAGGCGAGTTAGCTTGCTTGATCGATCAGGAGAGTTTGATAAAGGAGTTCTCCCAGTTGAGGATTGAGGTAGTTGAGTCTTCAAAGAGTTTGAAAGCAATCATATCATCTTTGGTATTGCAACCAAACTTGATGGATAATATTAAGCAGGCTCAACCACATGTTAAGTTCTTGTGCAAGATAAAAGATCGAGCACAAGATGAGAGTATTGAGAAGTTTGTTGTTGCCGCAGATGATGCTTTGACTTATGATGGGAGGTTATGTGTTCCTAAGGATCAATGCCTTAGGAAGCAAATCCTTGAAGAATCCCATAATGCACCATACTCCGCTCACCTGGGAGGTACAAAGATGTATGACGACCTGAAGAAGTTCTTTTGGTGGAGAGGAATGAAGAGGGACATTGGTGTATTTGTGGAGAGATGTATAATATGTCACCCAGGTGAAGGCAGAACACCAATGGTCAGGAGGTTTACTTTAACCGTTGGAAATCCCACGATGGAAATGGGAGCATATCACAATGGATTTCGTGGTTGGTCTGCCGCGAACCGTGAAGAAGAACGATGCTATATGGGTAATAGTAGATCGTTTGACAAAGTCATCTCATTTTCCACCTGTGAGGATGACTATTAGTATGGAACAATATGCAAAGATTTATATTCGGGAGATTGTGAGGTTACATGGTGTTCCAGTGTCAATCATCTCGGGTAGAGATCCACGATTTACGTTGAAATTTTGTAAGAGTCTTCAGAGTGCATTGGGCACTAAGTTGAATTTCAGTACTGCATATCATCCACAGACCGATGGTCAATCTGAGCGGACTATCAAGACCCTCGAAGATTTATTGAGGGTGTGTGTTCTAGATACTGGTGAGAATTGGGAAAATATTTTGCCATTAGTAGAGTTTGCTTGTAATAATAGTTACCAAGAGACAATACAAATGGCCCCGTATGAGGCTTTGTATGGAAGGAAATGTCGATCGCTCTTTTATTGGAGTGAGGTTGGAGAAGGAAAGATTTGGGTCCAGAATTGATCGGACAAACTGTAGATAAGATAGTCGAGATCATAAGTAGGATTAAGACTGCCCAGGATCGACAAAAGTCTTATGCTTATAAATGAAGGAAAGATATCCAATTTGAGATTGGAGAAAAGGTGCTCTTTAAGGTAGTGCCGATAAAAGGAGTGATACGATTCGGTAAAAATGGAAAGCTACAGCCTCGTTATATCGGACCTTTTGAGATTTTGGGTCGTGTTGGTGACCTTGCTTATAAATTGGCATTGACGTTGGAGTTATCGGGAGTGCACAATGTATTTGACGTCTCCATGATGAGAAAATATGTACATGATCTTGGTCACATATGCAATTTCGGAGAGTTGCATGTGTAATAACCGTGTATTTCATGTGTGTTATTTTGGATTTATCTTATCGTATTGTGGTTATTTGAATTTGAGGGTAGTGATGATTGGAAATTGGATTGTTCATAGTTGGTAACTGTTGGGTTTTGTGATTTTGGATTGCTTTCGTTCAGGCCGGATTTCGCGAATTATTATGCTGGATAGTAGCAGTTAGCGCGCGCTAGACTGCACTGATAGGGACGCTAACTAGGTGCGAGTAGCGCACGCTACTCTTGTGCATTAGCGCGCGTTAGGCCTGCTGGGCAGTGAGCTTTCTAGGCTCTGTACTGAGGCATTAAAGCACGCTAATGGAAGATTAGTGTACGCTATTACGGGTGTGTTAGTGTACATTAAAGGTTGGTAACGCGCGCTAGGTCGGCAGGACAGTGAGGGCAGATTATTTCTGGACTGTGGACGATAGCAGGTAGCGCACGCTATGTTTCGGGTTTAGCACGCGCTAGTCTCGTTTGATAACGCGCGCTAATATTTCTGAGTAGCGCACGCTAACGAGGTCAGACAGTGGGTTCTGTACTGCCTGTCAAGCCCGTTAGCGCACGCTAATATTTAGCCGTAGCGTGCGCTAGTTTCCCCCCAGTATATATATGCTGGGCATATTCTTAATCGTCATTTTCTTCCCTTCTTTCTCCTTCTCCGGCGGCTGAGCAGTCTTGATCATTAGGAAGGGCAGATTTTGGTCAGATTTCATCATCTAACAACATTTCTGAGTTCCTTTCACCCAGTTATTATCATCTCATTAGGAAGTCCAAATCTCCTAGTTCTTCATATTTTGGGGGGTTTTGTTGAGATCTTCGATTCTAATCTATTTTAGCCCAGATTTGTGCTAGATTATGATGTTGTAATCATAATCCTTCATTCTTCTCCAAAGTTCATGGATTAAATTCCAAGTTTTCCTCCGTAGTTTGGATTCGAACTATGTTGTCTTCGTATTGTTTGATTAAAGGTCCCTAAAGGCAAAACTTGGGGTGAATCCTTCCGTTTTCATAGTATGGTATTTGATTCGATATTTTGTTGAACTAGGATCGAATTGTTGAAGGGGTTTGGACCGTACATCTTCCCGTTCATTATTCTTGTATCGTTTCCAACCAAGGCAAGTACTTTGATTTCGTTTATTGTACTTCATTTGAATATGTAGAAATGTGAGTTTGAGAAAATATGATTTGTGCCATGTATTTAGTGAGCATGTGTGAGCTGAGTAAAACCAGCGAGGGTCCCCTGGGATTTCATTAGACTTCGAGTTCTACGGATCACTTGGTTGTGTTGTACACCGGGGAGGGCCTGACGAGGACTCTCTGGGGTGTGTATCCCGTGTGGGTACAGGGCCAGTACAACTCGGGAGGTTATCTTGTGATGATGATTATGGTATTGTATTCCGGAATATTTGTGATGACACTGTGATCTCTGTTGAACATTCATTGGTTGTACAGATTCTGTAATCGTTGTACTTGCACCGGCATTTTGCTGACCCCTTCGTGGGTGGATATACTTGTTGTGTATTCAGGTTCAGGTCCAGTGAGAGATCCAGCACAGAGTGGACACGAGCTTGGCGGGCAGCATTGATATCGTGTACTATTTTGAGTTGGTGGTCGTATTGTTAAGGTCATGGTTATATTTTGGTTTTGTACTCGTGCGGGTACTGTCATGTGTTGTCATTGTGTTGTTTTTCATTGTTTATGGTGCTGTTGTATTAGCTGTAGACTGTTAAATCAGTTGTGATCCTACGGGACGATGTGTTATTTGGTTTTGTAATATATGTCGTATTGGAGACAGTTTGTTCCTTTAATAAGTGAACGTTGCGGTTTGTTAATTTTAATGAGTTTGATGTATTAGCCTGGTAGGTTCTCCAAAAGAGAATCTACGGCGCTATAATATCACCGTATATCATGGGGGTGTGACAGCATGTATCCAAGAATCTGACTTATGAGGAAGTACCTACAGCTGTTTTGCAGCGTAAGGTACATCAGTTACGAAACAGAGATATTAAACTGGTGAAAGTTCAATGGAGCCGTCATGGACCGAACGAAGCGACTTGGGAACGTGAAGAGGAGATCCGTTCTAAGTATCCGACGTTTGACATTAGAGGTACATAATTTAATTTTTGAGGACAAAAATTCTTTTAAGAGGGGTAGGTTGTGACGCCCCGATTTTCACACATGCATTTATTTTTAAAATTTATAGAAAGTGCATGAATATTTTAAATGTCCAATAATTTATTTACGAATTTTATTTTATTTATTAAATAAGGTTAAATTTCCTTAATTACATATCATGTTAAAATATTTTAGTTGTCACTCCAGGCTCAAGTCCAAACTCTTGTATTATTATAGCCCAGTAATATTTATTTTTATAAATACCCCAAGACGAATTTATTTAATTATGCCCAAATTATTATTTAGCCTATTTGCTATAATAATTATAATTATAGTTATTATGATTATTTTAGTTTATGTAAGCCAACTATTTTAATTAGTCCAATACTATTATTATTTAGTTTAGCTTAATTATTTTGGATCACTTTATCTTTATTCTTTTGGCCTAATTAGTATTAATTTAAGATATATTGTAGTTTACATGTGGCCCAAATTATTTCACTAGTCCAATTGAGACTTCTAATACCTAAACCAATAATTTATACCCTATACCTAACTCCTAATACAATATAAATATTGTATGCTATACTCATACAAACCCTAGAATACACCATACTCCCTGCAATACTGCATCACAAAAGATTTCATACCACACACTCTACAACTACAATCTATTCCTACTACAACTCGCGATCAAAATTCTGAGATCTACAAAATAATTCATACTACAGACTTTATTGCAAAAGAAGAAGCAAGACAGAATCTGCTCCATATTTTTCATCGAGGTCACTAGGAACGATTCTTTCTCTGCTCGTGTGCCTCATCCAAATTCAGCCTTAATCATCAAACTCTGCAATTCGACAAGGTAAACATCAGACTTATCTCTCAGTATATTATTCTTGAAAATTTCATACTCTGGGATTTACAAACCAAATTAATAACCTCAACCCAAACTCTTGAGATCGGGTTAACTAAGCTTTACAGTTGAGCCATACTTTAAAAAGAACCCCCCAACTAGTTCGCTATCAGACCCGAGATCGAGTACAATCAATCGAACCCAAAATTTTATCTCCAAAAATTGTCAAAACATATGAACCCAGGACCCATTAGAACCACCTTAATCCCGATTGAAACAAAAATCGAAGTTGTATTTAATGCATGATCGTATTTCAAGATGGGGATTTTACGCTTGTTTTATTTAATGCATGATGTTACTTGTATATATGCTTGTTTCTTGCTAAATAATTATATGCACAAAATTTGCATATTATTTACGTTGTAGCCTCCAATGAGTAGTAAGCATAATGTGCTCAAAGTCTGCATGTTAATTACGTTGTAGTCTCCAATGAGTAGTAGGCAATATGCACAAAGTTCGCATATTAATGGCCCTCGGGCAACCACCAGGTTCAGGCATGTCATATTTACTTGACAACATGTATGTATTTAAATTTAGCAAAGTGTTCCCTCCTCACTTAACGAGTTGAAAGCTCACCCCATTATTTAAACCTTTCAGGTTGAGGAGTCTGACATGGCGGGCAAAGGCATGACGTGATAATAATATTTATTTGCTTCTTTATTTATTTTGTTCATTTAAAAATTTTATCTTTGGATTCAATGTCATGGTTGGATGTTATGTATATTTGAAATGTTGGGAATTTATTATATAGTTACTTGCGAAATAGTCGACTTTATTTCAATTTCCGCCACAATTATTCAATTATTTTTTCTTAAAGATATTTAATCTCCCTTGAAATTAATTTAAAATGACATTTTGAAAAGTGGTCGCTACAAAAGCCACCGTAATGATGGCCTAGGATGCGCTCATGCAATGTCTTTGATTGACAAGAAGCTTGAAGCTTGCTCTATCTCGATAAAAGGATACTTGAAAATCGATACCCTAATTTGCCGAGAATGTATTGGTCTAACTCCCATATGACCTACAGGGCAGCTCACTTGTTGGAAAATGGTGAAATAGGTACCATTGGAAAGCTCTGTGCGTCTACTATACAAGGAAACCAACCATTTGATTACCATCATGTTGAGTGACATATAAATATTATGGCAAAGTAAGATGGATATGTACGGTAATTTGCTGAGTAAATTTTGATAGAACTTTGTGATATGCTCAGATCGATCTAGGCTACGTACCGTATGTGAATGAATAGCTATGAGTGTCTAGTTTTCAGGAGGTCCTACAGTTTTGTTGATACCTGTTGGGATAACAACCCTTATCGGAAATTGTTGGGATAACAAATACCCGGTATCAAAACAGTTAGGATAAACAATCCCTGTATCGAATAATGGTGATAAGATGTTTTGACAATATGCCAATCCAGCATACACTAAGGAAACTGTATCGAAAAGCTGATCTAAAGTGTCAACCTGTATCGAAGACCTCTCGTAAGATCCAGCATGCAGTGGAACTTATCATACAGCAAAGAAGTCTTATAAAGACTATATATGGAAGCTGTCTCGAATTGTCAATACAGTGATCCTTCCATACAACTCTCAACAGGACAAAGAAGGAATCTCCAGTATTCGCTAGTGTAATACCCGTAATTTCGATTTCCGGTAATTTCTTTTTTTTCGGCGAAAGTCCATTTTGATGACTTTCTCATGACCGTTTCGTCATTCCGAGAATGATTAATTCTGCACTTTTTATCATCCGAACTCGTTTCGGTATCGTTTTGTTGAGTTCCGTGTTTTTTGGCGACTTTTCCGCACTTGAGTTCGATTCTTGTGAATCTCATTTGAAACTGCTGTTTCGAGTTTCCTGCAAGTCCGTTTAACTTTGTTAGACGTGTTGTGAACTTCGGTTTGGTTATTCGATCACGTATCGTGATTTTCGGGCGTTTTGGGCCATTTTGTAATTTACCCAAAGTTGTGAGTATCTGCATTCGTATTTGTTGTTTTGACCTTTTTCATGGTCGCGTGCGATAAATTGTTGCATGGTATTTCTTTTCGGATCGATGTTGTTGTCCGAGAGCATTTCGTCGTGTTCGTTTCGTGCATTTTCGGGAATTCGAGTCGTCGAGTCTTGGCGGCTAGGCACTGGCCGGCCACGTGCGGCAGGGAACTGCCAGGCGCGCACGAGCGTGGCGCACGAGCTGCACGCACGATCCGGTGCTCGTGCGGCCCTGACTGCACACGCACGAGCGAGTGCTCGTGCCCAGTGCTCGTGCGTCCCGGCAGTTGGCTAACAGTGGGCGCGCACGACCCAGCGCACGACCGGCCACTCGTGCGTGCCTGCTCGTGCGTCGCTGGGCAGTATATATGGTCGGGCAGACTACTTCTTCACTCGGTTTTCATTTCATTCTTCTCCTTCCGCGGCTGGAAGCTTGGAGAGGTCGAAGCCATGTTGGTGAACAACATATACATGAAGTTCTTGAGTTCATATCATTGATTGATCATCCTTTGATCCAGCGAATCAAGGTAATCTTTCTTAGAACCCTAGTTTCTTGAATTTTGGGGTTTTTGTGTTTTTGGCCGATTCGTTCCGTATTTTTGATTAATCCATGATGGATATGATTAATCTTAGCATTATTCATGTGTTTAACAACATCTAATCCTTGTTTTCGTCGAATCAAGGTATTTTGACTTGAACCCTTGTTTTTGAAGATTTTGGGGGTTTTCCCTTTTATTTCTATTCCAATCCATTTTTGTTCAATTGATTGTTGTATAAACGTTGTTTTGAGCATGTTCTACGGATTGGATACTCGTATCTTTGATTCATTCGACCCGAGAAGTGATTTCTTTGTTCTTGGAGGGTCTCGAACATTTAATGTTCGATTAAATGCTCGAATGAGTTCCCTTCGATAGTTTGTTGGGATTTCCGTTGTTTTGGCCTTGATTCTCGTCGTAACCATGTGTTATTGTTCCTTATGGAGGATTATAGGTGCTCAATGATTCCGATGTTGAATTCCGTTGGTGATTGATGATTCGTGTGGTGTTTTCCCGTGGTAATTTCGGTGCTATCGCGTTCTTGATAGTGTTCGGGAGTTCGAGGCTATTCGACCGCATTTCCATCCATCGTCTTGTTACGATCGTGGTATCGAGACAAGTATCTTGCCCATAAGTTTCATGTTTCATAGGCATAATCGTTGATAAATGATTTTTATACGAAATCCAAATGTTTAATGAACGTTAAAAAGGATCGGTATGTTCTCGATAAATATTGTCTTTCAACGATAATTCGTATACTTCATGAATGGGTGTGTTCTCGGATTATGTTTGTTAGTTTCGTATGTTGAAGGATGTTGTGATCACATTTAGTGAATGTATTAAACCGTAATCATTTACCGAGGATTACGTGTTGTTATGTGTGTTTGTCCGGTGAATACGTGACGGGTGATATTGGTTGTTACTCCTTTGAAAGGAGGTTGTGATGCTTAATGTTGTTTGGCTTGATTAGTGATTATTGTTGTGTGCTTGATGTATGTGATGTGCCTCCGGGTAGGATTGTTGAATCTCCGGGATCCATACTTGCTAGTATAGGTCGGGCGTGGCCGTAGGGTTATCCACCGGGTATGTCCTGCGGGGACTCCGAGGTTTGTGGCTTGTTAGCCCGATGCCGAGATAACTGATGGGGTTATCATCGGGTATGTCTTGAGGGGACTCCGAGGTTCGTAGCTTGTTAGTGCGATGTCGGGATAACTTATGGTTGTGGTTTGGTTAAGTTTGTATCTGTGCTTGTAGTCACATGACTGTTGTTATGGTGACATGTGAATTGATTTAGTTTTCGTGTGGGTTATTCACTCGGGTTTGTTCTACGGGAGTATCTGAGGTCCGTGGCTTGCTAGCACGGGAAGCGAATAATCAGTGGAAACAGGTTGTTATGGTATGATCGGGTCGTGGACCCCGTGTGTTGTTATCGTAATTTTGTTTTGGGAAAATGACTTTTGGGCCGTGTCCCTAAATATTTTCGAAAGGTTTGAGAATTTTTAAAATCCCAAATGTTTTCAAAACTCCCGAGATCGTAAAGTGTTTTTACAAGATGTATATCAGGTTTACCCCTATCTGTCGATTTAACCGTTTTGATCAAGTGATTTACCTCGGGATGTATGTTTATGATTTCTAAGTCTTTAGAGTATGATATGTATGGCTTGTCTTCGTATTTTATACTTGCACTAGCAAAACAGTGGAGTTTTGCTAACCCCCGAGTATTCGGGGGGTGGATGTCTGTATTGCATTCAGGTTTCAGGGAGCGTGGCACAGTATCGGCATGAAGGATGATGGAAGATGATCAATACTAATCACATGTGGAACCGTACGTTGTGTATTGGTTCAGTTGTACTTTATTTCCGCTGCAGTATTTTTTCCGTTGTACGGGAGTTCGTTGTATTTTGACCCCTGGGTGGGCATGTGTTGTAATTGAGTTGTATGTTTATTGAAAGACCAAATCGGTCTACTGAGTCATTTTTAGCCTTAAAGGCATTGTTGAGTTGGTCGATGTTGTTACCAGCCTGGTAGATCCTTGAGGAAAGGTTCTACGACGTGTAATATCCCTGAGCGGATTGGGGGTGTTACATAAATTGTATCGGAGCTTAGGTTGTGGAAACCTAGGCTGTCGGGTTTAGTGGTGTCTGTTGAGTTTTGTCTCGTCGGATTTTGTGTGACTGAGTCGTGTCGCGACGCGTCGTCTGAGTCTGTTGGTCGTGATTAGTATCGTGGAGCGATCATCATCTTCGTGCGACCTGTGGTTGTAAGTCTCCCTTCGTTGTGATAGTGCCTCGTCTGTTGCGAGTTACTGGTATGATTATGTGTTGTTAAGTGACGGAATCCTCCTATGGGTTTTGATTTCGTGATATGTGGTTATTTGACTCTCATATTTTGTTTATATGAGGAGTGTCGCTGGTTATGTATTCTTGACTGTTGGTTTCGTCCGCTGCGTGTATATTTCAAACTGATTTGTTCATTTGCAAGTGTTTTCGTGAAACCTTGTGCTCAATATGGTATGGAAATGTTTATGGGTGCGATTTACTCAGTTCGTAGGGGCTTCCGATGGACCAGTGGTTTAGCCCCGGTCCTAAGCAAGTTTGAACTGCGATGTGACTGTCTGTTTTCCAGTAAAAGACATGTATTGTCTTGATTTTGTACGATTTGATGCGTATATTATAATATGTTTAAACGAATATTGTTACATAAGCATGTTTGGGCATTCTAGCCAACTGAATTATTTTTGAAAACCTTGAGTATCTTAGAAAATAAATTTCGAGACGTACTTTTAAAATGAATTGTTTTCTCGTGATGCTTCCAAGGTGCCACAATATGTTTCAAAATTCTTCTACCTCGAGGACCAAAATGTTTTGAGATATTTTCAATGATTTAGAAACGCTTTTGCTTAGGCCCGAGGGTCGAATATTTTCGAAAGTTTTTCACTAAGAGGAAGTGTCCTCATTTTTTTTTTCAAATACGAAATGGTTCTTCAAAGTCTCGATAACGATGTTTCACGTTTGTACTTTTTTTTGAAAGGTGATACTCAAGATCAATCGGTGTTTCAAAAATTATTTTCAAAAGGAGGTTTTCGGTTTTAAAACTTATCAATTCCCGTTTGCGGTTTGGGAATGTATGTATGATGTTTGCTTTGTCGTTATAATATTAGCTTCCGAATATGATCGAATTGGTGGCATGAACGTTGAGGCGTTGCCACGTATTTGCAGTACTAGACCTCTATGAGAGGTGTGAACTGGTATTTACTATTTGTCGTCTCGTGGTGATTTGCATGTTGCCACACGAGTGTGAGCTGTAGAAGCTTGGGTTTGTACGTTTGTGTACATGTGTGATTGTTTCATGATGGTTGTAATTATGTGCTGGTTATCGTTTGGGCCGTTGAGGTCGCCGAACGATACCGTCGTTGCTGTAGTGTTGTGTGTGTATTACTTTACGATGGTAATCGTTGTATATGATATGTGTTATGATTTCTTGTTGTGCTGAGTTGGCATCTCCGCTATGTTGTTTTGCGACGTTATGCCCCATTGTATCTAGCATTTGTACATTCGGTACGCCGAGCCGGGGTGTTTCAACCGTGGTGTGCCGGGGCATGCACGTGTAAATTTTCCTTCTTGTCAGTAACGCGTTTCAAGTACGGACTCGAGGGACACCGAATTCAGTTTTGCGAATTGGCTACCGAGACTTTGGAGTTCGCGCTTCAGCACAGATATCAGGATCGGCTCTGAGAGGACCATGGGAGATTTTTATGTCGGTTGCTTTTTGTGTTGTTACCTTGTTTCCGTCGTTGTGAGTTGCGGGGACGACATTTCTTTTATAATAGGTCGGATGTAATACCCGTACTATTTTTGACTTCTGCAGTTTCTCCTTCTAAATTCTATCGACTTGCACGTGTTCGTCGATACTTTTTGAACTTGTTTGATGTCTCAGTTGTCATTGTTCGAACTGGTTGTGACCTTGTTTCAGATCGATTTGTTTATCATCGTGACTTTTTCGAGTTCGGTTCGATTCTTGTGAACCTTGTTTGGAAGTAACATCTTTCACTTTCTACTAGTTCTTTTAATGTCTGGAGTTGAAGTGGGGACTTCAGAGTCATTGTTCGACTGTTGTTGTTTGATCGTTGTTGTTCGATCATTGTTGTTCGGTCATTGTTGTTCGATCATTGTTATTTGATCATTTTTGTTCAATCATTGTTATTTGATCGTTGTTGTCCGATCATTGTTATTTGATCGTTGTTGTCCGATCATTGTTATTTGATCGTTGTTGTCCGATCATTGTTATTTGATCATTGTTGTCCGATCATTGTTATTTGATCGTTGTTGTTCGATCATTGTTGTTTGGTCGTTGTTGTTCGATCGTTGTTGTTCGATCGGGGTTGCCTGACTGTTGTTGCCTGATCTCGTACTGCGAAGAATTGTCGTTCACCGTTAGTCAACTGTTTCGAGTGTGGCCAAGTGGGTCACCGAGCCGTGCATTGCGAGACGGTAGCTGAGATATTTGGGGATTGAGGTTGCGTCTCTGCTCCGAAAGGACACAGAAATGCCTATCGTGGTTTTGAGGATTTCGGCGTAGTCCGAATTGTTTGTGATGGTCCTTGTGGATCGTTTGTGTGTTTATTTCTATTTTCTTGACGGTGCGTGTTTCCTTGTAATAGCTGCTTAGTGTTTCGTGGTTGTTCGGATAATTATCATCTGTTTGATGACGCTTGTCACTTGTTGGTTTTATTATGTCTCTATCGATGGCGTTGTGTTGGTTGTCGTGGAGCGTGTTTTCACGTCGTATGTCTCCTTGCGTTTCTTGCAACGTTTCGCCCTCGGGCGCGAGTTTTAGGTTTTTGTGTATCTCGTCGAGTTTTCCTGGAGGGATATTGCTTCTCCCTACTTGTTTTAAGTTTCGGGACGAAACTTCTTTTAAGGAGGATAGAATGTAATACCCATAATTTCGATTTCCGGTAATTTCTTTTTTTGGTGAAAGTCCGTTTTGATGACTCGCTCATGACCGTTTCGTCATTCCGAGAATGATTAATTCTACACTTTTTGTCATCCGAGCTCGTTTTGGTGTCGTTTTGTTGAGTTCCGTGCTTTTTGGCGACTTTTCCGCACTTGAGTTCGATTCTTGTGAATCTCATTTGAAACTGTTGTTTCGAGTTTCCCGTAAGTCCGTTTAACTTTGTTAGACGTGTTGTGAACTTCGGTTTGGTTATTCGATCACGTATCGTGATTTTCGGGCATTTTGGGCCATTTTGTAATTTACCTAAAGTTGTGGGTATCCACATTCGTATTTGTTGTTTTGACCTTTTTCATGGTCGCGTGCGATAAATTATTGCATGGTATTTCTTTTCGGATCGATGTTGTTGTCCGAGAGCATTTCGTCGTGTTCGTTTCGTGCGTTTTTGGGAATTCGAGTCTTCGAGTCTTGGCGGCTAGGCACTGGCCGGCCACGTGCGGCAGGGACCTAGCAGGCGCGCACGAGCGTGGCGCACGAGCTGCGCGCACGATCCGATGCTCGTGAGGCCCTGACTGCACACGCACGAGCGAGTGCTCATGCCCAGTGCTCGTGCGTCCCCGGATTGGCGGCAGTGGCGCGCCGACGGCGCGCCGGCCGGCGCTCGTGCGTGCTCGCGTGCGTCGGCAAAGATATATGGTCGGGCAGACTACTTCTTCACCCATTTTTCATTTCATTCTTCTCCTTCCGCGGATGGAAGCTTGGAGAGGTCGAAGCCATGTTGTTGAACAATATATCCATGAAGTTCTTGAGTTCATATCATTGATTGATCATCCTATATCATCATTTGATCCAGCGAATCAAGGTAATCTTTCTTAGAACCCTAGTTTCTTGAATTTTGGGATTTTTGCGGTTTTGGCCGATTCGTTCCGTATTGTTGATTAATCCATGATGGGTATGATTAATCTTAGCATTATTCATGTGTTTAACAACATCTAATCCTTGTTTTTCGTCAAATCAAGGTATTTTGACTTGAACCCTTGTTTTTGAAGATTTTGGGGGTTTTCCTTTTTATTTCTATTCCAATCCGTTTTTGTTCAATTGATTGTTGTATAAACGTTGTTTTGAACATGTTCTACGGATTGGATACTTGTATCTTTGATTCGTTCGACCCGAGAAGTGATTTCTTTGTTCTTGGAGGGTCTCGAACATTTAATGTTCGATTAAATGCTCGAATGAGTTCCCTTCGATAGTTTGTTGGGATTTCCGTTGTTTTGGCCATGATTCTCATCGTAACCATGTGTTATTGTTCCTTACGAAGGATTATAGGTGCTCGATGATTTCGATGTTGAATTCCGTTGGTGATTGATGATTCGTGTGGTGTTTTCCCGTAGTAATTTCGGTGCTATTGCGTTCTTGATAGTGTTCGGGAGTTCCAGGCTATTCGACCGCATTTCCATCCGTCGTCTTGTTACGATCGTGGTATCGAGGCAAGTATCTTGCCCATACGTTTCATGTTTCATAGGCATAATTGTTGATAAATGATTTTTATACGAAATCCAAATGTTTAATGAACGTTAAAAAGGATCGGTATGTTCTCGATAAATATTGTCTTTCAACGATAATTCGTATAGTTCGTGAATGGGTGTGTTCTCGGATTATGTTTGTTAGTTTCGTATGTTGAAGGATGTTGTGATCACATTTAGTGAATGTATTAAACAGTAATCATTTACCGAGGATTACGTGTTGTTATGTGTGTTTGTCCGGTGAATACGTGACAGGTGATGTTGGTTGTTACTCCTTTGAAAGGAGGTTGTGATGCTTAATGTTGTTTGGCTTGATTAGTGATTATTGTTGTGTGCTTGATGTATGTGATGTGCCTCCGGGTAGGATTGTTGAATCTCCGGGATCCATACTTGCTAGTATGGGTCGGGCGTGGCCGTAGGGTTATCCACCGGGTATGTCTTGTGGGGACTCCGAGGTTCGTGGCTTGTTAGCCCGATGCCGAGATAATTGATGGGGTTATCATCGGGTATGTCTTGCGGGGACTCCCAGGTTCGTAGCTTGTTAGTGCGATGCTGGGATAACTTATGGTTGTGGTTTGGTTAAGTGCGTATCTGTGCTTGTAGTCACGACTCTTGTTACGGTGACATGTAAATTGATTTAGTTTCCCTGTGGGTTATTCACTCGGGTTTGTTCTACGGGAGCATCTGAGGTCCGTGGCTTGCTAGCACGGGACGCGAATAATCTGTGGAAACTGGTTGTTATGGTATGATCGGGTCGTGGACCCCGTGTGTTGTTATCGTAATTTTGTTTTGGGAAAATGACTTTTGGGTTGTGTCCCTAAATATTTTCGAAAGGTTTGAGAATTCTTAAAATCCCAAATGTTTTCAAAACTCCCGAGATCATAAAGTGTTTTTACAAGAGGTATATCGGGTTTACCCCTATCTGTCGATTTAACCGATTTTATCAAGTGATTTACCTCGGGATGTATGTTTATGATTTCTAAGTCTTTGGAGTATGATATGTATGGCTTGTGTTTGTATTTTATACTTGCACTAGCAAAACAGTAGAGTTTTGCTAACCCCCGAGTATTCGGGGGGTGGATGTCTGTTTTGCATTCAGGTTTCAGGGAGCGTGGCATAGGATCGGCATGAAGGATGATGGAAGATGATCGATACTAATCACATGTGGAACCGTACGTTGTGTATTGGTTCAGTTGTACTTTATTTCCACTGCAGTATTTTTTCCCGTTGTCCGGGAGTTCGTTGTATTTTGACCCCTGCGTGGGCATGTGTTGTAATTGAGTTGTATGTTTATTGAAAGACCAAATCGGTCTACTGAGTCATTTTTAGCCTTAAAGGCATTATTGAGTTGGTCGATGTTGTTACCAGCCTGGTAGATCCTTGAAGAAAGGTTCTACGGCGTGTAATATCCCTGAGTGGATTGGGGGTGTTACAGCTAGAAGTCAAGTCGCGTTGATAAAGAAGTATTTAAAGACTAAAGGATAAAGTATTTAAATACTGTAAGTCAGAAGATCTTCACAATCGCGCAATATCCGGATCTCAGTCAAATGTCTGTTGTCACAGAATCTTGCCCAACGGATAGATTTCAAACGGATATATTTCAGAGACTATATATATCTCCAGAGTTTTAAGATCATCAACAACTGAACGATTGAAATTCTGAACGACTTACAAACGATCAAGCTTACAAGAAATATTCAGAGCAAAATATATCTCCCTAAGCTTTCTGCTATTCACATATAAGAGATACAATGCTCAAACCTTGAACAACACATCATCAGCTTAAAGCCCAGAAAGTCATAGCTGTTGTTCAACCCTGTTCTATCTTTGAACAAACCCAGATCAGCCCTGTGTGGACTTAGTAATCTTTGCTTCTCCCGAACTGTGTGTGAAGGAATTGCATCGAAGAAGACGAAGCTTCAGAACTGTGTGTGAAGAAGCCAGTCAAGTGTTAGCTCAAACCAATCTGTGTGAAAGGTTGAAAGCTAAGATCTTTATATCAATATGTGTAAACGATATATTGATTGTGTGTTACTGTTTTTACTCAACAATTGAGGGGGAATGCTGTAAGACCCAAGAATACAGTATCCACCATTAATTATCTATACACTCAGAGCCTTCAATATAGCACTGTAGGGAACAAAGATATATGAATCATCCTATAGGTGACGTGTGCAATAATTAAGGGGGAATACAGTATGATCCATGAATACAACATTAATCCAAAAGTTGTTGTATGGAATTCAAACCTATATGTACCTTTTAAGGGGGAACGCTGTATCATCGCGGAAACAGCACATACTATAGGATTTCGATTAAGTACATATATTATATTATAATATTTCATTTTAAAAATAATTTTTGTCTACGTGCCCTGTTTTCATGTCAAACGTCATTTACATTAAATGCCTTACACGACATCTGGACAATTGAATCTCAAAAGCCGTGATGTTTTCAAATTGTTTAATATTTAATACCGCCGTTTTAGGCATCGATGGTAATAACAAATGTCAGAAGTGGGACCCGCTCCTATTTTAAAATTCACTGGATAAGTGTACCAGTTATACTAAGTCCATCGTGACCGTTCATTTCAAACGCCGGTTCCCATCCCTTAAATCTGACCATTCGTTCTCTGAAAACCCTTCTTCGCCGCCTACTATAAAAGGACTACAAATGCCATTTGAGACTCTTTACGCATTCTGCATATTTTAAGAGCACTCAAGCAATTTAGCCTACAAGTTTTTCTGTGTTTTCTGCATATTCCTCTTATATCTTTTTCATCTTTTCTTGAGAATCATCAATGGCGTCTGCTCAGACATCCGCTCTCAAGAAGTCTTTGAACTTCATCGATGGACGGCTCTTCTCCAGATCTGTCGTCATCGAACGCATCCATGCTGAAACTGATGACGTCGATACGATGGAGGTCGTCATCACCGGAATCCGTGAACAAGGCCTCTACCGCCTTGGGAGCCACACCGCAGAGAAATATGACGTTCACCTTGTTCAGGAGTTCTACCTCAACGCAGTGGTTCGTTTTCTGCCTCTAGCCCTAGGAGGACATGTTGCTGATATCTCAACAGTCATTCATGGAGTGGAGATCTGCATCGACCGAGATCTTCTCAAAAACATTTACAGGCTAACCTCTGAAGGCCTGACCATGGAGGAACTTGAGACATTTGGGTCTCAAGAGTTGCTGACCCAATATTATGGCTTGTTCACCGGGTTGACAACGGTTGAAGTGGTTCACACCACCTGCCATAAGAAAAACTTTTGCTTACCATTTGTTTATTTGTATGATTTTTGCTGTCGCATCATTGAAAATCGTACTGGTGCATTTGAGATGTGCACTAATCTTAGGTTTAGAATGATGGTAGCTATTATGACCTGTGAAAAGGTCAATTGGTGTCAAATTATTCTGAAACGCTTGCAGGAGGAAGTGTCCAAACCTGCTACTCAGAAGAAATCATTTGGTTTATTCATAAACCACATTTTGGTGAAGTGCGGACTTCCACAATCCGCAGATGCAAAGAAGATAAGTTAGCGGATATACTTGGGAGGAGTTAAGCCCACAACCTTCAATCAAAGTATTCTGATCGCAGACAGGCCTTTTATCCAGAACCTACCGCTATCTGAAGATCCAAGGGATGTTTCCACTAAGTCCCAGAGTGTGGAATCTTCAAGGAAAAGAAAGAGATCTCACAGTAAGACACCTGTTGCTGCTGAGAAGCCGAAAAGGAAGCTTCAGAGGCTCTCAAAAACTAAATCCACAAAGCCCTCCGAGGATGCTTCTAGCGTGGCGTAACCCACTGATGAATTACCCCAGGGCCCAACCCCTGTGGAAGAGATGCCCATTACTGTATCGACAGTAAATTCCGAGCCTTTGGCGACAACAACGGATACGAGGACATCTACCAACTTGGAAGACTCTAGCGAGTCGGCTGCCCCTTCGGAGTCAAATGCTACCTCTCCTATGCGGGATTCCACACCCGTATAGGATCCACCTTCCTTCGGGGTATACAGGATCCCACACCTGTAGAGGAACAAATCGCTATAGCGGACTCAGACATTGTACGAAGTCCCTTCCCGGAAACTATTATCAATAAAACCCTTCACTCTGTGCAAATTGTACAGGCCTATGAAAAGTTTCTTCAATGGAAGAGCTATAGGCTATCTCCATACGATACTCTTTACAACTGGAGCGAGTGGAGCAATGAATAAAGATTCGTGTTGGAAGTGACGGACTTTCAAGAAATTGAAGCCCTGATCCAATGGGATAATCTATGCTGTAAAGAGTTAATTGAAAGCCATCTTTTGCACAAATCAGATGCCAGAAGAAAAGGAAAGGGTAAGTCCAAGGAATCTCCCAAAAGTCCAAAAGAAGACCACGACTTAGACGACGACGATGATGCCTTTCAGGCAGGTCTAAGAATGAGCCGTGAGGAGGCTCAGGAAATAGAAGCCTCTCAAGCCAAGAATGATGAAGGGACATCAACTCATCAATCATCCCATTCGCTACAGAAAGAAAATATTCCTGATGATGAGGAATCAGTCCCTCATGTCGAGGAAGAAGAAAATGTTTCGGAACAGGCACCCGAGCTTGTTGTCGCCGCAGAAGAAGAAGAAGAATCATGAGCCTTTCCGCAAGAGGAATCAGTCTCTCTGCCGGAACAGGCGGACGCTGAGAGACACCAGGAGGAATCAGTCCCTCCTGTACCCATGTCTACAGACACCTCTTCGAAACAGGAGGATGTCGCACCTCCTGCCGCCGAACCCACAACAGCTGATGCCACCCCACCAACCGTCTTGAAATCCGACGATGGTACTACACCTGAGGATGTCCAACTCAATTCACGCCCTAACGTGAATTTGAGAAGGTTAAATAGAGCAGAGGACTTTGCTCAGCCAGATTCTCCTCACACTGAAGCTAGGAAAGAGCGATTGTATGCTCTTGGCCTCCAGACAGTATTCATTCATGATGCAGTGAATGCCCTTCACTCAGTTGAAAAAGCTTTGGATTGGATGCACACATCTGCAGTTGAAGAAATGACTGGTTTAAGGCATGAAGTCTCTCGTGTTGTCGAAGCCTTCACTGTCCTGCCACATGTCTTCAAGCAAGTCCTGACTAATCTGCAAGAGAAGCAAGAAAAGATCCTGAGAGAAGAGGAATCTAAAACTCGCATATCCGAGGCCAAGACAGCAGCAGTCATGATCGAAACAACTTGTCAACTGCGAACTCATGACAAAAATATTAAGAATATGTCGCAGGTGCTCTCCTCCCTTGTTGAGAGAATTTCAAATATCGAGACAAAGCAGGATACTGCTCTGGAAATCATAGGACGTCTTGATGACGCCAAAAAGGGGGAAGAAGCAAGAGAAGCCGCAAGGAGAACAAGGCTTCAGCACGAAAGAGAATTTAATGCTGCTCAAGACAGCACTGCAGAGCTGAACAAACTAGCCTCACCCGCTCATAGTTTCAGGATTTCAGGTTCTCGACTTGAGTTCCATGATCCCAGCGTCCCATGGCAAAGCATAATCCAAAGACCTTCTGAAATTCGTCTGTCAACCAACCGCCATCCCACTACTGAAGAAGTGAAGCAATGGAGGAGAAATGAACTGATGAGATATTTTGTAAAACTCATCAGGGAATCCGCCATCTTCAAAGGTTATAAAACCTTAGCGAAAGCTGCAGATAAATTTACAAAGTTGTTAGAAGAAGGAAAGCTTCCTCTCCAATAAGAAATGAAGTCCAAACATAGACGAGGAGATCGGATCACCCATCCTGAAGACTGGATTCTTGCCTTCGACAAATCATACGATGGTAGAGCAATCTACTTAGATCGAGGCAATGATTCCCTACATAACTGGTGGCGTGGAACCGAGAACGACCCTGAGAAAAGGCCATGGAGACACTCGGATTATAGGAGCTGAAATCCTTAGTGTATTATTTTTGTTTGTAATTTACTCTCAAAACAGCAATCTTTGTACTCTATTTCAGTCTCAATAAAATTTTGCCTGTCTTGAAAGATTACAACTCGTAATTTACTGTGTTATTGTATGATTACGTAATTTAATTTAATTGCTGAAATTAAAAACAAGTATAGAAACTTGTTCAAAATTAAGCTGTACGAACTTGTCTGCGAACAATTCATAGATTCAGTTGTATGCATCTAGAATACATTGTAAGATTGTGCCTGCGCGCCAATCATAAGCTTAAGCTGTAAAAACTCTTAGCTGTATCGAACTCGCCCACGAGCAGTTCATAAATTAGACTAAGTTGCTGAAAGCCAGATCATTCGACAGAAGACCAAGATATCTGCCCGAAGTCATCAAAAAGGTTATTAGCTTCATGAAGAAGGTTTTGGCATTATCAAGTTGGCTTGAAAGATTTAAGTCTTAGCAAATTGTCAAAAAGGGGGAAATTGTTGGGATAACAACCCTTATCGGAAATTGTTAGGATAACAAATACCCGGTATCGAAACAGTTAGGATAAACAATCCCTGTATCGAATAATGGTGATAAGATGTTTTGACAATATGCCAATCCAGCATACAGTAAGGAAACTGTATCGAAAAGCTGATCTAAAGTGTCAACCTGTATCAAAGACCTCTCGTAAGATCCAGCATACAGTGGAACCTATCATACAACAAAGAAGTCTTATAAAGACTATATATGGAAGCTGTCTCGAATCGTCAATACAGTGATCCTTCCATACAACTCTCAACATGACAAAGAAGGAATCTTCAGTATTCGCTAGAAGTCAAGTCCCGTTGATAAAGAAATATTTAAATACTCAAGGATAAAGTATTTAAATACTGTAAGTCAGAAGATCTTCACAATCCCGCAATATCCAGATCTCAGTCAAATGTCTGTTGTCACAGAATCTTGCCCAACGGCTAGATTTCAAACGGATATATTTTAGAGACTATATATATCTCCAGAGTTTGAAGATCATCAACAACTGAACGATTGAACTTCTGAACGACTTACAAACGATCAAGCTTACAAGAAATATTCAGAGCAAAACATATCTCCCCAAGCTTTCTGCTATTCACATATAAGAGATATACAGTGCTCAAACCTTGAACAACACATCATCAGCTTAAAGCCCAGAAAGTCATAGCTGTTGTTCAACCCTGTTCTATCTTTGAACAAACCCAGATCAGCCATGTGTGGACTGAGTAATCTTTGCTTCTCCCGAACTGTGTGTGAAGAAATTGCATCGAAGAAGACGAAGCTTCAGAACTGTGTGTGTAGAAGCCAGTCAAGTGTTAGCTCAAACCAATCTGTGTGAACGGTTGAAAGCTAAGATCTTTATATCAATCTGTGTGAACGATATATTAATTGTGTGTTGTTATAATTACGTAGTTGTGTACGCAGTAATTATAATAAACTTTTTACTCCTGTGTGGAGGACCAGTGGACGTAGAGGGGTTTACCTCGAACCACTTTAAATATTGTGTTATTTACCTTCTGCCTTTATTGTTTTAAATAACTGTGATTATTTAAGTATACTCTGCATATTGAGTTGCCGTATCCACAACAACTTACTGTATCTAAGACTTCCGCTACGCACTCAGATTTAAAACCGTACAGTTTGTAGTTTAAAATACTTTCCAAGCTGTATCCAGTATACTTAGTGGCCAACAATACCTATTGAATCGAAGAAGTTATGACTGATTTAGTGCATGAAGGTCAAGAGGTTAGAAGACTTGATTTTTGGACAAGTCTTTAGCGACTCTTGCACTTTGGATGTGTCGCGCTCTTTTTGTCCTTAGACCAAGGTTTATTATTCCCACCGAGTTTTCACTTGGTAAGGTTTCCAACGAGGCGACCTATTAGAACATCCATGCAATGATGCGTTGTGCTTCTGTTCAACTTAGACCAAGAGGTATTTTTCCCACTGGGTTTTTCCTTGGCATAGTTGTGAGGTACTCATGAGGAGGGTTGTTGTGTATACATCAGCAGGAGTATACATGACATGTTTGTGCGTCGCAATTTTTTTTTCTCACCTGTCTTTGTTTTATCATGGGATTTTGTTTGACTTGGAAATATATTTTTTCCCGAGGCAACGTCTTTTGCACCATAATTGTATTAGTGCTCAACACAGACCGAGTGTTCCAGGATATCCTTCGTGTGTTGCCTAATAGTGGTTGTAGGAAGATTCATAGATGGAAGGTTCTAGATCTTCTAGAGGTAGTAGGATCCCATTAGATGTCTTACCTTAACTAGAATCCTATGTATAGAAGAACTCTAATTGTAATGGCTAGCCAAACAAAAGTATTCTAGATAAATATATGGGCTTTTAATCGTAGACTAGTAAAAGAAAAGCCCACACAACAGAAGCTATCGACGGCAGGGCAATCGCAACTCATCTTCCAGCGGGATTCCATTTCCAGCTGCAATTAAAAGGCCTGGTGAAATTAATTCATAACAGAAGGCCCAAAACAAAATCTAAAGAAAAATTCAAATTTGATGAGAATAAAGCTCCCAAAAAGATCTCTAGATTAGAGCTCAGCGAAGGTCATCTCCAATCGAGAATTTAATTCAAAGAACTTTATAGTGCGTTTAATTCCACTGTCATTGCATTTTTGTCTTTGCTGCTTCAGTCGAACTAGTTTGTTCGATTTTTTTTCTAATTTTTTTGTTTCTTCAGCCGAAGAGGTATGTTTTTTTTTGGGTGGGGGGGGGGGGTGGGTGGGGGGTGGGGGGGGGGTGGGTGGGGGTGGGTCTTCAACTGGAACAAGCTTTTTTTTTTTTTTTTTCTTTTTTTTTTTTCAGGGATGGGCTTTCGCAAATTGAGAGTGACATCAATTTCTGAAGATTTTTTAATTATTGAAAGTCTATATCTACACATAGCTCGTGTATTTTTCACTTGATTTGGAATGGTGCTAATTGTGTATTTATATTTTTAGTTCCACGTAGGCTTTATCAATTTCGGAGTAATGTCAAATCAAGAGATAAAAGGGAAAACAATATTTTATCATTCTTTAAGCAAAAAATGATAATTCTTTCTCATTTTGAGGAAAACAAAACCAAACCAAACATACCCAGTATATCCCGCATGGAGCAGGGTTTGGGGAGGGTAAGATGTACGCAGACCATGCCCCTACTTATTACGGTAGGGAGACTGTTTCCGTGAAGACCCCTAGCGTAGTGCACAACAATGTAATGAGTGATATATACAAAAACATATGATTCGAAAAACTCAAAACCATACCTGAGCCCATGGTTTAATTCACATGAGACTTACCTAAGGGGATTTGGCAACTACACTCTCGATGAACGTTGCTCTAACAGAAGAGAGGTTGACTCTGCGCACAACTCCCTGTAGCAAATACACCACACACAAAATGCAATAGGATAAAATATGCAATAAAAGTAAAAGTAGAAAATGCAATGCTCTAGGTCAAAGCTAACCGAGACAACCCAACCCTGAGGCTCTCTACTACAGCACCGCTCCCTACAAAAGAATTCATAACTCTTATCTGGCGCCTCCACGAGCACCTATCCATAGTCATAGTCTTGGAAAGGTTTAAGGCCTTCAAATCTAATCTCACTTGCTCCTCTCACGTCCTCCTCGGTCTGCCTCTCCTCCTCCCCCCGACAACCAATAAACTCTCGACCCTCCTCACCGGAGCAGATGCCTGCCTCCTGCGGACGTGGCCAAACCATCTCAATCTCCCTTCCCTAACTTTCGCAGCGCGTTCCTGAAAATCCCATTTGAGATTCTATCCAACATTGTGCGACCACACGACCAACGTAACATTCTCATTTCAACCGCTTCCAACTTGCTCTCAAGCGACTTCTTCATCGCCCAACATTCGGAGTCATACAACATTGCAGGTCTGATTGCCGCTCTATAGAATTTACCTATCAACTTTAGAGGGACTTTCTTGTCGTACAGGAACCCTGTCACTGCTCTCCACCTTAGTCACCCCACCTTGATACGATGAGTACATCATCTTCACACTCACCTTACTTCTGAATGATCGAACCCAAATACTTGAACTTATCCATACGGGGTACGATCTGATCCGCAATCATAACCTCTACTTCTTCCTCGTTGACCTCACCACTAAAGTTACACCAGAGATACGCGGTCTTAGACCGACTCATACGCAAGTCCTGGGATTCTAACTTAGACCTCCATAGCTCCAACTTCGAGTTCACCTCCCTCCTCGACTCCGCGACTAACACAATATCGTCAGCAAAAAGCATGCACCACGGGACACCATCCTGTATCCCCCGCGAAATGACGTCAAAGATTAGAGTGAAGAGAAGAGGGCTAAGCGCCGACCCCTGGTGTAGCCCTATCTCAACCGGTAAATACTGGGGGTCACCAACTGGGGTCCTAACGCAAGTCCTAGCTTGGGAGTACATGTCTTGGATCGCTCTAATGAATGGCAACGACACCCTCCTCTCTACTAGGCTCCTCCAAATAACATTGCGTGGAATGCTATCATAAGCCTTCTCTAGATCAATGAACACTATATGGAGATCCTTACGCCGCTCTCTAAACTTCTCCATAAGGCGTCTGACGAGATGAATGGCCTCAGTCGAGGACCTTCCCGGCATGAAGTCAAATTGGTTATCTGAGATCTCAACTTCTCTATTAACCCTACATTCCACCACTCCATCCCAAAGTTTCATAGTATGACTGAGGAGTTTAATACCCCTATAGTTACTACAACTCTGAGCATCACCTTTGTTCTTGAAAAACGGCACGACAATACTATGCCTCCACTCCGTCGGCATCTTAGAACCTTTGAGGAGGGTGTTGAACAACTCTGCTAGCCACTGAACTCCAACTTCCCCCAGACAAAGCCACACCTCAGTAGGGATCTGATCCGGGCCTACAACCTTAGCTCTACCCATTTTCATTAGGGCACCCTTTATTTCCTCCTTGCTGATGCTCTCGCAGGAACTAAACGAGCAGAAGATAGACTAACTCCATGCACCACCGAGTCGCTTCCCCTAGCCTCATTGAAAAGTTCAAAAAATTACCTATTCTACCTCTCCTTAATAGCCACATCGTTCACTAACACTTGGCCCAAATCATCCTTAATAAACTTAACGGGCCCCAGGTCGCGTTGGAGGATTGACCCTAATATCTTTGATCCAATTTTGGTTTGGTTTGGTTATCTTGACGAGATCATGGACTACATATTTATATATGGCGTAATCGTGTAAACCATCAAGTTTTCACTAGACGAGCTTATATCAAAACGGGCCCATATCAACCTAAATTAGAGAAGTACCCACAATTTGAATATGGAACACAGTTTCGACGATTTTAGAACATATGCTTTACAAAGTTTTCATGGCTAGAGTACTCCCTTTCAAAGGATGCAGTATTTTGTTTCCCTTGTTGTGTTTTTGAATCAAGTGAAGCACAACAATCTGCCTTTACAGTTTGTAAAGTTTTCATGGCTAGAGTACTTCCTTTCAAAGGATGCAGTATTTTGTTTCCCTTGTTGTCTTTTTGAATCAAGTGAAGCACAACAATCTGCCTTTACAGTTCATGGGTATAGATTCTAGAAACAAGTTAAAGATAAAGCTAAATGTGCATTTTGATCTCACATAAGAAGTTCGAACTCAATGCATATAAAGCTCTGAAATATGTGTATTTCACAAAATCGAGGCAATTTTATTGAGATGCTGAGATTTCTATGAAAATGGAGTACGACCATTACTGATGTTATCTTAGAAGAAGCTCGAGGAGATGCAAAGTATACTTCACTGGAGGTTCAAAAAGAAATCTTATATATTTTGGCAACCGTGTCAGAAGTCAAATTTGTACTAGAATTGGAGATTTTAAGTTTTGTATTTTGGTGGATGAAGCGAAAGACATGTCTAACAAAGAACAAATGTCTATAATGTTGAGATTTATTGATGTCCACGAATTTCTAAAAGAGCGGTTTTTCCAAATTATGCATGTTCATGACATTAAATCTGCAATACTCAAGAAAGAAACGTGTGATATTCTTAGAAGAAATAATTTAGAAACTCATAATATACCGAGTCAAGGCTATGATGGTTTTAGAAACATGTGTGGTGCTTTTAACGGATTGCAAGATTTACTTGCATTCATTGCTTTGTTTATCAACTCCAGCTAGCGTTAGTTGCAGCAACTGAAAATGAAATCTCTATATGACTTTTTCTTTTTAAATCCGACAACTATAGTCAATCTTGTTACATCTTCTATGAAACGCAATGCAGAGTTATGATCTTATCAAGCTAATGAAATTACATGTTCGTTATTGACGGTGAACGTGAAACTGGTCGACAAGCAAATCAGTTGGTATTTTGCATCGAAAGGTACAACTCATTAGAGCTCACATTTTGATTCCATTTGCAGTTTGATAGATATGCATGATGCAACTATCATTGTGCTTCAGAACAGTGTCAATGATGGATCTGTTAGGGTTGTATATTGCAAAGCATACTTTATGCTTGTATTACCTTATTTCCCTGTAAATACCTATGAGAATATTAATTACATTTAATCACATATTTTGCATATTTATTCACATTATGGTTATGCAAATGAAATGTCTACTTATTTTATATTGTAGATAATGTGGTATGTTAGTGTCACATGAAAGATCACATTATCGGTGCCTTATACAATAATATAATAGTTCACGACCTATATAATTATTAGACAAATTATATGAAAGATTATAGTGTATGCTTGAGATTAGTTGGTCTTGACTATTACAATACATTAGCGTATTTGCATACGTTGAACTGGACCGAGGTGAGATACTGTCTTCTGTACTAACTGTAAGAAGAACGTAAATCTCAGATAATTATTATTTCTTAATTCTAAGTATATAATATTGAATTGTGTATTTATAATACTTACTATTTTGATTTACCATGGGTGAGAGTCAAAATGAGGGACTCAATAAGCCTCGTATCTTGGGCAATAATATTATTTATATGACAATTATTATTATTACTAGAAATCGTGTCCCGACTCATGCGGGTTGATGATGTCCATTTGAGAAGCTCGATAATGATTATTATATTAAACCCTGCGGGTGGATTTAATTCCGATATAATAATAAGATTCGAGTGGTACTACTCTTGGATAAGATATTAATTAATTAAAGCTAGCAGTAGGTTATAATTAATTAATGGATATTCGATATCTTAAATATGGGAAATAATATATTTAATAAGGAGCCCAATTTCGTAATTTGGGATTTTGGTAGGAAGTGCAATATCAACCTTTTAGTGGACTAAGTTGATATTAATAGATTCATTATATTAGGAAGAGTCCTAATATGGTAAGATGAAATCTATTAGGAGTCCTTCCATAATCCTCCTTAAGATCCCTAGTAGTAGTCAAAAGTCTATATATAAGACTTATGGGGTTGGCGATTTTCCACTCTTTTGCAAGGTTGTGAGATCAAATTTTCCTCTTGTGTTTAATTGTAGATCTAGACTTGTGTCTTTGATTTTACAATTTAGATAACACATCAATTTTCTAAGAGTGTTCATGCAATACTAGAAAATAAAAAAAAATAAATGACCACATACAAGAGGAGGTTCGACCGATCCCATTGTTGTCCAAGCAATATCCGGTAGCTCGTTGCCCACACAACATCCGGGTTAAGGCAGATCATACTCTAAAAGGTCTAAAGGTAGAAATACAAGGTGATCAAGACGAAAGCAACCACTTCGCTTCAAAGGTAATATATCCTATGATCTTTTAGATCTATATTAGGATATTTTAATTACCAATATATTTAATAAATAATAAATAATATTTAAATTGCTTATTAATCTTAGTAATTAATTAATTAACATGCCTAAATAGATCTTATGCTCGTGGATGCATAAAACGCGATTATAAAGCTTTCCCAAACTTCGCTTCTACTGCGTTTTACTTCCAACAATTGGTATTAGAGGCGAAATTTTAGGCTTTTTCTATTTTAATTAATTTTGGTGATTAATTGATAGCAATTTAAATATTCATGTAATTTGATGTTGGAATATTTTGCTAGATGTGTTCTTGCAGGTAATGTGATCCAATTATCATGGTTATGTGAATGGTTTATTTATTTATTTTTATTATTTATGCAATTGTTGATTTGGCCCGGTTTTGAGGCATGTATAAGTTTTCCCATGAGAAAATCCATGGGTAAACTAGGATTTAGTTTTTTCTTGTAATTTTTCAGTAAATTCGATGTATTTTATTTCATGTAAATTGTAATCGAGTTGGATACACAAAGTATGGAGGAAAAGAAGTCCAGCGCGAAAAGGAGTCCCGATCGGACGAACCGACCGAGACGAGCCTGCATCCAATTGGGACTCGGCTAGCACATGCTGTCTCGGCCGCGGGCGCCTCGGGTCGGGCGGACACTGAGTCAGCAGTCGGGCAGGCATGCGGGCCACGGGTCCGGCGATCTGGCCGGGCAGTTTCGGGTCGGGTCGAGCAATTTCAGATTCCGTTCAGTTTTTCGCCGTCCGTTGGAACACAATAAATTTAAATTTAGAATTTTTTTTGTGCAATTAATTTTGCATGCAAGAAAGTTTCTAAATTTGGCAATTTTTGTGGACCAACCGGGAGGAGGTGACGAGATGCTTGAAGCAGTGGGAGCAAACGAGCCGAGGATTTTCTCATTATTCAAAACGAGAATAAAAGCCATGATAATTGGATTTAATTATCCTGTTTTAATTATTTGTTGGTTTTTACTGTTTTGATGTATGACATGTATGGATGTATGCATGATATGTTTTCTTACATGTTAGGACGAGAAAATTAAAAACCTTGTTTTTCAAAATAACTAAGGGGTTTTAAAAATTGATTTTTCAAAATCAAGTTGGCCTCCATAATTGGTTTAAATTGTGAAATAATTAGCATGCGCATCGACATTAGAGTCTTCCTCCACATCGGATGTGCTGATTATTAGCTCACTAGTTTTAAACTTCATTTAGATAACAAAAAGGTGAATATTATTTTTTATGATAGGACCTCTCCATCTGTAGGACTATTATCATTAAATAATATTATAAAGTTTGTTAAATTATGGTGTTCACTTAGGTGTATTAATTAATAAGCTCCCCATCGGAGTCTATGTTAATTTAATACATGGCCAAGAGGAACCAACTATTAATTTTACTTGTCAAAACGCATCTTGACTAGATAGTAACATTAAAGATATTAAAATCTACTTGAAATATATATATATATATATAAACGTCCACACTAACGTGGCTTGCATGTGCGGTTTTTTTCGAGGTGTTGATTGACTGTATATATATTGTGTTTTAAGGTTTTTCAATATATTTTACGTCGAATTATGTGATGAATGGTGTTTTAATTTTATTCTCAAATGTCTTTCAATCCACTAGCTGTTATTCTCAAAGAAAATAAACTTGATGGCACTAACTTTGCCGATTGGAAAAGAAATCTTGACATTGTCCTGACTGCCGAGGGGCATAAATTTGTGTTAACTGAGGAAAGCCCTATGGAACCAGAACCGGATGCCACTCCTGGAGAGTTGGATGAATTACAAAAATGGAAGAAGTCTGATGAGATGGTTCTCTGTTACATTTTGGCTTCATTGAGAAATGTATTGCAGCATCAGCATCAGACGATGGGCTCAGCAGCGGAGATGATGAAAAATCTAACCGAGATTTTTGGTCATCAGAACCGGGCGGATAGGCAAAATGCAACGAGGGTGTTGATGACAATCCAAATGTCTAAAGGGACTCCAGTAAGGGATCATGTTTTGAAAATGATGCCTCATTTGAACGAACTAAGCATACTGGGGGCTATTATCGATGCGGAGTCGCAGGTTGATATTATCTTGGGCAGCTTGCCAAGAAGCTTTGAGCAGTTCCGCCTTAACTATAATATGAATTATAGGTCATATACTTTGGCAAAACTTCTGATAGAGCTTCAATCTGCTGAAGGTCTCTACAAACAAGGTTATCATCACATTCTTGCGGCAACCGGTGCTATTTCTTCAAAACCCAAATGGGGAAAGAAGAAAAAGCAGGTTGGCCAGAAGCAAGTGGCAACCTTCAAATCTAAGGGCAAGGCTCCTCAGTCCAAGGCTCCTCACCCTGAGGTGAACAAAAAGCCAAAGGGAAAGTGCTACAAGTTCGTATCATGCGGTCAGAAAGGACATTTTAAAGCGGACTGCCCTGCTCTTAAGAAAGGTATGTCTCTTGCACTAGTAGTCAAGACATGTTTGGCAACTTGTTCTTCCACTTCGTGGATAGTTGATTCAGGCTCCACTGATCATGTTTGCTTTAACTCGCATGGTTTTCAGGTAACCAAGCAGCTTAGTGCGGGTGAGATTACCATCAACTGGGGCGATTATTCCATTCTTATGGCTATTGTAGTGGAGTCGTGCAGTTGAAGATTAATGATAAATTATTAGTCCTCAATAATGTATTATTAGTACCGGATTTTAGAATGAATTTAATTTCGGTTTCTAAATTAAAATGCGATGGTTATTCAGTTTCTTTTGATGATGATGCTATTATTAGGAAAAGAAACGGTGAATATATTTGCAAAGGTATTTTTAATGTTGGACTGTATATCGTTAATACTGCACAAATTCCCATGCACAAAACACTTAACTCTTTGTCTAAACCTAAAAAGAGAAAAGAACCTTCAAGCATAAACCAAACATATCTGTGTCATTTACGGTTAGGGCATGTAAAGCATGGGAGAATTCAAAGATTGGTAGATGATGGCCCATTAGATGATCTCTAAGTTGAGTCATTTCCAATTTGTGAATCCTGTCTGGAAGGTAAGATGACCAAAAGGGTTTTTAAAACCAAGGGAAACTGTGCCCAGAATGTGTTAGAATTGGTTCATACGGATGTATGTGGTCCAATGAATATCCAGACTAGGGGTGGTTTCGAATACTTCATCACGTTTATAAATGATTATTTGAGATATGGATACGTCTATTTGATACTACGTAAGTCTGAAGCTTTTGACAAGTTCAGAGACTTCAAGGCTCAAACGGAGAAGCGTCATAGGAAGAGTATCAAGTCGCTACGATCTGATCGTGGTGGCGAATATCTTAGTGGAGAATTTTTAGATTTCTTGGTGAATGAGGGGATTTCCTCCCAGCTCACCGCGCCGGGAACTCCACAACAAAATGGTGTTGCTGAAAGAAGGAATATAAATCTTTTAGAAATGGTTAGGTCAATGATGAGTTATTCGGATTTACCTATTTTGTTTTGGGGATACGCCCTGGAAACACCGGCGTACATTCTAAACCTGGTGCCTTCGAAATCAGTACCAAAAACACCCACAGAGTTGTGGAGTGGGCGAAAGCCCAGTCTAGGACATGTTCGGATTTGGGCTACTCCAGCACATGTGCTGAATAAGGAAGCTGATAAGTTGGCATATCGTACAGAAGTGCGAGTATTTATAGGATATCCTAAGGAAATGAAGGTTGGCTTGTTCTATAGTCCCCAGGATCAGAAGGTCATTGTTAGCACTAATGCCCAATTTCTGGAAGAGAATTATATGATTAGTCACAAGCCCATGAGCGAGATAATTCTGGAAGAACTGAGGGGCGAGACTCCGTCTATACCAATCGTACAAGCACCAACTAACACTACACCACATATCGATTCTGAGACTTTTACACCAACTCAGGATTTGCCTCGTCGTAGTGGGAGGGTTGTGTTAGGAGTATGCCCTCGAATGCCACTTAGAGGATGTTGAGTGAGGGCATTGTACTTGTTATTATATAGATCATTATCATAAGGCAATGAATGTTTCTTTATTTACTGGTAGTTACTGGCGTTCCTGACTCGTAAATATATATATAGAAACTAGTCCGTGTATTTGAGAGCAAAATATTCCACTCCTTATTTGATAAGGGGTTCGGCACTGGAAAGGTTTATAGCTCAAATACTTAATCGTTCGCAAGTCGATGAAACTTTACTGGGCGTTAAGTTTATGTGAAGACTTGTATGACGTGTTCTTTGACATGGAGAGTGCCTGTCGAATACTAATGGTTAGTGGGAGCACATGTTATAGGTATGCTAATTGGATTAGTATACTCGAACCGACTCACCCTAGATTCGTCATACGAATTTCACTCCGGGACAGTCAATGACGGAATCGAAAGGTTGTGATAGGTATTCGTGAACCTTCGACTTGAGGATTTAGTAGGGATATGCTTGTGACGTCAAGATTTTCATTAGAGTAGTTCGACCCTGTAAACCGGAAGGAAGGGGTCAACCTCGATGTGCATCTTGATGGGCAAGTAGCAGGTCCTACTGAATACCAAGATAGAATTCTTTCTCCCGTTAGTGAGCAGGTTATATGTCCTATGCGGTTATTGGCAGATGAGATCATAAGTCTTTGGCTAAAGCATTAGAGCTATCTGTATTAGATACACGAGAGCTCGATGATCTCGGTTTGCATTAACGCATGCATAGCGTCAAGTACAAATAGGGTTTGACTGACCGTGACCCTATAACTTGATCGAGACATTTTAAAGAAGGGTTTATACGTATACTAGTATTCACGATAGAATGGTTCTTGAATGATCCCAATCATTCGTTATCAGTTGGGGTACAATGTAGGCCGCCAGACTGCTAGGTGGTGCTACTACTCTTTGGTTCCTCCCATTGTTGACTGAGATGGACCTACCGAGTCGCGCAATAGGATTGATGACGGAATGAATCAAGCTTATTCTCTCATTATGAATATTAGATATTAGATATCTAATTTATTGGGATATTGGATGTCTAAATCGATTTATTGGATAAATTGATTTACAGCCTAATGAATTAAATAAATTACTGGGTGATTAATTTAATTCATTTATATAATTATTTCTTGGAGAAATTAATTATGTTATTATGTATTTGAAATGATTAATTAATCGATATAAATACATCGGAACGGAATCGGAGTTTATCTGTTTGGACTCACAGAGTCAAAGCGAACCGAACTCGTCCGATTATTCCATGATGGCCGCCCTCCTTCCATCTACATTCCTTTTGGTCTTTTGTTTCCATTTTATAATGGATGACAATGACTTGAAAGGCATCTCTCATGTGAGATGAGTTGTGAATGTGGGTTGTTGTGTATAAAGTATTTGAAGAAGTCTTGTCTCTTGATATTCACTTGATTCATTTTGGCAAGTCATACGTGAGTTCAAGAGAGAAAGAACATAGAGTTTATTTCCATGGTCTTCAACTTGATCTTCATCTTCTTCATTCTTTTCTTCAATTTTCTTAGAGAAAGATTGAGAGAAAAATCGAGAGAAAATAGATTAAACACTTATAGTGTAATAATATTTATATTCAAGCTCCTATAATTTTGTTCTAGCCGTATCCTTGGAGGACAACGAGGTTTAGTCATTCCGGTCGTTTCTACGGTGCGTGGCAAGTAGATACATTGTCTTTTCGGCATTGGATCATCCAAGAGCTTAGAGCGCATTGGATCGTAGGGATATTCATCTAAAGCTTAGGGAATAGCTCAAGAGAAGGAATCCATTTAATCAACGGACTACAAGGGTGAGTTTCTTACATCTCTTGTATTTTCGTTTCTATATTCGTATATACGTAGCTCGATCGATCCTCGTAGGGATTCAGATCGAGTTAATTTTCGTTTCACCGCTTTCGTTGGGCCTCCGTTTTAGGCACCGAATCCCAACAGTTCCGATGTATTTATGTCGATTAATTAATAACACGGTCGAGTCTGGCAGGAAGGTCTAGGACACTACCGGCATGACCCGACCGTACCATTCGGCACGGGCCATGTCTGGCCGGCAGGTTGCCGATGGTGACTCGGTCGTGGCAGGCCAGTTTCGCCCCGACTCGATTTTTTCGTGTATTCTTGTAAATTAATCTCCCACACGTCAAATTGGATTTAATATGATTAAAATGATTTATGGTATTTCATTTTATAAGGGAAATTTGATTAATTGGAATATTTATGGGTGACCGAATTATTTGAATGTTTTTCATATTACCGGTTGTGTGAATCGATTGGATCGGTTCGTATTATTGATTGGATCAATGTATCTCTACGATTTCCGTTTATATAGTATTTATTGGATGAATGCTTTTGAATGGGGATGTGGTTCGTGGACTTAGTTTTGAATCATTAGGTTTATTCGATTGGGTTGTAAAGGCCGTTTTGAGCCTATTTATTTTACTAGAACTATTTGTATCTAGGATGCAATTTTTCAGTGTAAAATTTATATGTAATGACGAAGACCGGAGGAAGATCCGTTTCGAGAAGATGAAGATTCAAGATCGAAGACTTGTAATTAGATTACTAAGTTTTTGATTCTAGGAACGGTCCATGAATTACATGTTGGTAGCAACTAAGTTGTGAATGGTTGTTCATATTGTATGAATGCACAAACGCGCTTAAATGAATTAATGTGCAAAGTGTAACATTAATCGCGAAAATTCTCCCACGACAAATTATTAAGTTTATAAGGTTTCAAGGTTTGCCTTCCCTCCATCGAGCTTTTGGGAAATTGAAATCCAAACTGGATGTGCTATGCTTCCGAGTTATCGGGGTAGTCGTTCGGGGAGGATGGATAAATTACCGGGAGCACATTGGATGCCTTCGGTTGGAGCAAATTTTATCCATAGAAACCTGATAGGTTGCCGGATAAGATTCAATTGTGAAACTGATTTGCGTCGATGGTATAAACTTAACTTGTTCATGAGCCATAGAAATCGTATAGGTTGAGGAGAGTGAACAAGGAAAAAGAAGATCGAATCATCCATTAGATGGGTTGGTGTTGGACACCACTTTATGAAAATTAATAGACTAGAAACCTGTTCGGTTGCCCTCTATTAAGATTTATAAAGAACTCGATCACCACTATGAAGTAGAGCGACGATACTTCCGGATTTCACATGGGAGTGTGTTATTCCGAAAAAATAGTGGGAGCTGGGTAACAAGAATATAAAAGACCTTAATTCTATACTCAGATCATAATTAAACGAGTCACTAATTAATTTGTCATACTTAATGCAGACATAACTCTCAATATGACAATGAATCCACTCGCAATCCAATTCGAAAAGAACACATTGAACGAACATAACTATGTGGATTGGCTCCGCAATCTGATGATAATCCTCAGTATAGAGGCATTGGGATACGTCTTGGAGACGGACATTCCGGCGCTTCCAGTGCGGACAAGAGCCAATCAGGAAGAGATTGAAAACCACAAAAAGTGGGTTAAGGATGACGTGAAAGTCCGTTCATATATGATGGCTTCCATGTCTAATGAGCTTCAGAGAGCTCATGATAAAATGACTTCTGCTAGGCAAATTCTATCTCACTTAACCGAGCTTTATGGTGAGCACAGTCGAACTGCTAGATATGAGATATCCAAGCAACCGTTCAGTGTAAGGATGAAGGAAGATGAGAAGGTTAGGGACCACGTCCTCAAAATGATATCCATGATCGAGAGATTGGAGGCTCTTGATTTTAAAATGGATGCTTCTATTCAAACTGACCTTATCCTACAGTCTCTCCTTGATTTCTTTTCTTATGAATTTCAACTGCAATGAGATTGCATGTAACTTAGCTGGGCTAATGAACAAACTGGTGACCGCTTAGTCTCAGATGAAGACTCCGTAGATGAAGGAATCTGCCCTTGTGATTTCTTATGGACCTTGGAGGTCTAAGAACAAGAAGAAAAAGAGCAAGAAGCAGACGGGACCAGAAGTCAAGGACTTCAAGGGAAAGGGCAAGGCCCCAATGGTTATAAATAGCAAGAAGAAAGACGAATGTCTCAAGTGCGGTGAGCTGGGCCACTAGGCAAGAGACTGTTCGATTCTTTATGGCACTTCAGGTACAAAACTTTTAGTTTTGGAAACAAATTGTTCTGCTACTATATTTTCTACTTCCTGGATACTGGATTCTGGTGCTAGTTCTCATATTTATACCGTGAATCAGTCCATAGCTCCAACTTCGAGTTCACCTCCCTCCTCGACTCCGCCACTAACACAATATCGTCAGCAAAAAGCATGCACCACGGGACACCATCCTGTATCCCCCGCGAAATGACGTCAAAGATTAGAGTGAAGAGAAGAGGGCTAAGCGCCGACCCCTGGTGTAGCCCTATCTCAACCGGTAAATACTGGGGGTCACCAACTGGGGTCCTAACGCAAGTCCTAGCTTGGGAGTACATGTCTTGGATCGCTCTAATGAATGGCAACGACACCCTCCTCTCTACTAGGCTCCTCCAAATAACATTGCGTGGAATGCTATCATAAGCCTTCTCTAGATCAATGAACACTATATGGAGATCCTTACGCCGCTCTCTAAACTTCTCCATAAGGCGTCTGACGAGATGAATGGCCTCAGTCGAGGACCTTCCCGGCATGAAGTCAAATTGGTTATCTGAGATCTCAACTTCTCTATTAACCCTACATTCCACCACTCCATCCCAAAGTTTCATAGTATGACTGAGAAGTTTAATACCCCTATAGTTACTACAACTCTGAGCATCACCTTTGTTCTTGAAAAACGGCACGACAATACTATGCCTCCACTCCGTCGGCATCTTAGAACCTTTGAGGAGGGTGTTGAACAACTCTGCTAGCCACTGAACTCCAACTTCCCCCAGACAAAGCCACACCTCAGTAGGGATCTGATCCGGGCCTATAACCTTAGCTCTACCCATTTTCATTAGGGCACCCTTTATTTCCTCCTTGCTGATGCTCTCGCAGGAACTAAACGAACGAGCAGAAGATAGACTAACTCCATGCACCACCGAGTCGCTTCCCCTAGCCTCATTGAAAAGTTCAAAAAATTACCTATTCTACCTCTGCTTAATAGCCACATCGTTCACTAACACTTGGCCCAAATCATCCTTAATAAACTTAACGGGCCCCAGGTCGCGTTGGAGGATTGACCCTAATATCTTTGATCCAATTTTGGTTTGGTTTGGTTATCTTGACGAGATCATGGACTACATATTTATATATGGCGTAATCGTGTAAACCATCAAGTTTTCACTAGACGAGCTTATATCAAAACGGGCCCATATCAACCTAAATTAGAGAAGTACCCACAATTTGAATATGGAACACAGTTTCGACGATTTTAGAACATATGCTTTACAAAGTTTTCATGGCTAGAGTACTCCCTTTCAAAGGATGCAGTATTTTGTTTCCCTTGTTGTGTTTTTGAATCAAGTGAAGCACAACAATCTGCCTTTACAGTTTGTAAAGTTTTCATGGCTAGAGTACTTCCTTTCAAAGGATGCAGTATTTTGTTTCCCTTGTTGTCTTTTTGAATCAAGTGAAGCACAACAATCTGCCTTTACAGTTCATGGGTATAGATTCTAGAAACAAGTTAAAGATAAAGCTAAATGTGCATTTTGATCTCACATAAGAAGTTCGAACTCAATGCATATAAAGCTCTGAAATATGTGTATTTCACAAAATCGAGGCAATTTTATTGAGATGCTGAGATTTCTATGAAAATGGAGTACGACCATTACTGATGTTATCTTAGAAGAAGCTCGAGGAGATGCAAAGTATACTTCACTGGAGGTTCAAAAAGAAATCTTATATATTTTGGCAACCGTGTCAGAAGTCAAATTTGTACTAGAATTGGAGATTTTAAGTTTTGTATTTTGGTGGATGAAGCGAAAGACATGTCTAACAAAGAACAAATGTCTATAATGTTGAGATTTATTGATGTCCACGAATTTCTAAAAGAGCGGTTTTTCCAAATTATGCATGTTCATGACATTAAATCTGCAATACTCAAGAAAGATGTAATACCCGGTTGTAATTCAGTCATTGTCATTCAGTAATTTCATTCGGTGATTGTCACTCAGTGGATTTTCACTCAATTATAATCATTCATCAATCATGTTCATTCACCGTGTTCACCGTTCGGAAAAACTTCGAGTTGTGTATCGTTATTGTTCATTGTTTCAACTTTCCTCATTTGAGTTCGACTTTGTTAGATCACCATTAATTTTTGGTAACTCCAAAAATTCTAAATCTTTGCAATATTATAGAGCATCGAGTTAGCTTTCCAATGGTTCAAACGGTGAGTCAATCGGAGTCCGGACGAGAGAGTTATGGTCGTTTTAGCTCAACCGCTCATTGCCGATCAACGCCGAACGAACTCGCCGTGTCGTCCGACACGGCCCGTGCCGTACTCGTCCGGAAAGTGCCGAAGTTCGCCTCAGACCCGACCGTGTCGTCAGCACGGCCGAAGTCGCACCCTTCCGGATAAGCTCGCACCGATCGCCAAAGACGCCCGACCGTGTCGCCCAGCACGGTCGAGTCATGCCGAAGCCGCCGTCATTCGGACGGGTCATCGTCGGAGGCCCTCCGGCCGCGACCGTGTCGGCAGGACACGGTCGAGTCACTGTCGCCAACCGTCGCCGGCCGTGCGACACGACCGTGCCGATCGGCACGGCCGTGTCCGGCAGCATCAACTCCCTATAAATTCATTTTTTCAAAGATTTCACCCATTTTTCTTCCTTTTCTTCACCTTCAACCGAGAGATAAGGCTTGAGGGAGGGTTTTTCCTTCACAAATCATTTGGGTGTTTGATTTTTTCATCTCCTTTCGATCGTGAAGCCCGGATAATCAATCTAACGCGTGTTCTTCGGATTATAGCACTTGGATCATCAAGAGGTAATTCCTTCAACACTTTGGACTTCGATTTTGTGTTGAAATAGGATGTTTTGGACGTTATAATCATGATATATGAAGGGATATGTATATGATTATGAGTTTGTATAAGGATTCATTGGATTATTGAGGGTTTATTCAAGAACACTTTGAATATCGAGTTGGAATTGGGGATTTTCGACTAATTGTTGTTATAATCACATTTTGGATATTCATAACGGATTATTGATCGTATTGGAGATGTTTTGTGGTTTGAAACACTTCTTGGGGATTTTGATATTGGGATATCGAGGTTTGATTGTAAACAATCGGAGTTTGATACAACGTATTCGATATAATGCCCCAATGAACTTAGTTTAATCGTATCGACGCTTTTGAGTTCGTTATATTCGTGTTTAATTCGTATATTGATCGGATTGTCGGTAATTGTATTGAATTAAGGTTGTTCGTGCGACCGACACTTCATTTAGGGCGTTGTTCGTGGACGGACATTCTTCATCGGTGTTGAGTAAGTTAATTCTTACTCGGTTAAAAGGATATTCATACCTTTTGTTGTTGATCATTCATAATCATAACTCATTCATCATTGTATTAATCATATTAAAACTTGTTATTGTCAATTAATCACTTGATCATAAGGAACGACGGTTCCAATCTTTTCGTTGAGCTATCATTCATTTCATTATTACTCTCATCTCGGTGAGTCATTCTTGGCCTTGTCTAATTATTATTCATTGATATTCATTATGGTCATTCTCGTTCATGTGACCTTCTCGGGTTCATATTGCGTGGCCGGGTGTGTCGTGTGGAATTTTTAGTCGGGCACACGATGGTTATTGTATTGGGTTCACCGATACATTAGACCGCACACGGGTCATATTGTCTCGTGAGACTAATTAGGTACACGGACGGGTGTTGTACACTTGCACGAACATTACGGCGTACTATGATACTCCTCTTCAGCGTAATTCATAACTAAGAATATTTCTTAACTTGCTTAAATCATGATTGTGTATTTTTCAACCCTTGAGGATTGTTGTTCTTTGTAATCGACCCCGTTTGGGGATTTTGTTTTTCAGGTCATGGCAAGGCAAACGCACGGGAATAGCATGTTGATGTCGAGGAGTCCTAGTGATACTAGTAGGGGCCCCGATCTTTCGATTATTCATGTTATTGTCCTTTATTTTCCGCTGCAAACTTTCATTTGAATACTCCGTTTCATTCAGTGTTGTGTATTTTATCTTCATATAAAATACACTAGTATTCGGTATTATCCTAGTGTGTTGTAACTAAACTCCTCATCGGAGTAGTTATTGTTGTAATGTAGTTCGGTACTACATTTATCTTGTGTAATTCATTCATTTTCATTTGCCTGGTGGGTCCCAGTTGGGGATCTACGGCACTGTAATATCCGCCTAGTTTGGGGTGTTACAGAGTTGGTATCGGAGCGTGGTTTTGAATACTACCTTCCGAGTCATGTCTCATTTGAAATCATCGTCATCAGACTAGTATCATTGGACTTTCGCGTCACGTGTGACCTGTGCAAATGCCGAGCCAATCAGACCTAAGAAGCGTAAGATTTATAACGCCATGGTATAATTTCTGGCAATAGTCATTCATTCATCATTCATCAATTAACAATCCTCAAACATCATCATTCATTGTGATTAGAACGATCATGTTAACTCATTAATCACTTAATTCATTTCATTACTCAGTTAATAATCAGGACGATCATGTTAACTCATTAATTACTCAATTCATTTCATTATCCATTGTCAACTGATGATCATATTATCAATCTTGTTAAGTTATTCAAGATAATCATTTCAAGAATTTCATCAGATAATCATGTAACTTCAGTAAATCATTCATATAATCACTAAGTTAGAGCATGTATACTCATTTTCATCATCTCATGACATAATCATAACGTGCTAATCATGCGGGAAATATAATCATTATGCGACCTTCCTACTCCAGTATGGAGAGAACTGTCAAGGGATGCATGGGGAGAGGCCGCGGTGCGAACCGAAACCCGAGAAATAATCACTCACTGCCGGGAAATCGTGCCCAGGACTCGGCTCGATCAGAAGATGTTCGGGTTGATCCACTCACTTTTATGCAGGCCATGATGACCCATGTGCAGTTGCTCAATCATCATTGCGCCACTCTGGCCGGATTAATCGAGCGAACTCTCCCGTACGAGCCAGTTGCTAAGGAAATTGCTGAGCAGCAACCTGCATATGTCAACAGGAAATCAACGAAGCGTAATCTATCCGAAGGCGGTCAGTCAACCTTCAAGAAGCCTCGTGTGAGTCCTATCGTTTCTGAGCGACCTTATACGGCGCATAATCGTGCGGGATCTCATTCCCGAGCGGCCAGTTCGGTCATCACCTGTTTCAATTGTGGAACGCCGGGTCATTTCAGCACTGAGTGTCTGAAACCGTCTATCACGTGCTATAATTGTGGGAATTTTGGGCATAAGGCCCGTTTTTGCCGAAAGGACTCCAAGTCGACTCCGGCGGCATCTCAGGCCCCGAAGCAACCAGCGTTTCAGAATCAGACTGCTTTGTCATCGTCGTTTAAGACAATGGAAGCAAATAGAGTTGGAGCTCGTATTTATCAGACGGGAGCGTCCGGTTCGGGGACCAGCAAGTCCCAGATTCATATGATGAGGAGGATCGACGATCCGGTGGTCCGAACGATTTCAGGTATACTCGTAATTTTATTTCAACTTGTGTGTACCTTTTGATGCTGGTACACCGCATTCATTCATTTTCGAATCATGCTTGAATAGACTTATTTCGGTATAGTCCTACTTTATGACCGCGATTGGTTGATGGATCTAATCGTGGTGAATTTATCTTAGGACGATGTAATTTTCGGTATTAGTTGGTTTGATCGTATCGATACTATCCTCAGTGTTTGTTAGCGTTTAGTCGCTATCTTTCCGTCGTTGGTTGTCGAATGTGTGCTTCAGGGAAGTAATCCCCGTTGTTCCAGTAGAATTTTTATTATGGCGGAAGCAGAGAAATTCCACAATCGAACTATTCAATCATTCTTTGTATCATTTTCATCGATTGGCCTTTCTAGGGCAATCGAGTTATTCAATCATTCATTGCATCATTTTCATCGATTGGCCTTTCTAGGGCAATCGAGTTATTCAATCATTCATTGCATCATTTTCATCGATTGGCCTTTCTAAGGCAATCGAGTTATTCAATCATTCCTTGTATCATTTCCATCGATTGGCTTTTCTAAGACAATCGAGTCATTCAATCATTCATTGTATCATTTTCATCGATTGGCCTTTCTAAGGCAATCGAGTTATTCAATCATTCATTGTATTATTTTTATCGATTGGCCTTTCAAAGGCAATCGAGTTATTCAAACATTCATTATATCATCTTCATCGATTGACCTTTCTAAGGCAATCGAGTTGTTCAATCATTATTGGTATCTCTTTTTATCGATTGACCATTCTAGGGCAATCGAAATGTTCAATCATTCGTAGTATCATTGTCATCGGTTGACGATGTATTTCCGCACGAGTTATCCGGTTGCCTTCACATAGAGTAAGGGAATTCAGGAGTGAGTTGGAGCAGTACGTCCCCTTTATCGAAGGCACCGTATCGGATGGCCCCGACTAGAATGCATGAGTTGAAGATTCAACTTGAGGAGTAGTTCGAGAAAGGTCATCTCCGACCGATTGCGTCCCCGTGAGGAGCACCAGTGTGATCTGTCAAGGAGAAGGATGGCTCGTCTCGTGTGTGTATTAATTACCAAGAGTTGAACAGGGCGATGATCAAGAGTAGTATCCTTTACTTCGTATTGATGATCTTTTAGATCAACTTCAGGGAGTTTCAGTATTTTACAAGATCGACTTAAGATCTGGATATCACCAGTTGCGGATTCGAGAGTCGGATATCGCGAGGACAGCGTTTCATACACGCTATGGTCATTATGAGCTCGTAGTTATGCCGTTCGGGCTAACTATTGCACCTGTGGTATTCATGGAGTTAACGAATCGGGTTTTCATCGACTTTTTTAGATCAGTTGTTGTTGTCTTCATCGACTACATTTTGATTTATTCTCTTAGCCGAGAGGAACACGAGGTTCATTTTCTTCAGGTTCTCGACGTGTTGAGACGAGAGCAACTTTATGGAAAGTTTTCCAAATGTGAGTTCTGGAGGTCCGAAGTGACTTTCTCGGGCATGTAATTTCGTCTGACAGAGTTCGTGTCGACCCTCAGAAGTCGGAGACTATCCGAGATTGGCAACCTCCGAAAGATATTAAGTAAATCCGATGTTTCCTCGGATTAGCTGGTTAATTATCCAACCCACGGCCGGAGCTAGTAACCGTGGTTTTCGCGTTGGAATTTTGGCGTCGTTACCTGTATGGAATCACTTGTCGATCTTCACCAATCACAAGAGTTGAACTATATATTTACTCACAAGGAGTTAAATATGTGACAGGGACGGTGGTTGGAACTAATCAAAGATTTTGATATCGAGATCCTTTACCACCCGGGCAAGGCGAACGTTGTCGCCGACGCCTTGAGTCGTAAGTCCGTTCAGGAGCAGATGCATGCTCGTTTAACAGTTCAGAAGGAGCTTCAACAGGAATTCCTTAGACCCGAGATCGAGGTCTGGCTTCAGCGAGTTCAGGGACAGCTTTGTATGTTAGAGATTTCATCATCTCTGAGGATGCAATCAGGGAGAATCAGGGTTCAGACCCAGCATTGTTGCGCATTCGTGAAGATGTGGCTCAGGGGAAAGCCCCTGGATTCGTGGTCCACGAGGATGGACTTTTGAGGTTTAAGAACCGGTTGTGCGTACCGGCGAATGACGAGTTGAAAAATTCTATTTTGAGAGAAGCTCATGCTACCCCTTATTCTGTTCATCCGGGGTCCAGCAAGATTTACAAGGATTTGAAACAAAATTACTGGTGGAGTAATATGAAGCGAGAAGTCGCAGAATTTGTTTCGAGATGCTTAACCTGTCAACAAGTCAAGATGGAACCTCAGCGACCGGCGAGTATGCTGATACCGCTCCCTATTCCGGAATGGAAGTGGGAAGACATTTCTATGGATTTCATCACGAGTTTGCCGACGAGTCGTCGTGGCATGAATGCGATCTGGGTGATTGTGGACCGCTCAACTAAATCAGCTCATTTCCTTGAGATCAAGGATACGTGGGGTCCCGAGAGACTGGATCAGTTGTTCATCAAGGAGATAGTGAGACTGCACGGTACTCCTAAGAGTATCGTTTCCGATCGTGACGGACGAATTGTTTCCCATTTTTGGAAATCAGTTCATCGTGCTATGGGAACTCAGCTTAATCTCAGTACTGCCTTTCATCCTCAGTCCGACGGACAATCAGAGAGGACTATTCAGACATTAGAGGACATGTTGAGGGCATGCGTCCTCGATTAGTAGACGATGGGGAAGCCCAATTACTGTTGTTTAAGTCCACGTACAGTATAGTTGGCATGCCTCCATTAAGATGGCACCTTACGAGGCCTTGTGCGGTCGTCTTTGTCGATCTCCTTTGTGTTAGGATGACTTGTTAGAATCAATCGGCACCGAGCCCGATATGCTTATAGCCGTCCGGGAGAAGGTAGCTTTGATCAAGGGTCGTATGTTGACAGCTCAGAGTCGACAGAAATCGTATGCGGATAATCGTCGTCGACCACTAGAGTTCGAGACGGGTGACCATGTTTTGGTCAAGATATCCCCGAGTCGAGGTATCTTTCCGTTTCGGAAAACGGGGGAAGTTGAGCCCAAGATTCATTGGACCGTTTGAAATTTTGGATCGAGTAGGCGAGTTAGCTTATCGATTGGCGTTACCTCCGGCTTTGAGCAGGATTCATAATGTGTTTCACGTCTCTCAGTTGCGGAAGTATGTTGCCGACCCGAGTCACATACTTCGGCCGACGAAATCGAGATCGCGGATGATCATTCGTACGAGGAGCGTCCCCGTACGAGTGTTAGAGCGGCGAATCAAACAGCTTGAGGAACAAGACGATCCCTTTAGTCAAGATTCGGTGGTCTAGACACGAGTCGAAGAGGCCACTGGGAAACCGAGGAGAATATGCGGGAGAGTTATCCCGAGTTGTTTGACCCTTAGTTTCGGGACGAAACTCTTTTAAGGGGGGAGTATGTAATACCGGTTGTAATTCAGTCATTGTCATTCAAGAATTTCATTCGGTGATTGTCACTCGGTGGATTTTCACTCAATTATAATCATTCATCAATCATGTTCATTCACCGTGTTCACCGCTCGGAAAAACTTCGAGTTGTGTATCGTTATTGTTCATTGTTTCAACTTTCCTCATTTGAGTTCGACTTTGTTAGATCACCATTAATTTTTGGTAACTCCAAAAATTCTAAATCTTTGCAATATTATAGAGCATCGAGTTAGCTTTCCAATGGTTCAAACGGTGAGTCAATCGAGTCCGGACGAGAGAGTTATGGTCGTTTTAGCTCAACCGCTCATTGGCCGATCACCGCGAACGAACTTCGCCGTGTCGTCCGACACGGCCCGTGGCTGCACTCGTCCGGAAAGTGCCGAAGTTCGCCTCAGACCCGACCGTGTCGCTCGCACGGCCGAGTCGCACCCTTCCGGATAAGCTCGTACCGATCGCCAAAGACGCCCGACCGTGTCGCTCGCACGGCCGAGTCATGCCGAAGTCGCCGGACGGGTCATCACGGGAGGCCCTCCGGCCGCGACCGTGTCGGCGAGGACACGGTCGAGTCACTGTCGCCAACTGCCGGGTTACCAGGCGACACGACCGTGCGCCGACGGCACGGCCGTGTCCGGCAGCATCAACTCCTATAAATTCATTTTTTCAAAGATTTCACCCATTTTTCTTCCTTTTCTTCACCTTCAACCGAGAGATAAGGCTTGAGGGAGGGTTTTTCCTTCACAAATCATTTGGGTGTTTGATTTTTTTCATCTCCTTTCGATCGTGAAGCCCGGATAATCAATCTAACGCGTGTTCTTCGGATTATAGCACTTGGATCATCAAGAGGTAATTCCTTCAACACTTTGGACTTCGATTTTGTGTTGAAATAGGATGTTTTGGACGTTATAATCATGATATATGAAGGGATATGTATATGATTATGAGTTTGTATAAGGATTCATTGGATTATTGAGGGTTTATTCAAGAACACTTTGAATATCGAGTTGGAATTGGGATTTTCGACTAATTGTTGTTATAATCACATTTTTGGATATTCATAACGGATTATTGATCGTATTGGAGATGTTTTGTGGTTTGAAACACTTCTTGGGGATTTTGATATTGGGATATCGAGGTTTGATTGTAAACAATCGGAGTTTGGATACAACGTATTCGATATAATGCCCCAATGAACTTAGTTTAATCGTATCGACGTTTTGAGTTCGTTATATTCGTGTTTAATTCGTATATTGATCGGATTGTCGGTAATTGTATTGAATTAAGGTTGTTCGTGCGACCGACACTTCATTTAGGACGTTGTTCGTGGACGGACATTCTTCATCGGTGTTGAGTAAGTTAATTCTTACTCGGTTAAAAGGATATTCATACCTTTTGTTGTTGATCATTCATAATCATAACTCATTCATTATTGTATTAATCATATTAAAACTTGTTATTGTCAATTAATCACTTCAGTCATAAGGAACGACGGTTCCAATCTTTTCGTTGAGCTATCATTCATTTCATTATTACTCTCATCTCGGTGAGTCATTCTTGGCCTTGTCTAATTATTATTCATTGATATTCATTATGGTCATTCTCGTTCATGTGACCTTCTCGGGTTCATATTGCGTGGCGGGTGTGTCTCGTGTGGAATTTTTAGTCGGGCACACGATGGTTATCAGATTGGGTTCACTGATACATTAGACCGTGCACACGGGTCATATTGTCTCGTGAGACTAATTAGGTACACGGACGGGTGTTGTACACTTGCACGTAACATTACGGGCGTACTATGATACTCCTCTTGACGTAATTCATAACTAAGAATATTTCTTAACTTCGCTTAAATCATGATTGTGTATTTTTCAACCCTTGAGGATTGTTGTTCTTTGTAATCGACCCGTTTGGGGATTTTGTTTTTCGTGTCATGGCAAGGCAAACGCACGGAATAGCATGTTGATGTCGAGGAGTCCTAGTGATACTAGTAGGGGCCCCGATCTTCGCTTATTCATGTTATTGTCCTTTATTTTCCTTGCAAACTTTCATTTGAATACTCCGTTTCATTCAGTGTTGTGTATTTTATCTTCATATAAAATACACTAGTATTCGGTATTATCCTGGTGTGTTGTAACTAAACTCCTCATCGGAGTAGTTATTGTTGTAATGTAGTTCGGTACTACATTTATCTTGTGTAATTCATTCATTTTCATTTGCCTGGTGGGTCCCAGTTGGGGATCTACGGCACTGTAATATCCGCCTAGTTTGGGGTGTTACAAAAGAAACGTGTGATATTCTTAGAAGAAATAATTTAGAAACTCATAATATACCGAGTCAAGGCTATGATGGTTTTAGAAACATGTGTGGTGCTTTTAACGGATTGCAAGATTTACTTGCATTCATTGCTTTGTTTATCAACTCCAGCTAGCGTTAGTTGCAGCAACTGAAAATGAAATCTCTATATGACTTTTTCTTTTTAAATCCGACAACTATAGTCAATCTTGTTACATCTTCTATGAAACGCAATGCAGAGTTATGATCTTATCAAGCTAATGAAATTACATGTTCTGTTATTGACGGTGAACGTGAAACTGGTCGACAAGCAAATCAGATTGGTATTTTGCATCGAGCAGGTACAACTCATTAGAGCTCACATTTTGATTCCATTTGCAGTTTGATAGATATGCATGATGCAACTATCATTGTGCTTCAGAACAGTGTCAATGATGGATCTGTTAGGGTTGTATATTGCAAAGCATACTTTATGCTTGTATTACCTTATTTCCCTGTAAATACCTATGAGAATATTAATTACATTTAATCACATATTTTGCATATTTATTCACATTATGGTTATGCAAATGAAATGTCTACTTATTTTATATTGTAGATAATGTGGTATGTTAGTGTCACATGAAAGATCACATTATCGGTGCCTTATACAATAATATAATAGTTCACGACCTATATAATTATTAGACAAATTATATGAAAGATTGTAGTGTATGCTTGAGATTAGTTGGTCTTGACTATTACAATACATTAGCGTATTTGCATACGTTGAACTGGACCGAGGTGAGATACTGTCTTCTGTACTAACTGTAAGAAGAACGTAAATCTCAGATAATTATTATTTCTTAATTCTAAGTATATAATATTGAATTGTGTATTTATAATACTTACTATTTTGATTTACCATGGGTGAGAGTCAAAATGAGGGACTCAATAAGCCTCGTATCTTGGGCAATAATATTATTTATATGACAATTATTATTATTACTAGAAATCGTGTCCCGACTCATGCGGGTTGATGATGTCCATTTGAGAAGCTCGATAATGATTATTATATTAAACCCTGCGGGTGGATTTAATTCCGATATAATAATAAGATTCGAGTGGTACTACTCTTGGATAAGATATTAATTAATTAAAGCTAGCAGTAGGTTATAATTAATTAATGGATATTCGATATCTTAAATATGGGAAATAATATATTTAATAAGGAGCCCAATTTCGTAATTTGGGATTTTGGTAGGAAGTGCAATATCAACCTTTTAGTGGACTAAGTTGATATTAATAGATTCATTATATTAGGAAGAGTCCTAATATGGTAAGATGAAATCTATTAGGAGTCCTTCCATAATCCTCCTTAAGATCCCTAGTAGTAGTCCAAAAGTCTATATATAAGACTTATGGGGTTGGCCGATTTTTCCACTCTTTTGCAAGGTTGTGAGATCAAATTTTCCTCTTGTGTTTAATTGTAGATCTAGACTTGTGTCTTTGATTTTACAATTTAGATAACACATCAATTTTCTAAGAGTGTTCATGCAATACTAGAAAATAAAAAAAAATTAAATGACCACATACAAGAGGAGGTTCGGCCGATCCCATTGTTGTCCAAGCAATATCCGGTAGCTCGTTGCCCACACAACATCCGGGTTAAGGCAGATCATACTCTAAAAGGTCTAAAGGTAAAAATACAAGGTGATCAAGACGAAAGCAACCACTTCGCTTCAAAGGTAATATCCTATGATCTTTTAGATCTATATTAGGATATTTTAATTACCAATATATTTAATAAATAATAAATAATATTTAAATTGCTTATTAATCTTAGTAATTAATTAATTAACATGCCTAAATAGATCTTATGCTCGTGGATGCATAAAACGCGATTATAAAGCTTTCCCAAACTTCGCTTCTACTGCGTTTTACTTCCAACAATTGGTATTAGAGGCGAAATTTTAGGCTTTTTCTATTTTAATTAATTTTGGTGATTAATTGATAGCAATTTAAATATTCATGTAATTTGATGTTGGAATATTTTGCTAGATGTGTTCTTGCAGGTAATATGATCCAATTATCATGGTTATGTGAATGGTTTATTTATTTATTTTTATTATTTATGCAATTGTTGATTTGGCCCGGTTTTGAGGCATGTATAAGTTTTCCCATGAGAAAATCCATGGGTAAACTAGGATTTAGTTTTTTCTTGTAATTTTTGCTGTAAATTCGATGTATTTTATTTCATGTAAATTGTAATCGAGTTGGATACACAAAGTATGGAGGAAAAGAAGTCCAGCGCGAAAAGGAGTCCCGATCGGACGAACCGACCGAGACGAGCCTGCATCCAATTGGGACTCGGCTAGCACATGCTGTCTCGGCCGCGGGCGCCTCGGGTCGGGCAGACCTGAGTCCAGCAGGTCGGGCCGGGCTGTGCAGGGCCACGGGTCCGACAGTCTGGGCCGGGCAGTTTCGGGTCGGGTCGAGCAATTTCAGATTCCGTTCAGTTTTTCGCCGTCCGTTGGAACACAATAAATTTAAATTTAGAATTTTTTTTGTGCAATTAATTTTGCATGCAAGAAAGTTTCTAAATTTGGCAATTTTTGTGGACCAACCGGGAGGAGGTGACGAGATGCTTGAAGCAGTGGGAGCAAACGAGCCGAGGATTTTCTCGTTATTCAAAACGAGAATAAAAGCCATGATAATTGGATTTAATTATCCTGTTTTAATTATTTGTTGGTTTTTACTGTTTTGATGTATGACATGTATGGATGTATGCATGATATGTTTTCTTACATGTTAGGACGAGAAAATTAAAAACCTTGTTTTTCAAAATAACTAAGGGGTTTTAAAAATTGATTTTTCAAAATCAAGTTGGCCTCCATAATTGGTTTAAATTGTGAAATAATTAGCATGCGCATCGACATTAGAGTCTTCCTCCACATCGGATGTGCTGATTATTAGCTCACTAGTTTTAAACTTCATTTAGATAACAAAAAGGTGAATATTATTTTTTATGATAGGACCTCTCCATCTGTAGGACTATTATCATTAAATAATATTATAAAGTTTGTTAAATTATGGTGTTCACTTAGGTGTATTAATTAATAAGCTCCCCATCGGAGTCTATGTTAATTTAATACATGGGCAAGAGGAACCAACTATTAATTTTACTTGTCAAAACGCATCTTGACTAGATAGTAACATTAAAGATATTAAAATCTACTTGAAATATATATATATATATATAAACGTCCACACTAACGTGGCTTGCATGTGCGGTTTTTTTCGAGGTGTTGATTGACTGTATATATATTGTGTTTTAAGGTTTTTCAATATATTTTACGTCGAATTATGTGATGAATGGTGTTTTAATTTTATTCTCAAATGTCTTTCAATCCACTAGCTGTTATTCTCAAAGAAAATAAACTTGATGGCACTAACTTTGCCGATTGGAAAAGAAATCTTGACATTGTCCTGACTGCCGAGGGGCATAAATTTGTGTTAACTGAGGAAAGCCCTATGGAACCAGAACCGGATGCCACTCCTGGAGAGTTGGATGAATTACAAAAATGGAAGAAGTCTGATGAGATGGTTCTCTGTTACATTTTGGCTTCATTGAGAAATGTATTGCAGCATCAGCATCAGACGATGGGCTCAGCAGCGGAGATGATGAAAAATCTAACCGAGATTTTTGGTCATCAGAACCGGGCGGATAGGCAAAATGCAACGAGGGTGTTGATGACAATCCAAATGTCTAAAGGGACTCCAGTAAGGGATCATGTTTTGAAAATGATGCCTCATTTGAACGAACTAAGCATACTGGGGGCTATTATCGATGCGGAGTCGCAGGTTGATATTATCTTGGGCAGCTTGCCAAGAAGCTTTGAGAAGTTCCGCCTTAACTATAATATGAATTATAGGTCATATACTTTGGCAAAACTTCTGATAGAGCTTCAATCTGCTGAAGGTGTCTACAAACAAGGTTATCATCACATTCTTGCGGCAACCGGTGCTATTTCTTCAAAACCCAAATGGGGAAAGAAGAAAAAGCAGGTTGGCCAGAAGCAAGTGGCAACCTTCAAATCTAAGGGCAAGGCTCCTCAGTCCAAGGCTCCTCACCCTGAGGTGAACAAAAAGCCAAAGGGAAAGTGCTACAAGTTCGTATCATGCGGTCAGAAAGGACATTTTAAAGCGGACTGCCCTGCTCTTAAGAAAGGTATGTCTCTTGCACTAGTAGTCAAGACATGTTTGGCAGCTTGTTCTTCCACTTCGTGGATAGTTGATTCAGGCTCCACTGATCATGTTTGCTTTGACTCGCATGGTTTTCAGGTAACCAAGCAGCTTAGTGCGGGTGAGATTACCATCAACTGGGGCGATTATTCCATGCTTATGGCTATTGTAGTGGAGTCGTGCAGTTGAAGATTAATGATAAATTATTAGTCCTCAATAATGTATTATTAGTACCGGATTTTAGAATGAATTTAATTTCGGTTTCTAAATTAAAATGCGATGGTTATTCAGTTTCTTTTGATGATGATGCTATTATTAGGAAAAGAAACGGTGAATATATTTGCAAAGGTATTTTTAATGTTGGACTGTATATCGTTAATACTGCACAAATTCCCATGCACAAAACACTTAACTCTTTGTCTAAACCTAAAAAGAGAAAAGAACCTTCAAGCATAAACCAAACATATCTGTGTCATTTACGGTTAGGGCATGTAAAGTATGGGAGAATTCAAAGATTGGTAGATGATGGCCCATTAGATGATCTCTAAGTTGAGTCATTTCCAATTTGTGAATCCTGTCTGGAAGGTAAGATGACCAAAAGGGTTTTTAAAACCAAGGGAAACTGTGCCCAGAATGTGTTAGAATTGGTTCATACGGATGTATGTGGTCCAATGAATATCCAGACTAGGGGTGGTTTCGAATACTTCATCACGTTTATAAATGATTATTTGAGATATGGATACGTCTATTTGATACTACGTAAGTCTGAAGCTTTTGACAAGTTCAGAGACTTCAAGGCTCAAACGGAGAAGCGTCATAGGAAGAGTATCAAGTCGCTACGATCTGATCATGGTGGCGAATATCTTAGTGGAGAATTTTTAGATTTCTTGGTGAATGAGGGGATTTCCTCCCAGCTCACCGCGCCGGGAACTCCACAACAAAATGGTGTTGCTGAAAGAAGGAATATAAATCTTTTAGAAATGGTTAGGTCAATGATGAGTTATTCGGATTTACCTATTTTGTTTTGGGGATACACCCTGGAAACACCGGCGTACATTCTAAACCTGGTGCCTTCGAAATCAGTACCAAAAACACCCACAGAGTTGTGGAGTGGGCGAAAGCCCAGTCTAGGACATGTTCGGATTTGGGCTACTCCAGCACATATGCTGAATAAGGAAGCTGATAAGTTGGCATATCGTACAGAAGTGCGAGTATTTATAGGATATCCTAAGGAAATGAAGGTTGGCTTGTTCTATAGTCCCCAGGATCAGAAGGTCATTGTTAGCACTAATGCCCAATTTCTGGAAGAGGATTATATGATTAGTCACAAGCCCATGAGCGAGATAATTCTGGAAGAACTGAGGGGCGAGACTCCGTCTATACCAATCGTACAAGCACCAACTAACACTACACCACATATCGATTCTGAGACTTTTACACCAACTCAGGATTTGCCTCGTCGTAGTGGGAGGGTTGTGTTAGGAGTATGCCCTCGAATGCCACTTAGAGGATGTTGAGTGAGGGCATTGTACTTGTTATTATATAGATCATTATCATAAGGCAATGAATGTTTCTTTATTTACTGGTAGTTACTGGCGTTCCTGACTCGTAAATATATATATAGAAACTAGTCCGTGTATTTGAGAGCAAAATATTCCACTCCTTATTTGATAAGGGGTTCGGCACTGGAAAGGTTTATAGCTCAAATACTTAATCGTTCGCAAGTCGATGAAACTTTACTGGGCGTTAAGTTTATGTGAAGACTTGTATGACGTGTTCTTTGACATGGAGAGTGCCTGTCGAATACTAATGGTTAGTGGGAGCACATGTTATAGGTATGCTAATTGGATTAGTATACTCGAACCGACTCACCCTAGATTCGTCATACGAATTTCACTCCGGGACAGTCAATGACGGAATCGAAAGGTTGTGATAGGTATTCGTGAACCTTCGACTTGAGGATTTAGTAGGGATATGCTTGTGACGTCAAGATTTTCATTAGAGTAGTTCGACCCTGTAAACCGGAAGGAAGGGGTCAACCTCGATGTGCATCTTGATGGGCAAGTAGCAGGTCCTACTGAATACCAAGATAGAATTCTTTCTCCCGTTAGTGAGCAGGTTATATGTCCTATGCGGTTATTGGCAGATGAGATCATAAGTCTTTGGCTAAAGCATTAGAGCTAGCTGTATTAGATACACGAGAGCTCGATGATCTCGGTTTGCATTAACGCATGCATAGCGTCAAGTACAAATAGGGTTTGACTGACCGTGACCCTATAACTTGATCGAGACATTTTAAAGAAGGGTTTATACGTATACTAGTATTCACGATAGAATGGTTCTTGAATGATCCCAATCATTCGTTATCAGTTGGGGTACAATGTAGGCCGCCAGACTGCTAGGTGGTGCTACTACTCTTTGGTTCCTCCCATTGTTGACTGAGATGGACCTACCGAGTCGCGCAATAGGATTGATGACGGAATGAATCAAGCTTATTCTCTTATTATGAATATTAGATATTAGATATCTAATTTATTGGGATATTGGATGTCTAAATCGATTTATTGGATAAATTGATTTACAGCCTAATGAATTAAATAAATTACTGGGTGATTAATTTAATTCATTTATATAATTATTTCTTGGAGAAATTAATTATGTTATTATGTATTTGAAATGATTAATTAATCGATATAAATACATCGGAACGGAATCGGAGTTTATCTGTTTGGACTCACAGGAGTCCGAAACGAACCGAACTCGTCCGATTATTCCATGATGGCCGCCCTCCTTCCATCTACATTCCTTTTGGTCTTTTGTTTCCATTTTATAATGGATGACAATGACTTGAAAGGCATCTCTCATGTGAGATGAGTTGTGAATGTGGGTTGTTGTGTATAAAGTATTTGAAGAAGTCTTGTCTCTTGATATTCACTTGATTCATTTTGGCAAGTCATACGTGAGTTCAAGAGAGAGAAAGAACATAGAGTTTATTTCCATGGTCTTCAACTTGATCTTCATCTTCTTCATTCTTTTCTTCAATTTTCTTAGAGAAAGATTGAGAGAAAAATCGAGAGAAAATAGATTAAACACTTATAGTGTAATAATATTTATATTCAAGCTCCTATAATTTTGTTCTAGCCGTATCCTTGGAGGACAACGAGGTTTAGTCATTCCGGTCGTTTCTACGGTGCGTGGCAAGTAGATACATTGTCTTTTCGGCATTGGATCATCCAAGAGCTTAGAGCGCATTGGATCGTAGGGATATTCATCTAAAGCTTAGGGAATAGCTCAAGAGAAGGAATCCATTTAATCAACGGACTACAAGGGTGAGTTTCTTACATCTCTTGTATTTTCGTTTCTATATTCGTATATACGTAGCTCGATCGATCCTCGTAGGGATTCAGATCGAGTTAATTTTCGTTTCACCGCTTTCGTTGGGCCTCCGTTTTAGGCACCGAATCCCAACAGTTCCGATGTATTTATGTCGATTAATTAATAACACGGTCGAGTCCGGGCAGAAGGTCAGGACACTACCGGCATGACCCGACCGTACCATTCGGCACGGTCCATGTCCGCCGGCAGTTGCCGATGGTGACTCGGCCGTGGCAGCCGCCGCCCGACTCGATTTTTTCGTGTATTCTTGTAAATTAATCTCCCACACGTCAAATTGGATTTAATATGATTAAAATGATTTATGGTATTTCATTTTATAAGGGAAATTTGATTAATTGGAATATTTATGGGTGACCGAATTATTTGAATGTTTTTCATATTACCGGTTGTGTGAATCGATTGGATCGGTTCGTATTATTGATTGGATCAATGTATCTCTACGCTTTCCGTTTATATAGTATTTATTGGATGAATGCTTTTGAATGGGGATGTGGTTCGTGGACTTAGTTTTGAATCGTTAGGTTTATTCGATTGGGTTGTAAAGGCCGTTTTGAGCCTATTTATTTTACTAGAACTATTTGTATCTAGGATGCAATTTTTCAGTGTAAAATTTATATGTAATGACGAAGACCGGAGGAAGATCCGTTTCGAGAAGATGAAGATTCAAGATCGAAGACTTGTAATTAGATTACTAAGTTTTTGATTCTAGGAACGGTCCATGAATTACATGTTGGTAGCAACTAGGTTGTGAATGGTTGTTCATATTGTATGAATGCACAAACGCGCTTAAATGAATTAATGTGCAAAGTGTAACATTAATCGCGAAAATTCTCCCACGACAAATTATTAAGTTTATAAGGTTTCAAGGTTTGCCTTCCCTCCATCGAGCTTTCGAGAAATTGAAATCCAAACTGGATGTGCTATGCTTCCGAGTTATCGGGGTAGTCGTTCGGGGAGGATGGATAAATTACCGGGAGCACATTGGATGCCTTCGGTTGGAGCAAATTTTATCCATAGAAACCTGATAGGTTGCCGGATAAGATTCAATTGTGAAACTGATTTGCGTCGATGGTATAAACTTAACTTGTTCATGAGCCATAGAAATCGTATAGGTTGAGGAGAGTGAACAAGGAAAAAGAAGATCGAATCATCCATTAGATGGGTTGGTGTTGGACACCACTTTATGAAAATTAATAGACTAGAAACCTGTTCGGTTGCCCTCTATTAAGATTTATAAAGAACTCGATCACCACTATGAAGTAGAGCGACGATACTTCCGGATTTCACATGGGAGTGTGTTATTCCGAAAAAATAGTGGGAGCTCGGTAACAAGAATAGAAAAGACCTTAATTCTATACTCAGATCATAATTAAACGAGTCACTAATTAATCTGTCATACTTAATGCAGACATAACTCTCAATATGACAATGAATCCACTCGCAATTCTATTCGAAAAGAACACCTTGAACGAACATAACTATGTGGATTGGCTCCGCAATCTGATGATAATCCTCAGTATAGAGGCATTGGGATACGTCTTGGAGACGGACATTCCGGCGCTTCCAGTGCGGACAAGAGCCAATCAGGAAGAGATTGAAAACCACAAAAAGTGGGTTAAGGATGACGTGAAAGTCCGTTCATATATGATGGCTTCCATGTCTAATGAGCTTCAGAGAGCTCATGATAAAATGACTTCTGCTAGGCAAATTCTATCTCACTTAACCGAGCTTTATGGTGAGCACAGTCGAACTGCTAGATATGAGATATCCAAGCAACCGTTCAGTGTAAGGATGAAGGAAGATGAGAAGGTTAGGGACCACGTCCTCAAAATGATATCCATGATCGAGAGATTGGAGGCTCTTGATTTTAAAATGGATGCTTCTATTCAAACTGACCTTATCCTACAGTCTATCCTTGATTTCTTCTCACAGTTTGTTATGAATTTCAACTGCAATGAGATTGCATGTAACTTAGCTGGGCTAATGAACAAACTGGTGACCGCTTAGTCTCAGATGAAGACTCCGTAGATGAAGGAATCTGCCCTTGTGATTTCTTATGGACCTTGGAGGTCTAAGAACAAGAAGAAAAAGAGCAAGAAGCAGACGGGACCAGAAGTCAAGGACTTCAAGGGAAAGGGCAAGGCCCCAATGGTTATAAATAGCAAGAAGAAAGACGAATGTCTCAAGTGCGGTGAGCTGGGCCACTAGGCAAGAGACTGTTCGATTCTTTATGGCACTTCAGGTACAGAACTTTTAGTTTTGGAAATAAATTGTTCTGCTACTATATTTTCTACTTCATGGATACTGGATTCTGGTGCTAGTTCTCATATTTATACTGTGAATCAGGATCTGGAACAAAGTAGGAAGCTTGGAGCTGAAGAAGTTATGATCACTGTCGGAAGCAGGTATAGTGTCGAGGCAACCGACATAGGATCACTTCTTTTGGGTTTAGAATCCAGTTTTGTTCTGACTTTAGAATATGTACTTGTTTTGCCCAAGGGGCATAAAAACATTGTATCCATTCCGGTCATGGATCAGAAAGGCTTTTCATTTTCATTGGTGATGGTTCCTGCAAAATTTATTTTAAGAATAAACTAATGGGCACTGCTACATTATTAAATGGATTGTATCATCTAAACCTCAGTAATAAAGTCGTTGTGAATACTATGACTAGGAAGCATGGTAGGGATGAAACTAATCAAGTTTTGAAATGACATCTTAGACTTGGTCATGTTGGTCAGACCAATGTTTACAAAATGGAAAAAGATGGACTTATGGGTCTATTGGGATCAGATCCCTTTGCTACTTGTGAATCTTGCCTTAAAGGCAAAAATGACTAAGTCCCCCTTTATAGGGACTTTTGAAAGAGCCGCTGATAAACTAAGATTAATCCATATCAACGTATGTGGTGCTTTGGAAGCAACATGTGATGGATATCAGTATTTCATTACGTTTACAGATGATCATACTACGTATGGTTATGTATACTAAATGAAACATAAATCCAAGGCCTTTGAGAAATTCCAGGAATTTAAGGCCCTAGTCGAGAAACAAACTGGAAATCATATCAAAGCACTTCGGTCGGACCGAGGTGGCGAGTATATGAGTATCGAGTTTGATGATTTCCTTAAAGAAAATGGAATAGTATCACAACTAACACCTGCAGGCACTCCTTAGTTAAATGGCGTGTCAGAAAGAAGGAACTAGACCTTGTTGGACATGGTCCGTTCCATGCTAGGCTATACTGACTTACCGATTTACCTGTAGGGGTATGCACTCCTGACTGCTGCATATATCTTGAACAGATGTCTTTCCAAATCTGTTCCTAAAACTCCACATGAGATGTGGGAGGGCAGGAAACCAAGTCTTAATCACATTAGGATTTGGGGATGTCCCGCCTATGTCAAGAAGACTAAGGTGGATAAAATGGAAGCGAGGTCCGTGAGGAGACATTTCATTGGATTCCCATTTAAGACGATGGGTTATCTATTCTACATGCCCAAAATTCGAAAGATCATTGTTGCTTTGCATGTACACTTCATGGAAGAAGAGTTCATTCAGGAAGGCGGAGCAGGTAGAAATATTTCTTTGGAAGAATACAATGAAACTCCTCAGGAAACACCTGTGCAAGAAAATGGAACCGAACCTTCTGAAACACAAGTACAACTACCTCATAGGTCTAGTAGAGTGTCTCAAATTACCTGAGAGGTATAGTTTTATGCACTTGGAGGAACTGGGTTTCCACGAGGTTCCAGGTGATAAACAAGAGACCGACCCGCGACCAATGACCTAGCAATGGTGGATGTAGACTCCATGAAATGGACTGTAGCAGTCTTCATGTAGTTGGGACCTTCGTTTTGACGAGGCAGTCAAAGAGATTGACTACGTGCAAAATAAAGAGGAACCTTGTGTATACAAGAGGGTTAGTGGCAGCAAGATCACATTCTTAGTACTATATGTAGATGACATTCTACTAATAGGAAATGATGTGGGAACGCTCAGTTCTGTGAAAGCTTGGATTTCGAGTAATTTCTCCATGAAAGACTTGGGAGAAGCTACCTATATTCTTGGTATTCGGCTCTTCCGGGATAGAGCAAAAAGAACAATAGGTTTTTCCCAAGCCCTCTATATAGATAAGATCTTAAAGAGGGTTCCTTCCGATGCGACATGGAATAAAACTCACCTTGAAGATGTGTCCTCGTAGTGAGGAGCAATGAAAGGAAATGAGTTATATACCATATGCTTCGGCAGTGGGTAGCCTCATATATACTTTATTGTGTATGAGACCTGACATTGCGCATGCTGGGAGCGTGGTAAGCAGGTTTCGGGCTAACCTATTTAGGGAACATTAGACCACCGTAAAGAACGTTCTCAAGTACTTTAGAAGGACTAGAGATCTGGTTCTTAAATGTGGTGGTGGAGAACTGAATGTGGTGGGGTTCACTGATTTGGACTTCCAAAGGACATAAAGACGATTCAATGTCTACTTATGGCTACATTTACTCTTAATGGAGGAGCAGTATCTTGGCATAGTGCCAAGTATAGCGCGACTGCTGGTTCCACCTATTAGGCTGAGTATAAAGCGTCCTCAGAGGCCTCCAAAGGAAGGGTTAAGAAGTTACTGGGTAAACTTCACGTGACACCATGTGTTGCACTGCCTATTTTCATTTTTATACAATAATAATAGAGCGGTAGCATAGGCTTGGGAGCCGAGGTTTCATAATAGTACAAAACATATTGAGAGAGACTATCATCTCGTAAGAGAATTTGTTCGCAAAGAGATACATTGTGCTGCATAGAGTAGATTAAGCCGAATACGTCGCTGATCCATTGACCAAGCCACTTTCTCAGATTAGCTTGGAGCGTCATCTGGAAAACATGGGTATTAGATACCATAGTGTGTGGCATTGAGTGCAAGTGGGAGATTGTTAGGAGTATGCCCTCGAATGCCACTCAGAAGATGTTGAGTGAGGGCATTGTACTTGTTATTATATAAATCATTATCATAAGGCAATGTTTCTTTATTTACTGGTAGTTACTGGCGTTCCTGACTCGTAAATATATATATATAGAAACTAGTCCGTGTATTTGAGAGCAAAACATTCCACTCCTTATTTGATAAGGGGGTCGGCAGTGGAAAGGTTTATAGCTCAAATACTTAATCGTTCGCAAGTCGATGAAACTTGACTGGGCGTTAAGTTTATGTGAAGACTTGTATGACGTGTTCTTTGACATGGAGAGTGCCTGTCGAACACTAATGGTTAGTAGGAGCACATGTTATACGTATGCTAATTGGATTAGTATACTCGAATCAACTCACCCTCGATTCGTCACACGAATTTCACTCCGGAACAGTCAATGACGGAATCGAAAGGTTGTGATAGGTATTCGTGAACCTTCGACTTGAGGATTTAGTAGGGATGTGCTTGTGACGTCAAGATTTTCATTAGAGTAGTTCGACCCTGTAAATCGGAAGGTGGGGGTCAACCTCGACGTGCATCTTGATGGGCACGTAGCAGGTCCAACTGAATACCAAGATAGAATTCTTTCTCCCGTTAGTGAGCGGGTTATATGTCCTATGCGGTTATTGGTAGATGAGATCATAAGTCTTTGGCCAAAGCATTGGAGCTAGTTGTATTGGATACACGAGAGCTCAATGATCTCGATTTGCAGTAACGCATGCATAGCGTCAAGTACAAATAGGGTTTGACTGATCGTGACCCTATAACTTGATCGGGACATTTGAAAGAAGGGTTTATACATACACTGGTATTCACGACAGAATGGTTCGTGAATGATCCCAATCATTCGTTATCAGTTGGGGTACAGTGTAGGCCGCCAGGCTGGCTAGTTGGTGCTACTACTCTTTGGTTCTTGAATGGTTACTGGGACATTGGATGTCTAAATCGATTTATTCGATAAATTGATTTACGGCCTAATGAATTAAATAAATTACTGGATGATTAATTTAATTCATGAATATAATTACTTCTTAGAGAAATTAATTATGTTATTATGTATTTGATATGATTAATTAATTGGATTAAATAATCGATATAAATACATCGGAACGGAATTGGAGTTTATCTATTTGGACTCACAGGAGTCCGAAATGAACCGAACTCGTCCGATTATTCCATGATGGCCGCCCTCCTTCCATCTACATTCCTTTTGGTCTTTTGTTTCCATTTTATAATGGATGACAATGACTTGAAAGGCATCTCTCATGTGAGATGAGTTGTGAATGTGTGTTGTTGTGTATAAAGTATTTGAAGAAGTCTTGTCTCTTGATATTCACTTGATTCATTTTGGCAAGTCATACGTGAGTTCAAGAGAGAGAAAGAACTTAGAGTTCATTTCCATGGTCTTCAACTTGATCTTCATCTTCTTCATTATTTTCTTCAATTTTCTTAGAGAGATTGAGAGAAAAATCGAGAGAAAATAGATTAAACACTTAGAGTTTAATAATCTTTATATTCAAGCTCCTATAACCTTGTTCTAGCCGTATCCTTAGAGGATAACGAGGTTAAGTCATTCCGGTCATTTCTCCGGCGCGTGACAAGTAGAGACATTGTCTTTTCAGCGTTGGATCATCCAAGAGCTTGGAGCGCATTGGATCATAGGGATACTCATCTAAATCTTGGGGAATAGCTCAAGAGAAGGAATCCATTTAATCAACGGACTACAAGGGTGAGCTTCTTACATCTCTTGTATTTTCGTTTCTATATTCGTATATACGTAGCTCGATCGATCCTCATATGGATTCAGATCAAATTAATTTTCGTTTTACTACTTCCGCTGGGCCTTCGTTTTAAGCACCGAATCCTAACAGGTTGTTCGTCAACCGGAACAATTCCTAGTCGTGGGACGGTCTTCGTACTCAATCCTAGGCGAAGATGAATCTGATCCCTGGGCCTATAAGGAGGCAATCCAAGATAAAGATGCTGACTCGTGGCAAGTGGCAATGGAATCAGAAATGGGATCTATGGATTCCAATCAAGTATGGGAGCTAGTTGATCTACCTGATGGTCTACAAACCATTGGGAGTAAATGGATCTACAAGCTAAAAAAAGGAGGTGACGGGAAGGTTGAAACCTTCAAAGCGAGGCTTGTTGCGAAAGGTTACACTCAAAAAGAGGGTATCGATTATGATGAAACCTTTTCACCAGTACCCTTGCTTAAGTCAATCCGGATTCTTTTAGCTATAGTTGAGCATTTGGATCTGGAGATTTGGCAAATGGATGTCAAGATTGCATTTTTTAATGGGAGTCTAGACAAGGAAATCTATATGCACCAACGAGAGGGATTCATTGCTGAAGGAGAAGAGCACTTGGTGTGCAGGCTTAAGAGATACATTTATGGACTTAATCAAGCATCTAGATCTTGGCACACTCGATTTGACGAGGTTGTCCAGTCATATGGATTCGTCCAATGTCCGAGTGAGAGTTGTGTGTATAAGAAATACGATGGAAACATGTTGGTATTTCTTGTACTGTATGTAGACGATATCCTTCTGATTGGAAACAACATGAAGGAATTGTCAGACGTACGGGTATGGCTATCAGAGCAGTTCGATATGAAGGATCTGGGAGAAGCAGGACATATCCTTGGAATCGGTATCTTTCGTGATCGAAAGAAAAGGATGTTGTGCTTATCCCAGGCATCCTATATCGATACAGTGCTAAAGCGGTTTAGCATGGAGAATTCCAAGAAAGGTTTTCTAGCTTACAAACATGGAATTCAACTATCTAAGGATATGTGTCTCAAGACACAAAAGGAGATAGATGACATGAAGATGGTCCCTTATGCCTCAGCTGTGGGAAGCCTCATGTATGCTATGCTTTGCACTAAACCAGATATCTGTCATGCCGTAGGCATGACTGTTAGATATCAGTCAAACCCAGGACCAGGACACTGGATTGCTGTCAAGTACATACTCAAGTACCTGAGAAGGACTAGGGAGTATATGCTTGTATATCAATGAGACAACCTGTGTCCGGTGGGTTACACTGACTCAGATTTTTCATTGGACAAAGAAAATTCCAAATCTACTTCGGGTTATGTGTTTAGCCTGGGAGGTGGAGCTATTAGTTGGAGGAGTGTGTAACACCCCAAAAGGCGGCTATTACAGTGCCGTGGATCCCACACTGGGACCCACCAGGCGATAACCAAAATATATTAAATAAATATTATTTATGATACCAAATCACAATGAATAGTCGTTACTCCGATTAGGAGTTTATCAAAAATATGGCCAACGGCCTTATAATACACAGGATCCGAAAAACAAGTATAAACCATATGGAGATGGAAAATACTTCAAATGTCAATACAACCAGATAGTAATTTAAATGAAGTAGAAAATAGAATAACATAACACGGTTTAACATAACCGGACAACAAATGATGTGGGGCCCCCGAACTAGTATCCTTCGATCCCTTCGCCGTCAACATGCTCTTCCCGTGCCTTGCCTTTGCCTCGACCTAAAATACAATACAAGTATTTCGCCCAAAACACAGGGTCAAATATACATGATAATTAATTCTTCCGACATTATACAATTCACATATATATAGATCTCAAGGAAATCATTCCGACTATTAATCATACCCCTCGGGCGTATGAAACAATCAGTCACAAACCGTCGAACACATCCAATACTATGGACGATTAACAATATGGCTCAAGATGGACATCACAGTACGCCCGATCCGGAAATGTGTCCGTGTACATGTCCGCCCCGTATACGGAATCCAGAATATACGTGGGACAATGTACCTAATTAGCCTCACGAAACTACATCTCGTGTGCACAGTCCAATGCGGAATAATATCCACGCATGACTATATATGTGCTTGGCTAAAAATCCTACACAATGACCAATCGGAACGCAGATATGATTCCGGATATGTCACGATACAACATGACAACAAATTCAATAAATCACATATCCGATTAAGGATCAAGAAAAACTCACCGAAGTGAAAATAAGACCAACGAGATCAACGATTCAAAGCGACGTACTTGGGAATGCAACCCCATGTAGAAATGGAATAACATCAAGGACAATGTCAAATCACGACAAACATTACATGAACAATTCATACATATGAAATATATAACCATCACAAGAATCTAATCATCATTATAACCAAGCAAGATAACTTGCCTCAATACGGAGACGAGAATAGTCCTCTTCTTGTCGGAACGAACGAACGGTCCTCGACTAATATTGTGTACTCGAACAATCAATCTTGAATGAAGTATATTTTGCTCATTAATACGTTTATATGATCATCTATACCGAATTTTAACGAGATAACATCTTAATTCCCGATTGAGTAGTTCAACTTTTGAAGTGTTACTTCAAGAACCTTATTCATACCATTCAATTCTTACAATTGATTACAAGATGATACCAAATGTTTGTTGGATTAGGAATCATTCCATAATGTGTTAAACAATAATCTCATATCCTTTAATCTTATCAAGAACATCTCAAATGTTTAAAAGTAAAATCTGCACTACACACAATTACTTATGTTGAGTTAATTAGTTGTAAGTCCATATCATGATTATGAAGACTATCTCAAGTTTAGCACCACCCTTATACTCTTCCAACTAACTTGGAGATTCAAACATCATACCTCTGAATTCACTTAGCCTAGGTTTAAGAAGATCATTTCATTCTTCTAATGATCAACAAAGGTTTCTTAAAACATTTATGGTAATTATTCCAACAAGTCATTTACATTACAATGAAACAAGGATTATTATTATACCAATGGTGTTATTAGTCTAGCAAGGAGAGTGTGGTTAAACTAAACATGATTCTTACCATTTTAAAACACCAAGAACACACCATTACAAATCCCCTAATAATCATGTTCATCATTAAGTTTGTTGAAAGCTTAACTACAACATGTTTATTTTGATTAATTCATCACTAGGTGAAATATACTTAATCACTATCATTATAATTACGAGATTATAGGGTTAAATCGTAGAACATACCTTCAGAAATGAAGAACAATACACCAAACCACAAGAACACAATATAAGCTTCAAGAATGTCTCCAACTTCCAATCAACAAGCTCCAAAATCAAAATGTAAAGCTCCAACACAAGTTGGAAGAAGGTAAACTTGATCTATGGATGAAGGGGGATGATTATATGGGTGAAAATCGGAGTTTGGACGTGCAAAATGAAAGACACAAGTTGTATTTTTATAACAGCACAGTTCATTACATACATTATCACAAGAGGATAACGTACGTTATCATCTTTATGTACGCTACACAAAAAGTGTTACGTACGTAAGCTAAGTCCAGAGGCTACTGGACTGAAATACGAACTTCATTACGTACGTTACCTCTAGAAGCATTACGTACGTAATGTAGGTCAACTAGGTTGCCTCCAAAAGATCAGATATTCGAATCCCATCCGGCCCCACACACCGAAAGTTGAGATCGGATACGATTGCACTGGTTACGTACGTAACAGGTACCCCTTTACGTACGTAAAGGCCTCAAAATAGCGTACGCTATGCCTAATGATTAACGTACGCTAGGCTCGGATTTTAATAGTTCAATATGTACTTATCTATACAACACTGAAAATTCAAACATAGTGCGAGTGATCATCTTTTATTAAGTCTATTATGATATATTCTAACATCAATATTCATTTCACAAATGCAACAAGACTACAACAGTATTGAATTATCCGAATAGTACAACAGCAAGTAAGAATTTCCGTCGGATATTACATACTCCCCCCCTTAAAAGGGGTTTCGTCCTCGGAACTAAGGGGTAAACAATTCAGGATACCTCTCTTGAATGCTGCTCTCCGTCTCCCATGTGGCCTCCTCGACCCCGTGTCGTGACCACTGAACCTTCAGTAGGGGAATCGTCTTATTCCATAATTGTTTGATCCTTCTCTCAAGTATCCGTATAGGGCGCTCCTCATACGAATGATCCTCCGCTAAATCGATCTCATCGAACTGAAGTACATGACTCGGATCAGCAACGTATTTCCTTAACTGGGAGACATGGAACACGTTATGGATCCGGCTCAGGGCTGGTGGTAAAGCCAGGCGATAAGCTAAATCACCTACTCGTTCCAAAACCTCAAACGGCCCGATATACCTCGGACTCAGCTTGCCTCGTTTCCCAAAATGAAAAACTCCTCGGGTAGGAGACACCTTCATTAACACATGGTCACCAACCTCGAACTCAAGCGGTCGTCGACGGTGGTCAGCATAAGACTTCTGTGGACTTTGAGCCGTTAACAACCGGCTCCTAATCAAGGTGATCTTCTCACGGGCTACTAATAATATATCGGGTTCCGTACCCAGAGATTCTGACAGTTCGTCCCAACACAAAGGGGACCTACAGCGACGGCCATACAATGCCTCATACGGTGCCATCTGAATCGAAGCGTGCCAACTGTTATTATAAGTGAATTCCACCAAAGGCAGCTGGGCTTCCCAATCGTCCTTCCAATCAAGAGCACATGCTCTCAACATATTTTCTAGAGTCTGGATGGTTCTCTTAGACTGACCATCGGTCTGTGGATGAAAAGCCGTACTAAAATTCAACTGCGTGCCCATCGCACGATGAACTGCCTTCCAGAAGTGCGACACAAATCGCCCATCACGGTCTGATACAATACTCTTGGGGGTACCATGCAATCTCACGATTTCCTTAATAAACAGCTGGGCCAATCTCTCGGGACCCCACGTGTCCTTAATCTCTAAGAAGTGGGCTGATTTGGTCAGACGGTCCACAATCACCCAAATTGTATTCATTCCTCTACGACTCGTCGGCAAGCTAGTGATAAAATCCATAGATATGTCCTCCCATTTCCACTCTAGAATCGGAAGCGGTTTCAGCATTCCTGCAGGTCGCTGGTGCTCAATCTTAACCTGCTGACAGGTTAAACATCTCGAAACGAATTTGGCTACCTCACGTTTCATATTCCCCCACCAATAATTCTGCTTCAAATCCTTATACATCTTGCTAGAGCCCGGGTGAATAGAGTACGGGGTAGCATGGGCTTCTCTCATGATAGAGTTCCTCAATTCTTCGTCAGCGGGTACACAAATTCGATTTCTAAAACGTATCAATCCATCCTCGTGGATCACGAATCCAGGGGCTTTCCCTTGGGTTACCTCATCCTGAACTCGAGATAAGAATGGGTCCATAATTTGCTTCGATTTGATCATATCATCAAGAGACGAAGAAATCTCAAGGGTGCAAAGTTGTCCCTGAACATGCTGCAACCAAACTTCAATTTCTGGCCTCATAAGGTCCAACTGCAACTCTCTCTGTGCTGTCAAACGGCTCAGCATCTGCTCCTGCACTATCTTCAGCTCAAAGCGTCGGCAACCACATTTGCTTTACCCGGATGATAAAGGATCTTGAGATTATAGTCCTTGATTAATTCTAGCCATCTTCTCTGTCTCATGTTTAACTCCTTCTGAGTAAAAATGTACTTTAGGCTCTTGTGGTCTGTAAAGATCTGGCAGGTAACTCCATAAAGATAGTGACGCCAGATTTTCAAAGCAAACACCACGGCTGCTAACTCCAAGTCATGGGTCGTATAGTTAACTTCATAGGGTCGCAATTGTCTCGATGCATAGGCAATCACTTTCCCTTCCTGCATTAGTACACATCCCAGACCCTGTCTCGACGTGTCACTATACACCACAAATCCTTCCGTTCCTTTTGGTAAGACCAAAACAGGTGCCGAAATCAATCGACTCTTGAGCTCATCAAAACTTTGCTGACATGCTTTTGACCACAAATACTTCTTGTCCTTCCGCAGTAAGTTAGTCATCGATTGCGCAATTTTATAAAATCCTTCTACGAACCGTCGGTAGTAACCTGCTAGGCCGAGGAAACTACGAACTTCCTTCACGTTCTTCGATGGTAGCGAATCTCGAATGGCTTCTGTCTTTTGTGGGTCCACTCTCACCCCTTCGGCTGATATCACATGCCCGAGAAAGACAACCTCAGGCATCCAGAAATCACACTTAGAAAATTTCCCATAAAGTTGTTCCCGCCTCAATGTATCGAGAACTTGGTGGAGGTGACACTCGTGCTCTTCGTGGTCACGAGAGTAAATACGAATGTCGTCAATAAAAACGACTACAAAGCGATCCAGATAGTTAATAAAAACTCGATTCATCAACTCCATGAATACCGCCGGTGCATTAGTCAGTCCAAATGGCATCACCACAAACTCATAATGCCCATAGCGAGTATGGAATGCTATCTTCGAAATGTCAGACTCTCGAATCCTCAACTGATGATAACCAGATCTCAAGTCGATCTTAGAAAACACGGCAGCTCCCTGAAGTTGGTCCAATAAATCATCAATACGAGGCAAAGGATACTTGTTCTTGATGGTTACCCTATTCAGCTCACGGTAATCAATACATAAGCACAGCGATCCATCTTTCTTCCGTACAAATAACACTGGTGCTCCCCAAGGGGACGCACTAGGTCGAATATAGCCCTTATCAGTCAACTCCTCAAGCTGGTTCTTCAATTCTTGCATCTCAGTCGGAGCCATACGATACGGTGCTTTTGAAAGCGGGGATGTCCCTGGTTCTAACTCAATAATAAACTCCACGTCACGATGAGGAGGTAAGCCTGGCAACTCGTCTGGAAATACATATGGGTAGTCTCGGGCTACCGGAATGTCGGCCAATTCAACTGGTCGATCTCATTGCTTTGGCCATGTAGCACCAATAACCAATACACTTGATTAAGCTTCACCGCTTTCATAGCTGATGACTCTCCCAACGATCGGGATTATCCTCGAAAGATACACTCAAAACCATCATCGAAGTGACGGTTACCATCCGCTATGACACCGAGTATTGCATCATGACGATCCATCCAATCGATACCCAAGATTATATCATCCTTAGGTAAATCGACTACAATCGAGTTGACAACCACTCACGGTCGCTCAAACGAATCGACAAATTCCGACTTCACGATTTCCAATAATTCTTCTACCGTCAGGTAGACCAATCACGTAGGGCTCACAATTGATAACATGGTTTAGAGGCAAACGACGTAAACAAGAAGAAGATATAAAGGAGTGTGAAGCACCGGTATCAAAAAGAACACACACAGGCTGGGAGTGGATCTCGAGTATACCTGAAATCATGCTGGCCTCGGGATCGTCAGCTTTCTTCATCTCGTAAATCCTGGGTTTCGCAGTTCCGGCACCAGGTGTATCACTTTGATTCCCACGGCCCAATCCCCTATTCGCCCCGGTGGTCTGATAGGAAGCGGACGGAGGCGTCCGGTTTTGGACAGAGGACTGAACTAGAGCATGAGACGCTACTGATCCATGTCCGGGCCCACTCCTGCAAAAACGAGCACGGTGACCATTCTTACCACAAGTATGGCATGTGATGGTCGGCTTTGGGCATTTGAAGTTGATATGACCCTGGCCCCCACAGTTATGACACACCACGGATGAGGGAACCGTTCGAGAGTGCGATCCGGCGGGCTTTGATGCCATGGGTGGTCGATCAGAAGGGTTTGGCAATGACTGGGGCTTCTTGAATGTCCCCCGATTACTCTCAGTCTGGTTCTGGTTCCTGGATCTTTTGTTGTTGGACTGTGGTTGTTTCTTAGAAATCTCCTTCGCGGTGAGTTCGTACTCAAGAGCTTTCTCGATGAACTCTGGTAAGGTAGTACAGTGGTGATTTAACAGCTGCATTCTCATTCGGGGTTTAAGCCTCTTGATAAAGTATTTGATCGTATCAGCCTCTGTTCGGATAATTGTCGTGGCGAAAGGAAGGAGTGCCTGGAATTTCTCAGCAACAGATAATACATCATCGTCTTCAGACGGGTCGGGGTTCAGTAGTTCCGACAGTTTGGCCTCCCAGAGTGGCCCTGGATAGTAACGGTCTAGCATGAGGTTTTTAAATTCCTCCCAAGTGTAAACACCATCAGCTGGCCTTACTGGAAGCCACCAGGTGTGAGCGCCTTTGCTAAGATAATACGCGGCTACCGAGACGCGGTTCTCTTCCGGGCAGTCCACCATCTGGAAAAGTTTCTCAAAATGCTCGATCTAATGCACAATGTCGCGAGCTCGAGGAGCCTTCAAAGGTCGGTGGTCGCCGCGAGAGATGTCGCCGATAATCCGACTCACGGGTCCGCCAATCACAGGAGGAGGATGAGGCCCCGTTGCCGCCGCAGCGGCCCTCTGCATAGCTTCCATTAGTTGACCCATCTGGGTCATCTGTGTCATCATGCCCTGCATCACGACGTAAGGATCGACACGCGCATCCCCGCGCCCACTGTGGTGCGATTGTTCCCTATAAGGTGAACCACTGTCTGCGGAACTCTGATCCGCATTCGCGCGCCTGTTGGCTCGAGGTATCGGGATTCGGCCCCTTCCACGGCCTCGTCCCCCTCTGCCACGACCTCTCAGGTTTCTTTCCATACTGAAAGAATCAATCATAATGATAACCATAAGTACAGTTCAAGATACTAAAATTCATGCTAAGTTAATAGCAACAAGGAATCACATATTCAAGGAAACAGTTATCGATACCACGAATGTCGCACCGAATATTATATCGGCGTCAATTCGAACAATTTCAATCATATAATCAATTCAGCAATTACCTCGGATTATCAATCAGATAAATCCGGTCACAATTCCTCGAAATAACATGATCAACAAGGAGACCCATACTGATATCAATATCATGCCAGTGATTAAATCATGGCTCATAAAGTACATACCGTATTTGGCTCGTAGGGTCAGGCGCTTGCACAGGTCACACGTGACACGAAGGTCTCTTGATACTAGTTCATTTCAGAATGACTCATAAAAAGGAAATAATTCTCTAATACCATCTTCTGTAACACCCCAAAAGGCGGCTATTACAGTGCCGTGGATCCCACACTGGGACCCACCAGGCGATAACCAAAACAGATTAAATAAATATTATTTGTGATACCGAATCACAATGAATAGTCGTTACTCCGATTATGAGTTTATCAAAAATATGGCCAACGGCCTTATAATACACAGGATCCGAAAAACAAGTATAAACCATATGGAGATGGAAAATACTTCAAATGTCAATACAACCAGATAGTAATTTAAATGAAGCAGAAAATAGAATAACATAACACGGTTTAACATAACCGGACAACAAATGATGTGGGCCCCCAGAACTAGTATCCTTCGAACCCTTCGCCGTCAACATGCTCTTCCCGTGCCTTGCCTTTGCCTCGACCTAAAATACAATACAAGTATTTCGCCCAAAACACAGGGTCAAATATACATGATAATTAATTCTTCCGACATTATACAATTCACATATATATAGATCTCAAGGAAATCATTCCGACTATTAATCATACCCCTCGGGCGTATGAAACAATCAGTCACAAACCGTCGAACACATCCAATACTATGGACGATTAACAATATGGCTCAAGATGGACATCACAGTACGCCCGATCCGGAAATGTGTCTGTGTACATGTACGCCCCGTATACGGAATCCAGAATATACGTGGGACAATGTACCTAATTATCCTCACGAAACTACGTCTCGTGTGCACATTCCAATGCGGAATAATATCCACGCATGACTATATATGTGCCTGGCTAAAAATCCTACACAATGACCAATCGGAACGCAGATATGATTCCGGATATGTCACGATACAACATGACAACGAATTCAATAAATCACATATCCGATTAAGGATCAAGAAAAACTCACCGAAGTGAAAATAAGACCAACGAGATCAATGATTCAAAGCGACGTACTTGGGAATGCAACCCCATGAAGAAACGGAATAACGTCAAGGACAATGTCAAATCACGACAAACATTACATGAACAATTCATACATATGAAATATATAACCATCACAAGAATCTAATCATCATTATAACCAAGCAAGATAACTTGCCTCAATACGGAGACGAGAATAGTCCTCTTCTTGTCGGAACGAACGAACGGTCCTCGACTAATATTGTGTACTCGAACAATCAACCTTGAATGAAGTATATTTTGCTCATTAATACGTTTATATGATCATCTATACCGAATTTTAATGAGATAATATCTTAATTCCCGATTGAGTAGTTCAACTTTTGAAGTGTTACTTCAAGAACCTTATTCATACCATTCAATTCTTACAATTGATTACAAGATGATACCAAATGTTTGTTGGATTAGGAACCATTCCATAATGTGTTAAACAATAATCTCCTATCCTTTAATCTTATCAAGAACATCTCAAATGTTTAAAAGTAAAATCTGCACTACACACAATTACTTATGTTGAGTTAATTAGTTGTAAATCCATATCATGATTATGAAGACTATCTCAAGTTTAGCACCACCCTTATACTCTTCCAACTAACTTGGAGATTCAAACATCATACCTCTGAATTCACTTAGCCTAGGTTCAAGAAGATCATTTCATTCTTCAAATGATCAACAAGGGTTTCTTAAAACATTTATGGTAATTATTCCAACAAGTCATTTACATTACATTGAAACAAGGATTATTATTATACCAATGGTGTTATTAGTGTAGCAAGGAGAGTGTGGTTAAACTAAACATGATCCTTACCATTTTAAAACACCAAGAACACACCATTACAAATCCCCTAATCATCATGTTCATCATTAAGTTTGTTGAAAGCTTAACTACAACATGTTTATTTTGATTAATTCATCACTAGGTGAAATATACTTAATCACTATCATTATAATTACGAGATTATAGGGTTAAATCGTAGAACATACCTTCAGAAATGAAGAACAATACACCAAACCACAAGAACACAATATAAGCTTCAAGAATGTCTCCAACTTCCAATCAACAAGCTCCAAAATCAAAATGTAAAGCTCCAACACAAGTTGGAAGAAGGTAAACTTGATCTAGGGATGAAGGGGGATGATTATATGGGTGAAAATCGGAGTTTGGACGTGCAAAATGAAAGACACAAGTTGTCTTTTTATAACAGCACAGTTCGTTACGTACGTTATCACAAGAGGATAACGTACGTTATCATCTTTACGTACGCTACACAAAAAGTGTTACGTACGTAAGCTAAGTCCAGAGGCTACTGGACTGAAATACGAACTTCATTACGTACGTTACCTCTAGAAGCATTACGTACGTAATGTAGGTCAACTAGGTTGCCTCCAAAAGATCGGATATTCGAATTCCATCCGGCCCCACACGCCGAAAGTTGAGATCGGATACGATTGCACTGGTTACGTACGTAACAGGTACCCCTTTACGTACGTAAAGGCCTCAAAATAGCGTACGCTATGCCTAATGATTAACGTACGCTAGGCTCAGATTTTAATAGTTCAATATGTACTTATCTATACAACGCTGAAAATTCAAACATATTGCGAGTGATCATCTTTTATTAAGTCTATTATGATATATTCTAACATCAATATTCATTTCACAAATGCAACAAGACTACAACAGTATTGAATTATCCGAATAGTACAACAACAAGTAAGAATTTCCGTCGGATATTACAGAGTGTGAAGCAGAAATGCATCTCGGACTCTACCATGAAAGCCGAGTATGTGGCAGCCTCTGAGGCAGCCAAGGAGGCAGTATGGCTCAAGTACTTCCTGCAGGACTTAGATGTGATTCCCGATTTGCCAAAGGGTATTACACTTTATTGTGATAATACTGGTGCAGTCACAAATTCGAGGGAACCACGAGCCCACAAGGCAAGTAAACATATCAACCACAAGTACCACATCATGCGATACTTCGTAAAGGAAGGAGACGTAGTTGTAGCCAGGGTTGCATCGGAAGATAATCTTGCTGATCCTTTCACAAAAAGCATACCCTCAAAAGTTTTTGAAAGGCATGTGGAAGGAATGGGATTACGGTGTATGGCAGCATTGCTTTGAGTATAAGTGGGAGAAATGAGAGACTATGTAATAGAGTAGTACACTTAAAAGCATGCTTTGAGTATAAGTGGGAGATTGTTAGGGTTGTATACTGCAAAGCATACTTTATGCTTGTATTATCTTATTTCCCTGTAACTACCTATGAGAATATTAATTACATTTAATCACATGTTTTGCATATTTATTCACGTTATGGTTATGCAAATAAAATGTCCAATTATTTTATATTGTAGATAATGTGGTGTGTTTATGTCACATGGAAGATCACATTGTCGGTGCCTTATAAAATAATATAATAGTTCACAACCTATATAATTATTAGACAAATTATATGAAAGGTTGTAGTGTATGCTTGAAATTAGTTGGTCTTGACTATTAGCATACATTAGCGTATTTGCATACGTTGAACTGGATCGAGGTGAGATAATGTCTCTTGTACTGACTGTAAGAAGAATGTGAATCTCGGATAATTATAATTTCTTAATTCTAAGTATATAATATTTAATTATGTATTTATAATACTTATTGCTTTGATTTACCATGGGTGAGAGAATGATCGACTCAATAAGCCTCGTAACTTGGGCAATAATATTATTTATATAATAATTATTATTATTACTAGAAATCGTGTCCCGACTCATGCGGACTGATGATGTCTCCTTGAGGAGATCGATAATGATTATTATATTAAACCCTGCAGGTGGATTTAATTCCGATATAATAATAAGGTTCGAGTGGTACTACTCTTGGATAAGATATTAATTAATTAAAGCTGTCAGTAGCTTATAATTAATTAATGGACCTTCGATATCTTAAACACGGGAAATAATATATTTAATAAGGAGCCCAATTTTGTAATTTGGGATGTTGGTAGGAAGTGCAATATCAACCTTTTAGTTGACTAAGTTGATATTAATAGATTCATTATATTAGGAAGAGTCCTAATATGGTAAGATAAAATCTATTGGGAGTCCTTCCATAATCCTCCTTAAGATCCCTAGTAGTAGTCCGAAAGCCTATATATAGGACTTATGGGGTTGGCTGATTTTCCACTCTTTTGCAAGGTTGTGAGATCAAATTTTTCCTCTTGTGTTTAATTGTAGATATAGACTTGTGTCTTTGATTCTATAATTTAGATAACACATTAATTTTCTAAGAGTATTCATGCAATACTAGAAAATAAAGAAAAGTCAAGTGACCACATACAAAAGGAGGTTCGGCCGATCCCATTGTTGTCCAAGCAATATCCGGTAGCTCGTTGCCCACACAACGTTTGGGTAAAGGCGGATCATACTCTAGAAGGTCTAAAGGTAGAAATACAAGGTGATCAAGACAAAAGCAACCACTTCGCTTCAAAGGTAATATCCTATGATCTTTTAGATCTAGATTAGGATCTTTCAATTACCAACATATTTATTTAATAAATAATAAATAATATTTAAATTGCTTATTAATCTTAGTAATTAATTAATTAGCATGCCTAAATAGATCTTATGCTCATGGATGCGTAAAATGCGATTATCAAATTTTTCCAAACTTCACTTCCGCTGCGTTTTACTTCCAACAGAATCTTCTACGCCGATGCGCGGTGAAACTAGTGGTTCATTGATAGTTATGATATCTTTTGATTTCAATTTTGTTTTGCATTTGATGCACAAAATTATGGGGATCACTAATTTGCTTTGTCGTGCCTTGCAACAAAAGTCTCTTGATAATATAATTGCAATGAATTTGGTACATACGACTAAAGAACTTCTCCTATCTTTGAGAACCGATGGTTTTGATATTCTTCTTTCATATGTCATATCATTTTGCACAAGACTTGATAGTGATACACCAGAAATGAGTGCTTATTATAAGCATCCTAGTTTCATTATGATATATTAAATGGTGAAATATATTTTCAGTTGCAAGAGTTAAACTCTAGATTCAGTGATGGGGCTGTAGAACTTCTTATGCTTAGCTCTTCTTTGGATCCAAAAGATAATTTTAAATGGTTAGACATTGATAAGATTTGTACTATTGATGGGAAGTATTATCCTCAAGGCTTCACTGAACAAGATATGCATCATGTGAGGTGTTAACTATAACATTATGAGTTTGATGTGGTTTCTCGTGAGAATTTTCAGAACATGTCCTATCTCAGAACTGTGTCAAGGATTATTTGAAATAAAAAAGTGGCAACACTATAATTTGATGGACAGGTTGATTCATCTATTTCTAACTTTGCTGGTTTTCACAGCAACTACAAAATAGCCTTTTCGGCTATGAAGCATGTTAAAACTGTTCTTCGTAATAAAATGGAAGAAGACTTTTTGACTGAAGGAAATCAATTCCGTGTCTCATCACAATCAATCCCTTGCTGCTGAGTTTTTCCATCGCCTACAAGACCAGCTTTATGTCTCTCAAAAGAACCATCAGATTTATGTTTATGACGAAAAATACACATAGACCTTAAAACATTCACATCAGGTGGTCTAGGTTATAACTCACATGTCTTATTTTCAATTAAAGCATTATATTCATCCAACATTGCACTTTTCCAATTTGGATCACGAATAGCAGTAACAGGGTCCTTTGGTATAGGAGATATATTTGGAGTGTGTGTCGTGTTTAAATTGGTGGTGTATTTAGGATTGGGTTTAAATATGCCATTGATTGACCGGGTTGTCATACGGTGAAGCATGGGATTATTAGGCCTGGGACATTGTGTGATGTGGGAGTCTGGTTCGGCGAGGTGGGGAAACTGGTGGAGGTTGGACTGATGTGGTCGGTTGGAGTATAAGGTCGAGAATTAGGAGGTGATGTTGAGTAGGAGTGCTGACAGAAAGGGGCGTACCGGTTGTGTTAGGCTGGGCAGTATCAGTGGGTAGAGCCTGATTGTGAGAGGCTTGTTGATGCATCTTATTGAAAAAATGGGGTAAAATAGCAGTATCAAATAACTCATCAGAATTTGATACCCTGTGAGTTTTTGAAAATGGGAATTCGGTTTCAATGAAATGCACATGGTGACAAATTATTATTTTCCCACTGGACATGTCATAGCACTTATATCCTCGATGATCTGAGGCAAGACCTAGGAAAGCACAAGGTGTCGACCTGGCTTGCAATTTATGTATAGAAGTGGAAGGAAATAAAGGAAAGCATAAACAACTAAAGACATGCAAGTCAGAGTAAAGAGGATCACATTGATACAAGACTTGAGTTGGAGATTGAAATCCCAAAACTTTGGTTCACTACTTAAAAAAAAGAGCTTTAGTGAGACTTGTGTTCTGACAGTTTTGTGTTATGTGTCACTAAATATATAAAATTGGATTAGTTTTTGTATTTAACATTTAAGTGTCACTGATTGCTCATATCGGAGAATCACTAATCTAGGCATCTGTAATTTCTGACACTAGCTAACCTATAGTAATAAAAAAAAAAAGAAAAACACTCAAATAACTCTTTCTTCATTCCCCTCCTATCCTTTCCCAGCCCTAGGTCACGCTGCTCACGTCTCTTCTTCTCAGACATTCAAAATCGTCGACTCCACACAATCCTCCGTCTCCCCCTTTTTTCTCTCATTGTGGTCGCGCCTGACTGCCACCCACCACCGGTAGTCCTCGTCGTCGTGCCTTTGCCCAAACGCCAAGCCCTGTTGACGAGCTCCGCAAGTCGCCACGCCTCCGCCGTCGCCTCGGCCTTGTCTTAACCCCGTAGCTCAACCCAGCCCCCACCACGTCGATCCTCTGCTCGTTTTATATAAGAAGTCGAATTAAGAGAAAGATTTATGAGTAGTATTTCGTTCTATATGCAGACTGGTCTTCCATGGGAAGAGGCTCGTAATAAAATTTGGCTTGTGGACTCAAGTTTATTCACATCTACTCTCCGTCGGGTGATTTTTTTTAATTCCAATCTCCATTACTGAAAACTCGTGGTTTCCTCTGTAGGGACAGATTGTTAGGTCTCTGAGGAAGCTTACAAATGGAGTAAGGCAATATTATATCTTTACCCTTTAATTCACGTTATTAAAGCAATTGATTGTCATGATAGTAATTCTTTTATTTTTTTCCAACTTATTTCCTCTATTCCATTCGAAATTTAGGGCCGAGCCATTTTTGCTAGCGGGAGCACATTTGATCCAGTTGAATATAATGGGAAATTCTATGTGTCTGGCCAGGTCGAGACTCTCAAGCATTTATAATTCTTATCGTTTATTTTTTATTGCATTAGTTATTTTGCTTGACTTCATCGTGGTTTTTCCATGGCTTTAGGCAAATAATGCATACATTATTCCGGAACTTGGTATGGGGTTGATAATTTTTGGTGCAATCCGAGTTCACGGCGACATGCTTTTGGCAGCATGTGAGCTCCTGATAATTATACTCGGTTAATCATGTTCTTGTTTTGATATTTTTCTTCATTCTGATACATCCTTGGTCATCTCGATTTTTTTTTTGGAACACCGGAAGCATTGACTGCACAGGTTAGCCAAGAGAATCTAGATAAGTGGCTCATATATCCACCATTCTCGAACATCTGAAAGATTTCAGCTCAGATAGCGGTGCGAGTAGCAGCTAAAGCTTATGAACTTGGTAATTACGTTATTGACTCTTCATATTCTACGTATAGTTGCAAAATTTACCCGTGAGATTATGCTTATTTACAAGGAAACTTCTTTTAACTACTTAGATTTTGTTATCTGTTATATGTTTAAGCTTTATGTATATTTATTTGCCACACAGCCTTTATGTATATTTTACTCTTCGACTTCTGAATGCAAGTACTTCTTGGACATCAACAATACACTTCTAGGATGCACCACATTACAATTTGGCACTACAATACGTCTATTACTTTACTAGAAAACAACACATAATGTTGTAGGAGTATGAGAACACAATCATGACCCCAAAGGGAGGGAATAATATAGAACTATGGGGATAATGGTGGAACAAATTAGTAGTCTTCAATCTCTTAAGCTTTAGAGACAACGAAAGCCCTGACCTTAGAGTTCTCTAAAAGAAGCCCAAGTAATGGCAGTGTGTTTACTAGGTTCTAAAGATGATCTAAAGTTGAGAACTTTTGGATCATTTGGACTACAAATTTTGAGTGAAGGAGTATATTAAGTAGCTTTTAGCTTTTAAATGTGTTCTATAATTTAGTACTTTGAACTATTAGGACTTCACATCTTGTAAGAGATTCAAATTCTATATTAGTTAGAACATGCAGCTATTAATCTTTCCTTTTTGTCATATTTAATCATATGTATGATGTGTCTTCATTAGTTTTTATTCTTCAACCTCTTAGAAAAACATTTACGTGATAATTTCTTTTGCCAAAATATTTTCGCAGATTGGACAGAGCATAGCTCTAAATGGTAGTGGTGTCACAGCTGAGGAAATTGATCCATATCTTAATCCGAGGACTACTGGGAAGAGGGTACAGTAAAGCTTCACTTATATAATTGAGATGCAAGCTAGTATATTCATATGCCACTTTCCATATAAACTTTTTTTTTGCTTTTCTAGGAATACCTTTAACAACGTATTTTGATTGTCTTATTCCACAAATCCAGATTGCATGGTTAAATGTACGTCTATGTAGTTCGTCACTTTCTATGATTTTGATTCTGCTTGTGTTTGTATGTGTAGGATCTCCCAACAGGGCACCTAAATTTGAGGTCTGTCACTTTCTGACTTTTTTTGCTTGATCAAACTTGAAGATAGGCGACTGTTTTGGGTGTTGTCACATTTATTGCAGCAGGACAATGCTTTGTTTATGCCTCTCTCTCTCTCTCTCTCTCTCTCTCTCTCTTTCTCTCTCTCTCTCTCTCTCTCTTTGCCCTCCCCCCTTCTCTGCCTCTCCCTCTCCTTATCCTACTACGACTTATTTACATTCAGTAATCTAGCACAAATTATTACACTACAAAAAAACTTTAGAGGAAACAAAAACTCTAGTCGGTCTTTCTTCAAAAAAATAGGTAGTGCAGTCCTAGTTGATCCACAAATAATTTCTGTGTTTCTCGGAAGTTCCTCTTTTGCTATCTACTTCAGTGTAGTGCACTGAAGTAATTGCATAGTTGGTTACGTCATCATCCCAAGTATGGAGCCATTGCCTCTCCAGATCGGCCTTAGAATCTGTACTATGTTGATGTAAGGAACAAACACACCACATGTATATGCATTATATATGTTGATGACTGCTTATATTCTTATTAAACTAAAAATCTATTACATATTTTTCTGTTTAAGAATCTTGCTTTGTGTTTTGTGATGTTCTGATTTTGATCTTTCTAAATTTGCAGGTTTCTTGAATCTTGAGATGGGATTTCAAATTTCAAGTGAATGAATTGTTTGTCTGACATTTTATGGTTGTTACTTATATTAAGTTTGATGAGAAAACAGGTTATAAGAAAAACCAACCTGGTTAGTGTTCATAAAGACATAAACCAATGCAGATTTCTTCACGTTTTTTCAACTCGAGCTCAGCAGCGACAATGGAAAATCAACGATGATTTCTTCCAAAACAATCGAGAAGCTGCACGATTTGGTGATCAAATCATTAGAACAACCCTCGAGAACTGAAAAGAGGTAAATTATCAATAATTTTGATGTCTAGTTGACGAACCTGTACAGATGTATTTGTTGATGAGTGTTTCTGTTAATTAAAGATCTCAAACATAAACAACAATGATGGTGGTGATGAGGATTTGAATGGCATAGATGATGATTTAAACGATGAAGAAGAATTTGATTCGAATTATTCTGGATATGTTTATCTGCGAGGTTCATCAATCAGGTTCAATGTTTCTTTATGTGTTGTTCAATGTTTTAGCATGTGACTAAATGTTTTTTGTCTGTACTATATGTGGTGTGTGGAATATTGATAAGATTGATGATAAAAAATTTCTAAATAGTGTCTAATGTTTCTTTGGTGAAGGGCAAAGCCAATGAGTCTGAACTCAGCTAGATTGATAAAACATAGCATCGAGCCTATGTGACATGTTATCGCTGGACAACATCTAATGTTACTCCGTATGTAGTTCAATGTTTCTTTCTTTAGGCAAAGGGTAGGCTGGTGAAGCTGGGCACCATCACACATTCATATCCATTCTGTGAGAGATCTGGTACTCCTCTTATTAACACTGCTGTTCCTAGCTGGTAAGTGTGCTTAACAAATATTTTTCTTTATTGACTGATTTGTGAAGCTATAATATTCAATTTTGCTTTCTCGACCTATCTCTGTAGTTGCTATGCTTTATAACTGCACCAGAATTCCTCTATTCATGAAATGAAAGTTGCTACAGCCTTATAAGCCTGATTCTTTGTTAAGACCCTAAATGTTTGTAATATATGCTACATGTGGTGCGGAATATGCGTAATAGTGGTGGCAGAATCTTTCTGAAATAGTGTATAATAATATTTCCTTGATGCATGTCAAATATAATGTTTATGAATTCATCTAGATAGATAGATAGATAGATAGAACAGGACATCAAGCCAATGTGACATGTTATTGGTTGACAATGTCTAATATCATTATGTAGGTAGTTCAATGTTTTTACATGAGACCCTAAATGTTTGCGAGTTGTGATGCACTTCCTGTGTGGAATATGAATAGTTTTGGTTTACAATGTCTAATGTTATTATGTAAGGTGTATAATGTTCAAACATAACATACTTAATGCTTTATAATATTTCAGAAGTACTTCCCATAAATGAAGCATAACCATTCCACATATGTGGGGATGTGACTGGAGTAGTTGCAAAAGCATTTGATGAAAAGTATAAAATATACAAAAGTCAGAATCATTGTATTTTTCCTAGTAAATTTAATTTTTAGCATTTTTGACTTATCTCGTTTGGATATTGTGTTTCTTCAATAAGGGATCTCACTGTTTTAAGTATTCTCATATTGATCTGACATTTTGATAATTTCAGGTTCAATTATTCTTTTTATTTTTATTTTTGTTTCAAGTCTTACATTATTGTGCAGAACGTTGCCTTTGAGTTGTTGAGAGAATAGCTTTTCTTGAGCTTGTTTAAGTTTTTGTTTAAATATCTCTTTTTTTTATCATGTTCAGTGTTATCCTTGATATGAAATTATATTTCTTTGCATGATGTAATATTTTGATCTTGCATGATTGCTTTAAGTTCAAATCTTATACTCTGTAAGGTTTATATATATATATATATATATATATATATATTTCTGATCCTAACACTCCTGTTTATGCTGCTTCTTGCTAGTTGTTTGAAGGTGTATTGATGACCTTTCTCGATTATGCAACGAGTGGGCTGCATATGTTAGTTAGAAGCATGGAAGATTTTACTTTTTCGGAAGATTAGTGTGATCTTTTTGTTTGTTATTTTGAAATGTTAACTAGTTTTGCTATGTGATATTTTCTACTTTGTAACTATTAAGGATAATGATGCTAATAGTTAAAGAAATATTTTATATTTAGACTTTATCAAATATTGTTGCAGCATAAAGAAATATGTATCATTTTAATATATAAATTGATATGTGATCTTCAGTACATATTTAATTATAAAATTACCATTAATTAAATTATCAATTTAGTATCAAGCATTTGTTGATAATCAAGTGTAAGAATTTACTCTCAATAATGTGTCAGAAATACGGAAATTAGTGACACTGAAATACAATTACTATTTTGTCACATTATTGTGTCGGTATCTATTCACACTATAGTGTGACGGAGTAGTGACATGTAATATTTATTGGAAGGTACTGACATTCTCGTATCGGAATATAGTTACATTTGTGTAACACAGACTACTAACACCAGTTCTAGTGACACCGTAAAATGGTGTCACCGCGTTTTGACTGCCGGATTGCTGACACATTTTACGTGTGTCACTAAAAGGGCTTAGTGACAGTTTTTTGCTGTCAGTAAAACCCCTTTTTTTAGTAGTGGTTGGAAGGATGTTTTAAAGATAGGTGGTCATTTCTAATGCATGATGCCAAAAGGAAGGAGGCATGGATGCATGAGCAAGTAAGGTCCGAATGATGTTATTTATGGACTTAATATGTCATTGTGCTTTACCATGTTGAGGTGAAGTATGAGGACAAGATAGACGAAAAAGCATTTCATTTTGATCAAAGAATTCTTTAAAAGTGCCATTAATATATTCTATACCATTATCGCATTGAGACGCTTTGATATTACGTTCAACTTGAGTTTTGACAATTTCATTTGAACAAGTGTTTGACTTGAGACTTGTTTGCAATGGGAAAAGTCCATAAGAATTTTCTATATACATCCAGAAATAAAAGATAATAGCGATGGCCCGATGTGCTAACAACAGGTAAAGTCCAAATATCACTATGAATTATATCAAATAGAAGCGAAGTGTGCGACACAGAATCATAGAAAGGTAATCTAGAGTGCTTTCCAAGATTACAGGAAGAACAAAATGATTTACGAGCTTTATTACTTTCAATAAAGTTTTTGCTGCGAAGAGAGCTAAGAACAGCAGCCCCAGGATGACCTAAACGGCTATGCCATAATTTAGGAGATAAAACAGTGAAGGCTGAAGGAATGTCTGAAGATGTGGCTCGATTTTTGGTGAAGATAGGATAGAGATATGGAGTGCTGTCACATCTCATTAGTTTGGTTCCAGTCTGTAAATCATTCACAGAAAATCCAAGCGGATCAAACTCAATAGAAACCATATTTTCAGTGGTAAAGTTACGAACATATATGAGGTTTTTAATAAGTTTAGGAGCATGACCCACAATAGAAATGGGGGTAAGGTGGGGGCAAAATAGTGCTACCATGACCCACAATAGGAATTAAGTGACCACTACCAACAACAATGTTATGATTTGGATTGCTCGAATTAAAATAAGGTGAGAGTGTACCAGGATCCGCAGTCATGTGAGAAGTGGCCCCGATATCCATGCAAAAATTTCCATCTGGTTGCGAAAAAGAAAGAGCATGCATAGCTGCTTCAATGTCTGTCAGAGTGTAGCCAACAGAAGATGGAGTGATGAAGCATTATAGGCTTGAGGCTTTGGGCCTAGAATACCAGATTGTCGGGACTGCGGAGTTGGCCTTTGCTACCAGGGAGAAGCAGGGTATATGGGCAAGGAGGAATCTGCCATTGTGGACTCCACTGCTGTTGCTGCCATGCTGGAGGGGGGCGTGGCTGCCATTGTGACTGACCTCTTCCCTGTGAAGCAGGGATTCTTCACATACCCCCGAACTGCGTAGGGGATACGTGGGGGTGCGGGGGTGCGGCGGGGGTGCGGCGGGGTGCGCCAGGTGGCGTATCCCCGTATTTTCACGGGGGGGTGCGGGAAAGGGGGTGCGGGAGGGGTATATTTTGTAATTTTTTGGGTCAACTTTAATAAAACGGGGTGGATTACTTTACCTTAATTGAAGCTTAATCGATCGATTAATTGAGAATTGAAGTCTTCTGGAAGGAGGCGGCGACCCCATCGACCATCTGAGCTATCTCCATCGGCGGCGAGTCGGCGACCCATCGACCCATCTCCATCGGTGGCGGCCATCACCGGCGGTTTCTTCTCTTCGATCCGGTCCAGGTATGGGTTTTTTCTTCTCCTGCGATGCAATTTCCTTCCCTCATCCCCGTATATATATATATATATATATATATATATATATATATATATATATATATATATATATATATATATATATATATATATATTTCCAGTTCCAATATATATCCGATTTATCTTAGGAAACTAGTAGTGATATATGATGATAAAATAAATCATCTTTAGTTAAACTATTAATTTATTATGTTCGATCGGTAAAAATAAAAATATAAAATTATTCGGATATGGAAGCCATGATTATTCAAGATGATTAATGTTATAATGTTTTAAGATGCACCATTTCATTGTTTTAAACTATTAAGGATTGTTTAAGTTATGCTTTGTACTATTTGTCATTTAATGAAACTCTTCACTCTTGCGTTCTAATGTTTTTTTGTTACATCTAAAATATATATATATATATATTTATAATATTTTTATATATGCCGTATCCCCCGCACCCGAATCCCCACATTTTCAAATTTAGCGAATCACCGTATCCCCGTACTACGCACCCGCACCCCCGCACCCGTGCTTCTTAGCCTCTTCCTTTTCCATTGTTCCGTGGGTTTTTAGGCCCTTTATTATTTTTGTTACGGGTGCTTCGGCCAGAGAAGGAGGAAGATGAACCCGTAATCGCAGCCTGACTGTTGGAACCGACGCTGGAGGCGGCGAGAAGAGCAGTGTTGGAATTGCTGTTAGACTCGCTGGCAGGGCAATTTCTAATGGTTCTCTCAGCCAGCTTTAATCGAGAACGACAATTCTCAAGTGGAGGTAATGGGTCTTGGTTTTGAATAAAATCCACTGTACCAGCGTAAGCTTATGGTAGGCCACCGATAAGCTTCAAAACCAGTTAGCTATTCGTAACCAGAGCGTCACCATTAGTAAGATGGTCATCAATAGATTTGATGTGATTACAATATGCATCAATCGAGGAAAAATTATCAAAATCGATCGAAGCTAATTTTTTCTCGAGATGGGTTGCACGAGAGGCTTTATTATCCTGAAACAATGCCTCTAATCTCTTCCAAACTGCCTCTGCAGTGTCATTTTTTAAGAGGATGGCGTGAAAGAGCTCTTGTGATATGGTGCCAGAAATCCATTGTTGAACAACAGTGTCAAGACGATCCCATAACTCGGGATCTCCCGATTTTACAGCATTATACTTGGCCTTAGCCGTCTCCTCCATGGGAGGAATTATATGATGCATAAGGTTATGAACCCTGGCTTGGAATTTAAATAGGTCTGCCCATGAATGATAGAGGCCAGTCTCATTATCCAAGGTAATCGGAATCAAAGATTTGACGTTGGTGATGGACAGAGCGGGATGAAGTTTGGTACTGTTATCAGCCATTGAAGAAGGTAGTAGAATAAGATAGAAGAAGGGATGCTGGAAGAGAGACAAAATGCTAAGAAAAACGTATGCAAATGATCATAACGCTTTTCTGATACCATGAAGGAAATCAATACCGTGTCTATTATTATTGATTGAATACTCAATATATAGACTAATACATAGCTACTGTTAAGGCTACAAATTAAGAATTACAACTGTAATATCCACATTTTTTATTTACGTTTATCCCAACTATTGTGATCCATCTGTACCCGATACGACTTTTGTGTATTTCATATCGTATATTGTACTCATTCTATAATCGTGATTCTTGAGCTATTTATTGATGTTCGTATTTGAATGTACCATATTGGATGGATAATCGTATGTCTCGTCATGTCACTATTGTTTAGAACAGTACTGCTGATTTCTGAGCATAACGTACGTTATGCTTAGCATTTAACATACGTTATTTCTTCTGTGTTGTTGGGGCAGAAGCCTCTGGATACATCTTTGGGTACGCCAACTGCAGGATGTAACGTATGTAAAGGTTCATTACGTGTGTTATTTTAACTCAGCGTACGTAAAGATACATGGGCATCAAGTTCAGTAAGCATTAGACACTCTATTACGCACATTAACATTAGACCGTAGCGTACGCTAGTACCTTTCACATACGCTAAGCCGGCCTTGCAACATATGTAGTGTAACCTGCAAATCGAGGCAGTGAACTCTGTGAAGTTCGTTGCGTACGAAATGCAGATACCGTTAGGGGTGAAAACGGATCGGATACGGGCGGATAGTGCTCTTCCCGTATCCTAACCCATATTTTTCTCTCGGATTCGGAGTCGGATACGGGAAGGCCGGATACGGATACGAATTCGGATTATTCGGGATACGGACACGGGACGGATACAGGACGGATTCGGGCCGGATTCGAATAAATATAATCGGATAATACGTGTCATACAAAAATCGTTTGGAAGTGATTGCAACATATAAAAAAACTACCTACACAATATTTCATAAAAGTTCTAATGCAAACTATAGTAATTTTTTTAAACATCGTTTCATAATAATGTTCCCTCACTTTTACTTATTCAGTCTCTCCCATAAAAAACATAAGCTCCATACTTAGTAAAAATTAAAGAGTGCTAATTTAATTGTTTTTAACAATTATTATAATATATTTAATTGCCCCTCTATTTACTTGAATAGAACATTTCTTTTAACAAACATTTCATATGAAACAAATAGCTTATAAGTTAGTATTAAAGTGTTTGGTTAATACAATTTTTTTAAAAAATATTTTTTTTTTAGAAAATAATTTTTTTCGAAATATAATTTTTTTCCGTAAAATAATTTTTTTATTTTTCGCAAAGTTTTTTTATTTTTTCAAAAATATAAAATATCCGTAAAATAATTTTATTTTTTCAAAAATAATATATTTTTTCCATAAAATAATATTTTTCTCCGTAAAATATTTGTTTAGTTTTTTTCAAGAAATAAAAATTTCCATAAATAATGTTTTTTGAAAAGATAATTTTTTCCTAGAAAATATTTTTTTGAAAAAATATTTTTTCTTGAAAGTTTGAAAATCTTATTACATTGAAGTCCAAAAGTGTTATATATATATATATATATATATATATATATATATATATATATATATATATATATAAAAGCCAAGGTTTCACGAAGTCTTTTGCTTTTAGACCAGGAGACCTTGAGATTCTAAATCAATTATCCATCGGGTGAAATATAACTATTCGCCTGAGGCATCCGCCGTTGAATCTCTTTCATCGGCTGCTCTTGAAGGTCGTAGACATTGATTCCATTTCCGATCTGACGACCGGTCCTTTTTGCCCGTACAGCTAGACCTTCCAACGATTATATATATATATATATATAATAAAGTATATTTAAAATTTAAAAATATGGATATCCGGATTTATTATCCGGATTGGTATCCGGATAATATCCGATAAAATATGGGAAAACTCGGATACGGGCGGATATTACATTATCCGAATTCGAACCCGTATCCGAATTCAATTATCCGGATCCGTATCCGAATCCGACCGGATACCTATTTTTCATCCCGAATTCGATCCCGATCGGATACGGTTCCGAATCGGGCGGGAAATATCCGCCCAGTTTTCACCCCTAGATACCGTAACGTACGTTAAGAACTTTGTTAGGAATACGTGTTAGATTTTGATGATGTCATTATTGTAATACAAATATTTATTACTTGGCAAAAATGTAAGGAAGAACCAGATGAGTATCTTCCATAGGCCAAATTATGTTAAGTTAAATACTTGGCAAAATATAAAGAAGAACCAAATGAGTATCTTCTATAGGCCATTTAAGTTAGGCTCAAAATCGGCTAAGTACAAAAGTACAGATAAGTACTTTAGAGAAGTGTAAACCAAACACTGCAATAAAACCGAAGTCACAGTCAGTCTAAATCAGAGAAACAAAAGTTCATCAGTGATGGTTGACCAGACTGCAGTCGAGTGATCAGCAGACCAAGACATCTGAAGTCTGACCAACAGATAAGTCAAAATTCATCAAAGAGAGAAGACTTCAGACAAGCCATCTGATCAGGCAAGTCTCAACAGGATATCAGAGAAGTCATCAGCAGAGAAGTCCAAACTGCAGAGAAGTTGACTGGACATCAGACAGCTTGACTTATAAGAGATCAGCCAAGTACTCCAAGTCCACGTCAGCATGCGTTGAATAGTCAATACTTACGGAAAGTCACATGCAAGCGTGAAGGGACAAATTGGAGAGATTCCCGCAAAGGATATGAATTAAATAATTCATCCAGACCTACCACTAAAGACTTTAATCTTATTATATTCAAAAGATTTGGCGCCTCACATGCAAAGTCTTTACAATGGTCGAAAGATGGATTAAAATATGGGAATCCAGCCTTGCAACGTTCCGAAAAATAAACAAAGAAGTCTATTTATCCAACGGATATTGTTACAAGATTTGCAACGGCTATGAAGTATGCTCAAGGATCGACACTTATATATATATACGAAGATTTGAAGTTGAGCAGTACGATGCGAACAAAACTCTCAAGCGATCAAAGTTATCAAAGAAATTAAAGCAATCATATAGCATCGTGAAAAGAGCAGTACTCGAAGTTCTTATTTGAAGAAAGCTCTTAGTTGGAGAAGACAAACACTCTTATCTTAAAACCTGAGTTCGGGGTACTTCACTGGTTGAAGTTGCGAGACTGATAGGCATCCGAGTATTTGAAGAATCAAGTGGTGCTAGGCAGTCAAAGAGGAGTTGCAACGACGGGATTTCCACTGGTTGGAAGTTGTTGTAGCTAAGCAAAAAAATCACTATAATATTTATCACTGGTTGAGAATTATAGTGGACTCATCTCCAACTGGTTTGGAGAAAGTGGATTAGTAGAGGATTATCCCACCTCTGAGACCACTATAATCGCTGCGTGTTTCTTGTTTTGACATCATACTTAACTGTTGCATTCATACTTTACTGTTCCATTGATTAGTTTTGTTTTCATCATCAGCTGATTTCCGCATATCTATCAGCTGAGAAACTCACTTTTTGAAGAAAAGAGTTTAAGAGTTTCAATAAGTCTATTCACCCCCGCTCTAGACTTATTCCTGGATGGCTTGTGACCTACAAGTGGTATCGGAGCGGTTGGTTCAATATTTCAAGAACCAGATCCATATATCGAGGATATATTTTAAAGCTCATTTTAGAAATAGAACACATGCATTCTAGATTACCTGTTTTTTCAGTTGACGAGTATGATCTTTGCAAGATAAGGATGTAGGCACACTTATCTTCAATCCATGACGACATGTGGTGCATCATAGAAGGCGGTCCCTTCATCTTCGAGAAGGACAACACTCCTGAGGAGATTGCAGCCGGAAAGCCAGAGAAGATCCCAAAGAAGAGGACGTAGCTGACAATTGAAGAAAGAAATCTGGCCAACCTTGACAACCGGGCCAGAGACGTGCTGTACCAAACTCTTGACAAATCAACAATGGTCAAGATCAAGAACTGCAAAAACGCCAAAGAAATATGGGACACATTAGCCTTAATGTGTGAGGGAACGGAGCTGATAAAAGAAAACAAGTTGTTAATTGCTACCCAAAAATTTGACAACTTCAAAATGAAGAATGGCGAATCCATAGACCAAGTGGACACAAGGTTCACTGAAATCATCAATGAGATTAACTCCCTGGGAAAATCATATGGGAACAGGGAAATGGCGCTGAAGGTCTTAAGATGTCTGAATCCTGAATGGAGTATGAAAGCAGTGGCCATGAGAGAATCCAAGGATCTTAACAAAATAAAGATCCAAGAGCTGTTCTCTGATCTGAAGGCTTATGAGTTTGAGCTTTCAAGTTCATCATCAACCGAGCCTGCAGAGAAGGGAATAGCCTTTGCAGCCGAGTCCCCCGCCAAGAGCCTATCTGATGTAAAACCTCCAAATCCACTTGATTTTGAGGAAGAAATGGCGTTCATAATGCAAAGGTTCAGCAACTTCAGAAAGAATTACTCCAAATACAAAAAGAATTATAAGGAGAACCCCAGGAGAAATCAAAAAGCTGGAAGCTGGAAGGTGGAATGTTATAATTGCCACAAGACAGGACATATTCAAATTGACTGTCCTAATCTCAAGAAGGACGACATCAAGAAGGAGGTGAGCAGAAAAGAAGACCGAAGGAAGGCTCTCATCGGAGAAGATCAAGAGCGAGTAGAATCAAGCAGTGGATTCTTCTCTGATGATGATGAAGAATATGATTGTCTGATGGCCAACCTAGTTGATGAAGAGGTAACATCTAAACCCTCAGTTTCAAATAATAACAACTCAGACATGTCACAAGACATGGACTTACACGAGTCTGTAAATCAGCTTCTCAAAGATTTTGAGAGATTAAAAACTGCACACCAAACTGTATCAGCCGAGAGGACCCAGTTGCCAGATGAGAATGGGCAGCTGAAAAATGACTTTGAAAAACTCAGCCTAAAATTTAATAAAACCAAAGTTGATCTTGAAAAACAGGGTGCAAATAACTCTACAAACCAGGATAATAATACCACAACTGAGATAAAACGACGAACTGTTTTAAATAGTGAAAAATCAGCTGCACTTGCTCATGTAAAAGCTGAGTTTGCAAAACTGACTCAGCTAAGTAAAAATCAGGCGAAGGAAATAACCTCCCTGAAGGCATCTCTAACCCTGTACGAATTGTGTACAAATAAAAGGCAATTGTATTCCAGATCAGGCCTTGGATATGACCCACACACTCCCTTTAGTTCTAAAACCACTTTCATCAAGGGAGAAACAATTGTCTCAACTGCTGAGCCAATATACAAACCTGTATTTCAAAATAGGCAACAGCCAAGTCACAGGTCTAGGCTGCAGCCAAGGTATACAAGGCAGCCACCTAGACATGAGACTAGGCAATGGCCAAGGCAGAAGCAGCAGCCCAGACAACATGCCCACTATTATCAAAAACTCCCCAAAAACAGATTTCAAAATGGGAGGGGCAAATGGAAACCTCAAGGTTATCCTAATTTTCAAAACGAACAAGTGTGGAGACCTCAAATATTTAACAAATGGTCTCAGCCAAGATTTAGGCATGGCCCACACCACCAATTTTATGAGGCATATCCGGTATACAATCCTAACAGAGGATATAGGCCCAGACCTTACACACCTTATAGGGGCAATCAATCTAGTTTTCACAATCCAAGGAGAAATCAATTCTCCAGGAAACCATCTAACCCCAGAGGACCCACACAGATTTGGGTACCTAAATCTCTGCTTGTATGATTGCAGAAAAGGTCGAAGGACTACTACCACATCTCCACAAATTCAAACATTGGAGGTGAAGAATGGTTTGTAGATTCCGGATGCTCAAGGCACATGACCGGGAACAAGAAGGTGCTGACAAAATATACCAAAGAAAGAGGTCCAGACGTAACCTTTGGAGATAGCTCTAGAGGACAAACAAAATGTAATACCCGATTGTAGTTCAGTCATTATCATTCAGTAACTATCGTTCAGTAATTTTCACTCATTAATGATCATTCATCATTCATATTCATTCATTGTATTCACTATTAAGATGTAATTGTATCGTCATTCATCATCAATCTAGTTGGAGAATCGTGCCGTGTTTATCATCGTTGTCATCTTCATAGTTGTGTTGTGTGTGAGGAGTAGCGCACACTACGTACTATCTTTAGCGTGCGCTAATTGAGTACGGGTAGCGCACGCTACCTCTCAACACTAGCGCACGCTAGTATGTTTCAAGCACGCAATCCAGAAGGCACTGGACTGCAGTTGAGTTGTAAGTAGCGCACGCTACGAATGGTAAGTAGCGCACGCTAGTAGGTCGGAGTAGCGCACGCTACGCAGTCGGTGTAGCGCGCGCTAAGGATGGATCAGGCAGAGTCCAGTGGCTACTGGACTGCATTAGATTAATTCCTAGCGTACGCTACCAGTAGATATTAGCGTACGCTACCAGTAGATATTAGCGTACGCTAATCGGGGTTAGTAGCGCATGCTGAATCCTGTGTGTAGTGCACGCTACCGCGAGCAGATCAGCGAACAGGAGGTTCTGGACTCCAGTACTGGGCATCAGATAATTAGTTAGCGCACGCTAACATTTTGAGTTAGCGCACGCTAAGTACATGGTCATAGCGCACGCTACAAGAGGTACGTAGCGCACACTACCGTTGCGAACAGAGGGTACTGTACTACCCAGTACATCCATTAGCGCACGCTACGCACAGGATCTAGCGCACGCTAACTGGGATTTTCTATATATAGGACAGTCTAGTCCTTTAACGTCATTTATCATTTCTCTTTGTTTCTTCGGCGGTTATGGGCGATTCCAGGCGATTTGGAGAGTGTTCTTCGAGGTGTAATCATCAATCATCATCTTCAAGCTTATCATTCGGATTAATCATCATTTCATCATCCTCATCACATCAAATCAAGGTAATAATCTCCTGGATCTAGAATTTCGGATTTTTGGGTTTTTCCTTCCGATTTCTTTGTGTAAGCTTGGATTGTTATTAGAATATATTAGATATGGATTATCTACCTTGGATAAATGTATTCCTATGGATTTATGGTTGTATATTTCGGATTTCATGAATTTTGGGGTTGAATCAAGAACACTTTGGGGTTGACTTCGATATATTTTGGGGGTTTTCGATTAGATGTTGTCGTTAACTCGAATTGTAGATTCCTAAGGGATTATTGATATCATTGAAAGTGTTTTGATGGTTTGAAATACTCATTTTGGGAATTGGTTTCGATATATTTGGGATTGGATATTATCAAAGGATGTGTGTTTGCTAAGTGTTCGCTAGAATGCCTCTATGAGTTTGGATATTGTTGTATCGATGTTTGAGTTAGTTATAATCGTGTTTCATGCGTATATTGAGCGTTTGTTGGTAATTGTCATTCAAGGTTGTTCGAGCGACCGACATCTCATTGTAGGACATTTGTTCGAGGAAGGACATTCTTCACCGGTTGTGTAAGTTAATTCTTACTCGGTTAAAAGGATATTCATTCCTTTCGTTATTGTTCATTCATAATCATAATTCATTCATAATGTATTAACCGTATTGAGACTTGTAATTGTCAATTAATCACTCCATTCATGAGGAACGACGGTTCCAACTATTTCATTGATCTATCATTCATTTCACTATCATTTCATCTCGGTGAGTCATTCTTGACTTTGTTGGATTGTTATTCATTAATATTCTTCATGGTAATTCTTGTTCATATGACCTTCTGGGTTCGTATTGCACAGCCGGGTGTGGATGTGTGGGATTTTTAGTCGGGCACGTGATGGTCATATGTTGGGTTCACCGACACGTTGGACTGTGCACACGGTAATGTACCTCCGTGAGACTAATTAGGTACAAGGGCGGGTGTGTCCGGATACTTATCTTGTGCACGTCCACATACCATTACGGGCGTACTGTGATACCTCTCTTCAGCGTCATTTCATAATTAAGTTATATCATGATTGTGTTTATTCAACTCTTGAGGATTGTTGTTCTGTGTAACTGACCCCATTGGGGGATGTTGTTTTTAGGTCATGGCAAGGCTAAGGCACGGGAAGAGAATGCTGACGGCGAGGAGTCCCAGTGATACTAGTAGGGGGCCCCAGTCCTTTTCATTCACTCATGTTTTCTTCATTTTATTTCCGCTGCAAACTTCCGTTTGAATATTCATTTCATTTCAGTGTTGTATAGTTTATCTTCATATAAAATATACATGTCTGTATTATCTTGGGTGTGTTGTAATGAAACTCCTCATCGGAGTGATTGATGATATAATGTGGTTTGGTACTACAATTATATTATTAAATTCATCAATTTTCTTTCGCCTGGTGGGTCCCAGTCGGGGGTCCACAACACTGTAATATCCGCCTAGTTTGGGGTGTTACACAAAAGGCTTTGGAGAGATACACCGAGGAAATATCACTATATCCAAAGTTCATTATGTCAAAGGGCTCAAGTATAGTCTCCTGAGCATAAGCCAGTTTTGTGATGAAAAGAATCTAGTAGTCTTCACCATTTGGAAATGTATGGTGATAGATATCCTATTTGGAGAGGTGAAGCTACAAGTATTCAGAAGGAGAGACATCTACATGATAGATTGGAACACAGGAACCCCTAATACCTGTTTTCTATCCAAGACAATAGCTGAGAATGGATGGCTATGGCACAAAAGATTATGTCATCTAAATTTCAAAGCCATCAACAAGATTAGTTCTCAGAAGCTGGTCAGAGGACTTCCAGAAGAAGCATTCAAGAATGAAGCCCTCTGTGATGCATGTCAGAAAGGAAAGCAGACCAGAGCATCATTCAAGCCAGTACAGCCTACAACTCTCACATCAAGGATCTTAGATCTACTTCATATGGATCTATTTAGCCCTATCAAGCCAAGGACTCTAAGTGGCAGAAAGCATGCTCTAGTAGTAATAGATGACTACTCAAGGTACACATGGATTATCTTTTTGTATAAGAAGAGTGAAACCTTGACCAAGTTACCTGAGCTGCTGAGAAGGATCCAAAATGAGAAATCCCTCTCAATCATCAAGATCAGATCAGATAGAGGAGGTGAATTTCTCAACAAGGCGATCACTGATTACAGCGATCAGAATGGAATCCAGCATGAGCTCTCTGCAGCCAGGACCTCCCAGCAGAGTGGTGTTGCCGAAAGAAGAAACAGAACCTTAAAGGAAGCAGCCAGGTCCATGATTGCAGAAGCAGACCTGCCCAAGGGGTTCTGGGCTGAAGCTGTCAACACAGCATGACACACTCAGAACAGAAGTATGATAGTAGGGAGACATGGAAAAACTCCCTATGAGGTTTGGAATGGCAGAACACCTACAATTGCTTATTTTCACATTTTTGGTTGTTAGTGTTTCATCCACAACAATGGTAAAACCCAACTAAATGCCTTTGATGCTAAAACTGATGACGGTCTTTTTATGGGATATTCACAAAGAAGCAAGGCATATAGAGTTTTTAACAAAAGAACCTTAGTTGTGGAGGAAACACCTCATGTTGTATTTGCACTACTACAAAATACCCATTTAACAGCGGACAATTAACAGCGGTTATGTTAAAACCGCTGTTAAATTTCTGCGGTGGCACGATTCGTAAATATTATGAAATTAACAGCGGTTAGTAAAGAAACCGCTGTTAAATTAAGACATCTAATGGCGGTTTTCGTCAAACCGCTGTTAAATTCCGACAATTAACGGCGGTTGCTTAATAACTGCTGTTAATTTTGGAAATTTTACGGCGGTTACTTGAAAACCGTCGTTCTTTTTCTTCTTTTAACAGCGGTTATCTATAACCGCTATTAATATTCCATTTAATTACTGCCCCATTTCTTTCTTTCTTTCTTTCTTCTTTTTTCCTTTCTTTCCTCCTACGCTTCTGACTCCCCGACTTTTCACAGTCGACCCGCAACCTCCGGCGACCTCGTGACCCCCGCGACCTCCGGCGACCTCGCGACCCCCGCAACCTCCGCGGCGTTTCACAATCGACCACCACGAATTATTTGGTAATTATTCCGAACTCTCTTCTTTGTTCCTATTTGGTAATTTTATCTAGTCTTTTAAGGATCGTTGTGTGCTGTTTAATGTGTGTGTTGTGTGTGTATGTGCATGTATAGGTGTGGCAGTGTGTGTGCGTGCAGTGTGTGTATGTGTATTGTGTGTGAGGTTGTATTGTGTTGTGTATGTGTGTGGCAGTGTGTGTGTGTGTGTGTGTGTGTGTGTGTATTGTGTGTGGCAGTGTGTGTCGTGTGTATTGTTTGTGTGTGGACTTTTAATTATACCAGGATTGTTTTGGAGAATAATGTTAAAACCACAATAATCACAAACGTGGTATTCAAATACACATAACGGACAAAATATGTATGTGCGTGTGCACTATGTGTATGTGAGTGTGTAATGTAGTTTTACATGTTATTTTCTTCTTGTTTGTTGTATAATTTAATCGATTTAGTTGAGTGTGTGTGTTTAATTATGTGTGTGGATTTTGACAACACTATTTTGTGGAACACGAATTATTTTGGGATAGTTTTGGTTAACTTCTTAAGGATCTTCTTCCTTTGGGATAGATGTTAACTTTCGTCTTAAGGCTCTTCTCCCAACAGTTCGTGCAGATAGAGTTAGCAATCTTGACAAAGCCATAAGTTGACGTAGTATACAGTTAATTCTATTTTGACAACCGTTGTTCATGTTTCTATTTTAAACAACAATTATAGGACTACCATACCTTTGTCATTCTCTCTGTCAAAACAATTTTCAAAAAGTTAGTAATCATATAGAAATGAAATTCTTCCCCTTATACAAAATAATAGAAAATTGATGAACATAGTATGTGTAACAGAAAAGAAGAAATGGATCGAAGTTAGATGAATGCAAGTCGTGCGAGTGCGGAGTATGACAATGGAATTGAGCAATTTCTTAAATTTGCTCGACAACATCGCTTGGAACCTGATGAACAATACTTTTGCCCTTGTGTGAAGTGTATGAATGGGAGACGACATGAGGCTGACATAATTCGTGAACATCTTGTTTGTGAGGGGATAAACACCAACTATACGGTGTGGATATGGCATGTCGAAATAGTAGATGTTCCAACTGGAAACACTCATGTAGATATAGATGGTGATCAATTTGAAGAAATGATTCGTGATGTCGGACAAGAATCATTTCAAAGAGCTCATGTTTATGATGCGTTGAAAAGTGATTCAGAGACTCCATTGTATCTGGGGTGTGAAAATTTCACACGTCTATCTGCCATGTTGAAGCTGGTTAATTTGAAGGTAATAAATGGGTGGATTGACAAAAGTTTCACCGAATTGCTCCAGTTGATGAATGAGATGCTACCAAAAGGCAATACATTGCCTAAGCGTACCTATGAGGCGAAGAAGGTTTTGTGTCCGATGGGTATGGAGTATAAAAAAATACATGCTTGTCCCAATGATTGCATACTGTACAGAAAAGAGTTTGAAGAATTGCATAAGTGTCCTAGGTGTGGGGTATCACGATACAAAGTGAAGAATGATGGAGAGAACACACAACAAGGACCTCCCGCGAAGGTGTTATGGTATCTTCCGATTGTTCCAAGGTTCAAGCGATTGTTTGCTAATAGACATGATGCAAAGAATCTCACATGGCACACAAATGAGACAAAATGCGACGGGCTAATTCGTCATCCAGCTGATGCTGCATAATGGAAGAAAATAGATCATTTATTTCCAGATTTCGGGAGTGACGCAAGAAACCTTAGACTTGGACTTTCCACAAATGGAATGAATCCGTTCGGTAACTTAAGCACCAAGCATAGCTCTTGGCCTGTTTTACTTGTGATATATAATCTACCTCATTGGTTATGTATGAAACGGAAGTACGTTATGTTTTCAATGATGATTTCAGGACCAAAACAACCAGGAAATGACATAGATGTTTATCTAAGTCTGTTGATTGATGACTTGAGAATGATGTGGGATGAAGGGATTTACGTGTTTGATGGTTACCGCCAGCAAAGTTTCAAGTTGCGTGCAATGTTATTTTGTACGATTAATGACTTTCCTGCATATGGAAACTTGAGTGGATATAGTGTGAAGGGACATCATGCATGTCCTATATGTGAAGAAAACACAAGCTACATCCAGTTGAAACATGGAAATAAAACAGTTTACACTCAACATCGGAGGTTTCTCAGTCGCCATCACCCGTATCGTAGATTGCGAAAGCTTTTAATGGATTCCCAAAAAATGGACTTGCGCCGATGCCCTTAACAGGTGAGAAAGTGTACGATCGTGTTAAGAACATAAATACTATATTTGGAAAAACTAAAAAGAAGGCTGCTACGACAAACATTTGGAAGAAGAGGTCAATATTTTTTGATCTTCCTTACTGGAGACATCTAGATGTTAGACATTGCATAGATGTTATGCATGTCGAAAAAATGTTTGTGATAGTGTGATCGGCACACTTCTCAATGTTAAACACAAAACAAAGGATGGTGTCCAGGCTCGTCAAGACTTAGAGGAAATGGGTATACGTCCTCAGTTGCATCCGCAAGTAGTTGGTAAACGAACTTATCTTCCCCCGGCATGTTATACTTTATCCAGAAGAGATAAAATCAGCTTTTGTAATTGTTTACAAGGCACTAAAGTGCCACAAGGTTATTCGTCAAATATTAAGAGTCTTGTATCGATGCAAAATCTGACATTGGTCGGCTTAAAGTCTCATGACTGTCATGTCTTGATGCAACAACTTCTAGCTGTGGCTATACGTAACGTCTTGCCTAAAAAAGTGAGAAATGCCATAACTCGCTTGTGTTTTTTCTTCAATCCTATATGTAGCAAAGTGATTGATCCTTTGGTTTTGGATGAGTGGAAAAACGAGGCTGTTGTTATCTTGTGCCAATTGGAGATGTGTTTTCCTCCTTCTTTTTTTTTGATATTATGGTTCACTTACTTGTCCACGTAGTTAGAGAGATTGAAGAGTGTAGCCCCGTTTATTTGCGATGGATGTTTCCGATTGAGCGATACATGAAGATTTTTAAAGGGTATAGTAAAAACCCATTTCGTCCAGAAGCATCTATTGTTGAGAGGTATATTGCAGAAGAAGCAATCGAGTTTTGCACAGATTACATGTCACAAACAGCATCTGTAGGGCTTCCGAAGTCTCGACATGATGGGAAACTTAATGGAAAGGGTACACGGGGTGTTAAAATATTAACCAAGAATCGCGATGAGGTGCTTCAAGCACATTTGTACGTTTTGAATAACACTGATGAGGTTCTTCCGTACTTGTCTGCTCACAAGAATCTTTTAAAGACAAAGAATCCCCGAATGAGCGAGAAATGGTTATTGATTGAACATAATAAGACTTTTTTGAGGTGGTTTAAGGTACAAATCTCCGAAAGTGATAGCGCATCTGAAATGTTAAAATGGCTAGCTTACGGGCCGAAGTCCGATGTCGTAACTTGGAATGGATATGATATCAATAAGTACTCATTCTATACAAAGTCACAAGATGACAAAAGTTCAAGCGGAGTTACTCTTCAAGCTGAGTCCATGCACTTTTCAAGCTCGAAAGATAAAAATCCAGTTATGGCATCGAAAAATTACTATGGAGTTATTGAAGACATATGGGAACTTGATTATGTTAAGTTTAGAGTGCCTATATTTAAGTCTAAGTGGGTTGATAATAACACGGGTGTGGTAATCGATGAACTGGGCTTTACATTGGTAGATCTTCATAAGATAGCTTACACTGACGAGCCTTTTATCATGGCATATCAAGCTAAACAGGTGTTTTATGTCAAGGATCCATGCAATGAAATATTGTCAGTGGTCATTCCGGGTAGAAGTGTGGATATTAATGAAACTGAAAAGTCAAGACATTTGCGAGTTTATTCCTTTATCAACACGGATACCGACTATCGTTGAAGTAAATGTAGCAGACGACATACATGCCATTCGATATGATCATGATGAAGGCATATGGGAAAACGTTGTTATCTAGAGTCAAGTTAGATAGTTGATGATGAAGGCACAGTCGATTATGTTGAATTGTAGTATTAATGTTCAATTTTGTGACATTGTTAATGATAAAGTTGGTTTTGTTGAATTTTAGTATTAATGTTGAACGTTCTGTTATGAAGAATCAAGTTTTTATATTTTAGTAATTAAGATTATTTCATTATTTGTTATTAAAAAAAGGTGTGTGCGCGTGTGTATATGCATTGTGTAGTGTGTATAGCAATGTTTTAAAAAACGATCAGCTCGTACGAGTCGACTCGCGAGTAGTACAATAAAACTTACATATTAATAAAACAATAAAAGCCTCATAAGATAACTAATGACAATCGAGAAATGGTCCAAAAAATTATTAATAAAATAAAACTTACAAAATTGTTGTAGAAAACTGAAAATGGCTCTTAAAAACTGAAATTGAACTCAGGTCCATACTATAAATTGGTGTATTGTGTGTGAGTGTGTGTGTGTGTGTGTGTGTGTGTGCGTGTGTGTGAGAGTGCAGTGTGTGTGAGAGTGCAGTGTGTGTAGTGTATGTTTGTGTGTGTGTGTGTGTGCAGTATGCGTGCTTGTGTGCAGTGTGTGTGAGAGTGCAGAGTGCAGAGAGTGTGTTTGTGTGTGTGTGTGTGTGTGTGTGTGTGTGTGTGTGTGTGTGTGTGTGTGTGTATGTGTGTGTGAGTGCAGAGTGCAGTGTGTGTGTGAGAGATAGTGCAGTGTGTGTGTGAGAGTGCAGTGTGTGTAGTGTGTGTGTGTGTGTGTAGTGTGTGTAGTATGTGTGTGTGTGTGTGTTGAGTGCAGTGTGTGTAGTGTGTGAATGTGTGCAGTGTGTGTTGTGTGTGTTTTATGTGTGCAGTGTATATCGTGGTCGGTGATTAAATTTATTTGTTAATGCAGGCACATGGCGTCTCCTTCTCGTTCCCCTCACACTCCTCCCGCTCGTTCTCCTCATTCCTCCTGGTCTCCCGATGCTCATACACGTAGTACTTCTACATCGAGAAATCCCACGCGATGTAGAAGTATGTCGAAACGCCGTGTTGACAGAAAAAAATTACCTCTTCACATTGATCCAGTACGGGGAAAGATCAAATACGAACACAAATTGAAGTTAAGTACGTACTTGGAAAAACTTGCCAAAGATCATGTCTCGATACTGTACAAGAGTTGGAAGCAAGTACCTGACAAGCCGGATAAAGAAATGTTGTGGCAGGATATATTGGTACATGACTCTCTTTTTGTATTAAGAATTGTGTGTGTACTGTGTGTGTTTTTTTCTGCTTTTTGTGCTGTGTTTGTGTGTGTGGCAGTGTGTGTGTGTTTTTGTGCTGTGTGTGTGTTTTTATGCTGTGTGTGTGTGTGTGTATTTTTATGCCGTGTGTGTGTGTTTATTTGTATGATGTGTGTGTGTGTTGTTTTTGTGTGTGGCAGTGTGTATGTGTTTGTTTGTATGCTGTGTGTGTTTTTTTTTTGTGTGTGTGTGGCAGTGTGTGTGTGTGTGTTTTTGTGCTGTGTGTGTGTGTGTTTGTGTGTGTGTGACAGTGTGTGTGTGTTTGTGTCAAATTGATTTACAAATTCATCAATGCAAGTGTACTGACCAACTCTTGCAAAAAACGAACATGAAGCCCAGATTGCTTATAAAATATCAATGTTTTCATAACGATGTAGGTACATATATTACAATTAATAATTACAATACTAATGGAAAATTACAATACTAATTAAAATTGGCTTACAAAATATGACCTCCTTCAGCTCTAGTTTTATGCAACCATTATGATCTACGTTGATATCTAAAAGTACTTATCATGTTCAACACTTTTTTTTTGGAAATGTAAACACCTGACTCCAAAAATTCTGTATGGCAATGTGTATGTGTGTGTTTTTTGTGAGTGTGGCAGTGTGTGTGTGTTTTTGTGCTCTGTGTGTGTGTGTTTTTGTATGTGTGTTTTTTTTTGTGTGTGTTTGTGTTGTGTGTGTGTGTGTTTGTGTACTGTGTGTGTGTGTTTTTATGCTGTGTGTGTTTGTGTGTGTGGCTAACTCTAGTTTTAATTGTCAATATGTAAGCCAATTTTGATGTTAACCAGATTAGCAATCTTGGTCATTTTCAGAAGACGTGTTTACAGTCAATTGGCGTAAAATGGAGGCAATTTAAGTGTGATTTGACCGGTGAGTACATATATGGTCCAAGCAAAGAAAAATCTCCTTGTGACAAGTATGGTATCTCCGAGGGGGACTGGAGAGATTTCAAAAGGATTCGTGAGGACTCCTGTTGGCCACTAAGTATACTGGATACAGTTTGGAAAATAGTTTAAACAACAAACTGTATGGATTTTAAATCTGAGTGCATAGCGGAAGTCTTGGATACAGTAGGTTGCTGTGGATACAGTAGGTTGCTGTGGATACAGCAACTAAGTGTATAGTGTATACTTAATTTATCACAGTAATTAAAACAGTAAAAGCTGAAGGTAAATAACACAGTAATTAAAGTGGTTCGAGGTAAACCCCTCTACGTCCACTGGTCCTCCACACAGGAGTAAAAAGTTTATTATAATTACTACGTACACAACTACGTAATTATAACAACACACACAATCAATATATCGTTCACACAGATTGATATAAAGATCTTAGCTTAAACCGTTCACACAGATTGGTTTTGAGCTAATGCTTTGACTTGCTTCTACACACACAGTTCTGAAGCTTCGTCTTCTTCAATGCAAATCCTTCACACACGATTAGGAGAAGCCTGATTGTTCGGTCCACACGGTGATCTTGAGTTTGTTCAACGTATAGAATGATGGTGAACAACAACTTTGACTTTAAGAGCTTTGGTGATGAAGTGTTGTTCAGGATGATGAGCACTATATATCTCTTTAGATCTTAATTGCAGTAAGCTTTGGAGATATGTTTTGCTCTGATGATAACTTTTGATAGCTTGAGTGTTAGGTGACTGGTAACTGATCTTCAATACCTTCATAAGATATATATAGTCTCTGAAATATATATCCGTTGAGATGTATCCGTTTAAATGAGATTTCGTTCCAACGGGATTATGACACGATCCGGATTTAGCGGGATTCTGAAGATCTGTTGACTGGCAGTATTTAAATACTTTATCCTTGAGTATTTAAATACTTCTTTATTCAACGGGACTTGACTTCTGGATATTCCTTCTTTGTCCTGTTGTGAGCTGTATGGAAGATAACTATATTATGAGTTTCGAGACAGTTTCCATACTTTGGTCTTTTACAAGACTTCTTGTTGTACTGAAGGGCTTCACTATATGCTGATTCGAGGCAGGTCTTCGATACAGGATAAAGCCTCAAAGCTTCGATACAGTTTCCTTTACTGTATTCGGATTGGCATATATGTCAAAATCTTTTTATCAAGTACCATTCGATACAGGGATCGGATATCCCGGCTGTTTCGATACAGGGTCTTTGTTTTCCCAACAACTCCGCTTGGGAGGTAAAACCGAAAAAAATATTTTAAGTTTTTTTTTTAAAGTTCAATGCTGAAAATAATGAACGCACAATCAAATAAAATAATTTCTAATTAAGAACAAAAAATCTGAAATAAAAAAATGTTTTAAGTTTTTTTTTAAAGTTCAATGCTGAAATAATGAACGCACAATCAAATAAAATAATTTCTAATTAATAGCATAAAATCTGAAATAAAAAATGTTTTAATTTTTTTTTTTAAAGTTCAATGCTGAAAATAATGAACGCACAATCAAATAAAATAATTTCTAATTAATAACATAAAATCTGAAATTAAAAAATGTTTTAAGTTTTTTTTTAAAAGTTAAAATCTGAAAATAATGAACGCAACATCAAATTAAATAATTTCTAATTAATAACATAAAATCAAATAAAAAATGTTTTAAGTTTTTTTTTAAAAGTTCAATCTCGAAAATAATGAACGCACAATCAAATAAAATAATTTCTAAATAATAACATAAAATTTGAAATAAAAAATGTTTTAAATTTGAAAATATTTATAATATATATATATATATTACAATATTCATAAAAGATTGTACAATAATCTGAATAATTTTACAAGAATCAAATAAAATAATTTCTAATTAAGAACCTATTTCTAATTAAGAACATAAAATATGAAAAAAATGTTTTGAATTTGAAAATATTTATAAAATTGTTTATGGATTATTTGATATTTGTATGAGGAACAAAGAAGTAAGAAACAAGAATTAGCCAAAATGAACATTTCGCATTATATGGCTCGATGAGGGTACGACTTGGTGGATATACGGGAGATGGAGAGGAAGATGAATGAGCGTCGAGAAGTATCTAAATCTGAAGAAGATATTGTTATTGATCCCCCGTCTCCACCAACGCGTCATCAAAGATGGAAGCTTGGTCATACAAAAAGACGGGAGGGTACGTCATCTGATGCTGCACGGGAGATTGTCGAGAGGATTGTAAGTTCTTTTTTAATAATTATTTTTTCTTGTAAGAAAAAAAAAAGCTCCACTTTTTTGTTGCTAAGTGTTAGCAAACATTAAAAATTTGAGGTAAATTATTTGCTTTATTAAATGTAAATAACCACTTTTCTACCCAAATTAAATTTTTGTAGGATGATTTGAAGAAGCAGTATACACAAGGTACCTTCATTCCTGAGGGACGACAGGATATATTGGCGGCTGCCATTGGGAGACCCGAGCACCCTGGTCGTGTTCGTGGCATTGGTTTTGGTGTGGGTATTCGCGATTACTTTGGACGATCATGTGGATCGACGTCTTCCGTAAGTAAAGATGTGTTGGAGCAGCTAAGGAAAGAGATCACCCTTGATGTCACAAAGACTTTGATGAAAGAGTTCGGCCAGACAATGGGTGCTAGTTCCCAGCGGCCTGTTGATATTCATACACCGGATGAGGTTACTCGTGTTAGCACGAAGGGGAGTTGTGCTGATGCTATTTCTGGCCCTTCCGGAGAGAGGCCTGTGACTGGAGACACTCATCGAGTTGGATTTTATGTGGACGAGCATCCTCCCCGTCTAGTTGCTATCGGTAGGGTTATTCAGGGCGATTCGACCCTACATTGTGATCCTTTACCAGCTCATTTGGTTAAGGTAGTGGTTGAGGAGGCCGTAGATGCCAGCGCTGAAGTCCCTGTGGCGACTGATGTGGTGAGAGTCGTGGGGGAAGCTTTAGGTAAATTTATTGCATGGCCACGAGATTTTATTTTCTCCGATTTTTCAAAGGTAAATATTTTCTTTTTCTTTTTAGTAACTACCAAACATTATTGCAAAATCAATCCAATATAAATTGATTAAGATTTTCAATATGGAAAAGATTAAACGCAACCAAAATGCGTAGCGACATCCCAAAGGAATGGAAACATGTAGGAATAATAATAAATAAAAAAAATAAGCCATATTCTTTTTTTGTTTTATTGACTTTATTGGAGCATATATTTAGATAGTATATATATAAAAATATTTTAACCCCTGACATGTATTTTGACATGTAGAATGGGACTCTCGTCTGATTAATCAGTTCTTTAAAAGATTTATCAGACTATGGAGTGAATGATTTGATGAATGAATATTCTTTATTCAATATAGAAGAAATTCGCACCAATTCTTCTCTTTTTAATATTCAAAAAATAGATATAGGCTCGGGTCATTATTAATGAGTTTATATAGTATTCAATAGATACGTTTATCCTTCATCCTTTCTGAAGTTACAATGGAAAGAAAACAAAATAAATTATTTCAAATTTACTTGTATTTTACACTATACTATATGAAATAGGATATTCAGCGACCAAAGAAGCAGGCTCGTCACAATGAAGGGTCGAGGACCAAAGATGACATCATGAAAGACTTACTTAGTGCTGCGTCGAGTATGTACAATAATCCGATATCAGTGCCGTGGGATACAACTATCTTTGGCTGTGGTTGTGGTGATGTTCCATTGTACATCGCTCACACTGATATTTTAGAGATCGTTCAAGGAAAGGAGTGGCTTAGTTTATCAGTTTTACAACTTTGGACTATGTGAGTAATTTCCTTTATGGAATTTTTCTACATTCGTAGTATGTGTGTGTACAGTGTGTGTGTGTGTGTGTGTGTGTGTGTTTGTATGTGTTGTGTGTGTGCAGTGTGTGTGTATATACTGTGTGGCATTTTTTTTTACTGCGTGCAGTGTGTGCAGTGTTTGTGTGTGCAGTGTGTGTGTGTGTATGTGCAGTGTGTGTGTGTTTGTGTGCAGTGTGTGTGTGTGTGTGTGTGTGTTTTTATTGTGTGGCAGTGTGTGTGCAGTGTGTGTGTGTGTGTGTGTGTGTGTGTTTGTGTGCAGTGTGTGGAGTGTTTTTTTATATTAATATTTTGCTTAACAAATTAGGTATTTGTCTAATATGAATGTGGGCACGATGGACGAGGTTTTGTATGGATATTTTGATCCTCAATCCATACAAAATATGGGACAGAGGGGAGAGGAGATCTCGAGATATATATCGACGCGTATGCTTGAGTCGAAGAAGCAAATATACATGGGAGCTTACCATCATAAGTAAGATAACAGATTGTAAATTTCAAAATATTTTCTTGTTAACAAAACTATTTCCTTTTTTTTACAACATACTGTAGTAATATGTTCTTTCTTTCAAATGCATTTATCTATGTAGGCATCATTGGCAACTTCTGGTCATTGTGCCAGCAAGAGGAACTATTATATGGTTTTGCTCACTACATAGTAGGCCCGACTCTCGCATTAAGGCCATACTCCAAAAGTAAGATTTTAGTTATAACATATTTGCTTTAAAATTTTATATCAACGACTCAATATATTATTGTTACTTTTAAGCAGTGCCGTGACCGCATTCAAGACCATGGATGGTATGCATACAAGTAAATCAAAGCAGGCGGTTAGTTGGATATATCCCAAGGTAATACAATTAATTACATGAGTGTAAATATGTGTGTTTGTGTGTATGAATATTTGAGTGTGTACGACAATATTGTTTTTGGAAACACTAATTATTTTGGGATAGACGTGGTTAACGTCGTAAGGATCTTCTCCCTTTGGGATAGATTTTAACTTTCGTCTTAAGGATCTTCTCCCAACATATCGTGTATGAAGTGTCCGTTTGTTTGTGTTGGTTTTTTTTTCTATGCAGTGTGTGTGTGTGTGCAGTGGCACTGTGTGTGTGCTGTGTGTGTGTTTGTGTTTGTGTGTGTTTGTGTGCAGTGTGTGCTGTGTGTGCTGTGAGTGTGTGTGTGTGTCTTTGTGTTTATGTGTGTTTGTGTTTGTGTGTGTTTGTGTTTTGTGTGTGGGCAGTGTGTGTGCTGTGTGTGTGCGTGTAGTGTGTGTGCGTGTGTGTGTGTGTGTGTGCAGTGTGTGTGTGTGTGTAAATATTTGAGTGTGTACGACAATATTGTTTTTGGAAACACGAATTATTTTGGGATAGACGTGGTTAACGTCGTAAGGATCTTCTCCCTTTGGGATAGATGTTAACTTTCGTGTTAAGGATCTTCTCCCAACATATCGTGTATGAAGTGTCCGTTTGTTTGTGTTGGTTTGTGTGTGTGTGCTGTGTGTGTGTGTGTGTTGGTGTTGGTTTTTTTGTTTTCTGTTTTTGTTTAGCTGTGCAGTGTGTGTGTGTGTGTTTTTTTTTCTGTTTGTGCAGTGTGTATGTACTGTGTGTACTGTGTGTGTTGTGTGTGTTTATGTTTGTGTGTGTATTGTGTGTTTGTGTTTTTTTTCTGTTTGTGTGTGTATTGTGTGTTTAGCTGTGCAGTGTGTGTGTGTTTGTGTTTTTTTTTCTGTTTGTGCAGTGTTTGTGTGTACTGTGTGTGTGTATGTTTGTTTGTGTGTAATGTGTGTGTGTACTGTGTGTATGTGTGTGTTTGTGTGCAGTATGTGTGTGTGTGCTGTGTGTACTGTGTGTGTTGTGTGTGTTTATGTTTGTGTTTTTTTTTGTGTTTGTGTGTGTATTGTGTTTATGCTGTGTGCAGTGTGTGTGTGTGTTGTGTGTGTTTATGTTTGTGTTTTTTTTCTGTTTGTGTGTGTATTGTGTTTATGTTGTGTGCAGTGTGTGTGTGTTTGTGTTGTTGTTTTTCTTTTTTTCTGTTTGTGCAGTGTGTGTGTGTGTTTGTGTGCAATGTGTGTGTGGGTACTGTGTGTATGTGTATGTTTGTGTGCAGTGTGTGTGAAGTGTGTGTGTCTGTGTGTGTGTGTGTGTGCTGTGTGTGTCTTTTTTTGTGCATTGTGTGTTTGTGTCTGTGTGTGTGTTTTTTAACTAAATATGTTGTGTGTTGATTTTATTTACTGAAAGCGACTCATATAATTGTGTCTTATTTTGTTTTAGTGTAATAAACAAAATGGAGGTTGGGAGTGTGGTTATTATGTTATGCACTGGATGTTGACTATCGCCCGAGCGCGTATTTTGGATGGTTGGATGGAGGTAGTATATTTTTTACTTGAAGTGGTGATAAAACTGTTTACTCTTTTACATTTAAAGTTTGTTTATTATACGTTTATATGTGCAGATGTTTGATGATGTTGGAGCACTGTCTGAAGATGTTTTTGATAAAATTCGAGTTGATTGGGGACTTTATTTCTTGGAGGCTCAAAATCGTCTCGCGACATGATTTTGGTGTTTTTGTGTGAATTATTTGTATGAATTGTACATTGGATATTTGTATGAATTATTTTGGATGAATTGGGGGTTTTTGTATTATCTTTTTCAATGAATTGGTGGTTCAATGAATTTGGTGTTGGTTAGTTCTTTTCGGTGTGTTTGGATTCGATGAATTGGTGGTTTATTGATTAGTTTGATCCGATCCAGGTACTGGATTGTGCAAAATAGGGGAAAAACTGGACAAAATTTTTAATACTTCAAAAGTGGTTCCTCCGAAACCGCTGTTATTTGTAAAATTAACGGCGGTTTTATAACCGCTGTTAAGTATCAGATTTAAAAGCGGTTACCTATAACCACTGTTAAACGGCATATTTAACAGCAGTTGCGAGAAACCGCCGTAATGCATTTAACAGCGGTTATTATGAACCGCCGTTATTTGGCCAATTAACGGTGGTTTTCAAAACCGCTGTTGAAATTAACATTAAACAGCGGTTATTATGAACCACCGTTATTTGAAAAATTAACGGCAGTTTTCAAAACCGCTGTTGAAATTAACAGCGGTACATATAACGGTGGTTCCGGAACCTCCGTTAATTAGCCATTTTAACCGCTGTTAAAAGTTAGTTTTGTAGTAGTGTTGATGAATCTACCGTTGAGTACAGGAAACAAGTGGAATCAATTGAGGATAAGCTCAAATCCGCAACCCTAGAAGAAGTCATTGTCCATGACACAGGAATGGTGGACTCACCTGCAGACCAGCCTGAAGACCCATCTGTAGCTGATGAAGACCCAACTGCATATCAGACAGGACCACCAAACCTACCTGATCCAGTTGCTGCTGATAAAGACCAAACTGTAGCTGATAAAGACTCATCTGCAGACCAGACCAGATCCCAACCTGCAGATGACAAGACGGTAGCTGATCCAGTTGCAGACCAAGGAGATCAGAACCAAGCTGATGCAGACAGAGAGGAAATCCACCAAATCAAATCTACAGGGGGAACATGTAATACCCACATTTTTTTTCTTCTCGTTTCCATTTCGTTCGATCGTATTGAGGCGATTGTGTTCGTTAATGCTTCTGACCTTGTATTGTTTCTCACCTTTGTCATTCGAGCGAGTTCTGATATTGTTCCAAATTGATGTGTATATCATTGTGATCTTTCCAATTTTGGATCGATTTCTTGTGAACCGTGTTCGGAGTTAACACCTCGTGATTCCTACGAGTTTATTGATGTCTTGATTTGAGGTGTGAATGTCACAGTTGATCATTGTTGTTCGATCATTGCTATTTGTTCGTCGTTGTACAATCATTTTTGTTTGATCTCGAAATCGTGATTTGATTTTTGTATTGCTCGGTTTTATCAACCGCAGCGATTCATGCTCATTGCTTTTCGTAAGCATTCTTGCGTATTGAATCGGATCGTAGTGGCTTTATACTGGATGGAGTTCTGGTGTGTTGTAGAGAGTCGCCTTGCTTTTGTTTTAAGTTTCGGGACGAAACTTATTTTTAGGGGGGTAGAATGTAATACCCACGATTTTCGTTCTGGTTATTTTGGATTTTTTTCGGATATCTCCCGGTTTTCGAGTGCCGGTATTATTTTCTCGACAACTGATTTTGGCGTTTAAGACCGTAGGTGATGATTGGTTATCCGTCGTTTTCATTTCGGATCGATGATGTTGTCCCCGAGTGTTTTGTCGTGTTCGTTCCGTGCGATTTCGGAAAATCGAGTCGTCGAATCATGGTGGTCGGGCACTGGACGGACGGTTGCGGGCACTGGCCGGACGAGTGGAGGCACTGGCCGGACGGATGCAGGCACTGGCCGGGCGGGTTCGGCAGAAACCGGCGTAGCGCACGCTATGGCCGGAAGGTAGCGCACGCTATGACCGGGAGGCAGCGCACGCTACGGCCGGTTGGTTGCGCGCGCTAGTCGGCCGAGGCAGTAGGGACAGAAAGGTTCTGGACTCGGGAGATCGGCAGGTAGCGCACGCTACTGTTGGACACTGTGCACGCTACGGCCGGCAGGTAGCGCACACTATGGCCGGAAGGCTGCGCACGCTACCTGGCCGAGCCAGGAAGTCTCTGGATTGTGGCCCGGGCCGACAGCGCACGTATTCAGCGCATGATGGCGGGCCCCGGCCAAACATTCTCGACCATGACCGCCCGCTAGCGCACGCTAACTCGGCAGTCTAGCGCACGCTAGGCTGCACCAGTATAAATATGACCAAGCAGTCCTGTTTGCACTCATTTTTCATTTTCTCCCTTTCTTTTCCGCGGCTGGATCCTTGGAGATCATGAAGGCATGTTGTTATGCAATTAATCCACGAAGTTTAGGAGCTCATATCATCGATTAATCACTCCATAACATCCTTCAATCCAGCGATTCAAGGTTAGTTTTCCTAAAATCATAGTTTTGGGAAAAATTGGGGATTTTGTTGATTTCGTCCGTTTGATTCGTTATAACTTAGAATAGTGAAGGATTGATGATTATTAAGTTGTGTTATATCAAATCCCTTGTTTTTCCACGGTTGAATTGCCGAGGATTCGTCGTTTTATTGAGTCCCTAATCGACACCTTGAAAGTGTTCGATAAAATGTCACAAAGGGGATTCGGGCGTTCTGCGATTATTCTTCCTCGTTCGATCGTCAATTTATTCATGGTATGATGTTGGGGTCAGGTTCCTTGCGAAGAACTCGAGCCAGAACCCTTCCGTTCGCCGTTTTCCGATCGGTGGTGTCACCGTCGTTTCCACCGGAGAGTTGTGGGCATTCGAGGTTTTCCGGTTAAGCCACGTTCGTCGGAGTGTCCGGTATCAACTATTGAGGCAAGTATATTGCCCATACATTACGTGAATATGATGGTTGAAAATTGACGATACGTGCTAAACGAATTGTTTACAACCATTTTTCTAAAGAATCGGTATATTTACAATTATGGTTTTCTTAAAGGACGAATCTTGTGTTTGAGACTTAATGTGCTTATTTGACTATGTGTGTTAGTGTTGAGTATAGGAACTCCCTACCTTCGGATGATGTCATTAGGTGTGAATATATCGTCGGTAATTTGTAGTTAAATCCTTTTGTTATAAATTATGCGTGGATTCATGTGGTTATCAGTGGATATATGAGTTGTGTGATATTGGTTGTGTCGTTCGGTGTTGTTGAGATAAGTGTGTTTCTTTGTGGACAGTATTAATTTTGGGTCGTGAGTATGTGTCGGATAATATGGCCATTTTAGCAAAATACCTCGACTATATATATTGTGATTGACTCTTGAGGATTGCGGTTTTGGAAATGAGAATTGATGAGAGTTGTAAGTTTTTTTTTTCTGGGGTACTCTCACTCGGGGATTGACTCGACGGGGTCACACGGGGACCTGGTGGCTTAGCGGCTGGACCGGGTCGCGAGAGTTACTTCGAGTGGGCATTCTCACCTGGGGATTGCTCGACGGGGCACACAGGGACTTGGTGGCTTGAGGGCCGGACCGGGTCGCGAGAATTGCGAGAATGTTTGTACTAATGAATAATTGTGATATGTCCGGAGTATCACAATGCTTGGTGCTCGGGGTCGAGAGACATTATATATTGAGTCTTGGTGTTTGGCTAAAATGGCATAAAAATAATATGTTATGTGTAATGTATTTTTGGAAGTGAATTGAAGTGAATGAACGGGTCGTGGACCTTGTGTTGGTGATCGAAATGGTTTGGTCGTGGACCCTGTGTTTTGTGACTGGCACGAATTGGGTTGTGAACCCCGTGTTTTGTTAATCGGTTTTGCATTTTTGGGAAATGAACTTTGGGGCGGTGACCCTAAGAGGCTTTGGAAGAACTAAGAACTTTACTATCGCAAATATTTTCGAAAACTCCCGAGATTTGAAAATGTTTTCAAAGTGCTTTCTTGTTTTGGCTTCTACTTTCAAGACTTGAACTATTTTAATTATCAAATATCTCGGGAAGTCTTTTATTGTATTCTCGGAATATGTTTTGTATGGCTCGTATTTGCACTTTATACTTGTACTAGCAAAACAGTGGAGTTTTGCTAACCCCCGAGTATTCGGGGGGTGGATGTCTGTTTTTGCATCGAGGTACATGCAGGTTTGGGAGCAAAACACAGGATCGGCGCGAAGGATGATGGAAGGCAAATGATACTAATCACACGAAGGCCAGTGTTGGATGCAGTCAGTCGGAGTTTGTGTATGGTCTTTCTTCTGTCGTATTTTTGGTTTGGGAGTGTATTTTGCCCTTGCATGGGTATGAGTCGAGGTAGTAATGTGCATTTTGACTTGTATGTTTGTGATGAAAGACCGAGTTAGTATGTTGATTTGGTATTTTATTGTCTCGGTATGTAATGAGTTGTGTTGTTTGAATTTCTAGCCTGGTGGATCCACACGGAGAGGGTCTGCGGCGTGTAATATTCCCGGTTTGAAATTGGGGGTGTTACATTTATGGTATCGGAGCTTTAGGTTGCGTAAACCTAGGTTGTTGGGTCCAGTCGGGTATTGTCGTGTCTTGTTCTGTCAGATTGTGTTTGTCTAAGTCGTGTCGTGATGCGTCGTTTGTGATGTCGGCCGTGTTTAGTATCGAGGTGCAGCCATCATCTTCGTGCGACCTGTGGATTGTAAGTCTCCCTACTATATTGTGTCTTGTGATATACGAGCTTGTATGATTTTGTGTTATGACGTGGAGTTTAAAGGTGATTTGTGATTATGTGGCCTATGTTGTTTGATCCTCGTATGATGATAGAATAAAAGTGGTGCCAACGTATATGTATATATACACACATCCTAATATAAGTCATTTTTACAAGAATAATAGCCTTGGTGTGGTTACGCAAAAAAAAAAAAAATCATCAATGTGATATTTTAAAACTTTACATGTTTTTGGAGAGACACGTATATTTTTGTTTTAAAACATCCTCCAAAGGGAGAAAAAAGTTTGATTTTCGTATGATGACCTCAAGGTCAATTTTTTTTTAAGAATTCAAACTACCGATATTTTATTTTCATCTTGTATTATAAGTTTTCAAAACACGATTTTTGAACTCAAGTGAAGTCTACAAAATGTAGACAAGACGTGACTCTCGTTTTCAACTTATCGGTTTTATGACTGTTAGTTGAGAAATACGTGATGATGTTCTTGTTGTTCGGGCAGTGTTTCCAGTTTTAGATTGAAACGGTGATGTGAATGCTAAGTCGTTCGGTGTGAGTTAAGACAGTTCTCTTTATTAATAGACGAGATTTCAATTTTGGATGACAATTGTCTTTTGATAGTTGCTCATGAAGTGTTAAATCGATGGCTTTGAGATTTGAACGTGTTGTTGATTATTTGTGGCCATCGATTCTAGTAATGTCGTATATATGTTCGCGATAATGTTGCTGGGTTGGAGCTGTTAGCGCACGCTAAGTATGAGGCTAGCGCGCGCTAATGCAGCATGAATAGCGCACGCTAAATATTTGTTGTAGCGCGCGTTAGTTAGCTGGGACAGAGGATGTGGAACCGCATTTTAGCCGTTAGGTCTAACTTTCTGCAGTCAGTCGTCTGTGACTGTATTCTATGTGCGTTGTCTAGTGATGACAACCGTTTTATGTGGACGTGTGTTGTGACCTTTCATTCGCGCTAAGTGATAATTGATTTTGTTCGGTGAGTTGATAAATTATGTCTGATGTGTGTGTGTGTTCGAAATGTTTTCCTGAAACTTTCATAAGTTTGTGCAAGTTGCGGAAATCAATTTTTGAAACTAATTTGACGTTGCGATTAATTCGGCGGCTTCGTATGAACTTTGGAACTTGTTTGAAATTTGCGAAGCGGCCTAGAATTCTCAAATAAAACCTCGACGGTATTGAAAGAGTTGTTTTAAAGTACCTTGAACATTTTGTAAAATGTTACCGTCGTTGATTCTTGTGTAGTGTTGGGAAAATTTTCGGAAATGACTTTAACGTACTATTGTATTTTCGAATAATTCGAGTACATGATTTTCAAAAATCTTTCACACAATTTTTTTTTCAAAAACCAATACGATTTCTTTTTCAAAAATATATAGTGAAAGATGAAAAAAATCTCACTCGATGTAAAGTTTAAACTCGGATTTGGGAATGTTAAAGTATGTAAAAATGGTTTGATGGTCTTGCATGGTTAACTTGTTGGTTGTTAACGGTGATGATGACGCGTAGAGGCATGATGATTTTGATAACGCCAGATTCAAGGAAATATTATTTTGGCAAATGATTTCAAATGAGACGGTTAGAGTATGTTGTTTACAAGTTTTGATGAAACAACCCGAGGTACCAAAAGTACTTTTAAATTTTATTTTGAATATCATACAAATCCAATGATTTTCAAAAGATTTCCTTTAAAGGGATACCTCGTGGATTTTCTTTCCGAGTTGTTATTGGTTACCTTATGTGATATGTCATGCTAAGTTGGTACTTTAGCATATTGTTTTCGCGAAGTGGTGCAATCGTATTGAGTGAGAATCCGCTTAGTATGCCAAGGGACAGCGGACGCGACCGTGACCGCGGTACAGTTGGTTATGGAGATTAGATGAGGGACCAAGAGGATATGGCCGGGAAGGTTTATATTCAAGCACTTCGTTTCGTTGTTTAGGTTTCGGGGACGAAACCTCTTTTAAAGGTGATATGATGTAATACCCACATTTTTTTTTCTCGTTTCCATTTCGTTCGATCGTATTGAGGCGATTGTGTTCGTTAATGCTTCTGACCTTGTATTGTTTCTCACCTTTGTGGTTCGAGCGAGTTCTGATATTGTTCCAAATTAATGTGTATATGGTTGTGATCTTTCCAATTTCGGATTGATTTCTTGTGAACCGTGTTCGGAGTTAACACCTCGTGATTCCTACGAGTTTATTGATGTCTTGATTTGAGGTTTGAACGTCACAGTTGATCGTTGTTGTTCGATCATTGCTATTTGTTCGTCGTTGTACAATCATTTTTGTTTGATCTCAAAATCGTGATTTGATTTTTTTATTGCTCGGTTTTATCAACCGCAGCGATTCATGCTCGTTGCTTTTCGTAAGCATTCTTGCGTATTGAATTGGATCATAGTGGCTTTATACTGCATGGAGTTCTGGTGTGTTGTCGAGAGTCGCCTTGCTTTTGTTTTAAGTTTCGGGACGAAACTTATTTTTAGGGGGGTAGAATGTAATACCCACGATTTTCGTTCCGGTTATTTTGGATTTTTTTCGGATATTTCCCGGTTTTCGAGTGCCGGTATTATTTTCTCGACAACTGATTTTGGCGTTTAAGACCGTAGGTGATGATTGGTTATCCGTCGTTTTCATTTCGGATCGATGATGTTGTCCCCGAGTGTTTTGTCGTGTTCGTTCCGTGCGATTTCGGAAAATCGAGTCGTCGAATCATGGTGGTCGGGCCCTGGACGGACGGTTGCGGGCACTGGCCGGACGAGTGGAGGCACTGGCCGGACGGATGCAGGCACTGGCCGGGTGGGTTCGGCAGAAACCGGCGTAGCGCACGCTATGGCCGGAAGGTAGCGCACGCTACGACCGGGAGGCAGCGCACGCTACGGCCGGTTGGTTGTGCGCGCTAGTCGGCCGAGGTAGTAGGGACAGAAAGGTTCTTGACTCGGGATATCGGCAGGTAGCGCACGCTACTGTCGGACACTGCGCACGCTACGGCCGGCATGTAGCGCACGCTACGGCCAGAAGGCTGCGCACGCTACCTGGCCGAGCCAGGAAGTCTCTGGATTGTGGCTTGGGCCGACAGCGCACGTGTTCAGCGCATGATGGCGGGCCCTGGCCGAACATTCTCGACCATGACCGCCCGCTAGCGCACGCTAGCTCGGCAGTCTAGCGCACGCTAGGCTGCACCAGTATAAATATGACCGAGTAGTCCTGTTTGCACTCATTTTTCATTTTCTCCCTTTCTCTTCCGCGGCTGGATCCTTGGAGATCATGAAGGCATGTTGTTATGCAATTAATCCACGAAGTTTAGGAGCTCATATCATCGATTAATCACTCCATAACATCCTTCAATCCAGCGAATCAAGGTTAGTTTTCCTAAAATCATAGTTTTGGGAAAATTGGGGATTTTGTTGATTTCGTCCGTTTGATTCGTTATAACTTAGAATAGTGAAGGATTGATGATTATTAAGTTGTGTTATATCGAATCCCTTGTTTTTCCACGGTTAGATTGCCGAGGATTCGTCGTTTTATTGAGTTTCTAATCGACACCTTGAAAGTGTTCGATAAAATGTCACAAAGGGGATTCGGGCGTTCTACGATTATTCTTCCTCGTTCGATCGTCAATTTATTCATGGTATGATCTTGGGGTCAGGTTCCTTGTGAAGAACTCGAGCCGGAACCCTTCCGTTTGCCGTTTTCCGATCGGTGGTGTTGCCGTCGTTTCCGCCGGAGAGTTGTGGGCATTCGAGGTTTTCCGGTTAAGCCACGTTCGTTGGAGTGTCCGGTATCAACTATTGAGGCAAGTATCTTGCCCATACATTACGTGTTTTGTGAATATGGTGGTTGAAAATTGACGATACGTGCTAAACGAATTGTTTACAACCATTTTTCTAAAGAATCGGTATATTTACAATTATGGTTTTCTTAAAGGATCATATTCCCTTATTGCCCGAAACGGCGGTGCAAAATTATAAAATAATTTGAATAATCGCGGCGTTTGAGATACAATTGTCCAGATGTCGTGCAAAGCATTTAATGCAAAAATCTTGTGTTCGAGACTTAATGTGCTTATTTGACTATGTATGTTAGTGTTGAGTATAGGAACTCCCTACCTTCGGATGATGTCATTAGGTGTGAATATATCGTCGGTAATTTGTAGTTAAATCCTTTTGTTATAAATTGTGCGTGGATTCATGTGGTTATCAGTGGATATATGAGTTGTGTGATATTGGTTGTGTCGTTCGGTGTTGTTGAGATAAGTGTGTTTCTTTGTGGACAGTATTAATTTTGGGTCGTGAGTATGTGTTGGATAATATGGCCATTTTAGCAAAATACCTCGACTATATATATTGTGATTGACTCTTGAGGATTGCGGTTTTGGAAATGAGAATTGATGAGAGTTGTAAGTTGTTTTTTTCTCGGGTACTCTCACTTGGGGATTGACTCGACGGGGTCACACGGGGACCTGGTGGCTTAGCGGCTGGACCGGGTCGTGAGAGTTACTTCGAGTGGGCATTCTCACCTGGGGATTGCTCGACGGGGCACACAGGGACTTGGTGGCTTGAGGGCCGGACCGGGTCGCGAGAATTACGAGAATGTTTGTACTGATGAATAATTGTGATATGTCCGGAGTATCAGAATGCTTGGTGCTCGGGGTCAAGAGACATTATATATTGAGTCTTGGTGTTTGGCTAAAATGGCATAAAAATAATATGTTATGTGTAATGTATTTTTGGAAGTGAATTGAAGTGAATGAACGGGTCGTGGACCTTGTGTTGGTGATCGAAATGGTTTGGTCGTGGACCCTGTGTTTTGTGACTGGCACGAATTGGGTTGTGAACCCCGTGTTTTGTTAATCGGTTTTGCATTTTTGGAAAATGAACTTTGGGGCGGTGACCCTAAGAGGCTTTTGAAGAATTAAGAACTTTACTATCGTAAATGTTTTCGAAAACTCCCGATATTTGAAAATGTTTTCAAATATCTCGGGAAGTCTTTTCAAATACTTTGGCTTCTACTTTCAAGACTTGAACTATTTTAATTATCAAATATCTCGGGAAGTCTTTTGTTGTATTCTCGGAATATGTTTTGTATGGCTCGTATTTGCACTTTATACTTGTACTAGCAAAACAGTGGAGTTTTGCTAACCCCCGAGTATTCGAGGGGTGGATGTCTGTTTTTGCATCCAGGTACATGCAGGTTTGGGAGCAAAACACAGGATCGGCGCGAAGGATGATGGAAGGCAAATGATACTAATCACACGAAGGCCAGTGTTGGATGCAGTCAGTCGGAGTTTGTGTATGGTCTTTCTTCTGTCGTATTTTTGGTTTAGGAGTGTATTTTGCCCTTGCATGGGTATGAGTCGAGGTAGTAATGTGCATTTTGACTTGTATGTTTGTGATGAAAGACCGAGTTAGTATGTTGATTTGGTATTTTATCGTGTCGGTATGTAATGAGTTGTGTTGTTTGAATGTCTAGCCTGGTGGATCCTCACGGAGAGGGTCTGCGGCGTGTAAGTGGATGTCTGTTTTTGCATCCAGGTACATGCAGGTTTGGGAGCAAAACACAGGATCGGCACGAAGGATGATGGAAGGCAAATGATACTAATCACACGAAGGCCAGTGTTGGATGCAGTCAGTCGGAGTTTGTGTATGGTCTTTCTTTTGTCGTATTTTTGGTTTGGGAGTGTATTTTGCCCTTGCATGGGTATGAGTCGAGGTAGTAATGTGCATTTTGACTTGTATGTTTGTGATGAAAGACCGAGTTAGTATGTTGATTTGGTATTTTATCGTGTCGGCATGTATTGAGTTGTGTTGTTTGAATGTCTAGCCTGGTGGATCCTCGCGGAGAGGGTCTGCGGCGTGTAATATTCCCGGTTTGAAATTGGGGGTGTTACAGAACAGACCCTGAAGAAGAACACATTCCTAAGTGGCTCAAAGATCACCCTATCCAACATATAATTGGGAAGCTGACTGATGGAGTCAAGACAAGATAGTCTACTCTACTCATAGGAATGGCAATTTTTTCATGCTTTATGTCTCAAATAGAACCCAACACAACAGAGGAAGCCCTGGAAGACTACTCTTGGATCAATGCAATGCAAGAAGAGCTCAATCAGATGGAATGGAACAATGTTTGGGATCTAACAGACAGATCAAATCATAAGAAAGTTATTGGCACCAAATGGGTGTACAAAAACAAATGTGACGAAGATGAAGCTGTTGTTAGGAATAAACCAGACTTGTTGCTAAAGGATATGCACAGTGTGAAGGAATAGATTTTGATGAAACCTATGCACCTGTTGCAAGATTAGAAGCCATCAGACTATTCCTCGCATATGCTGCATTCAAGGATTTTGAAGTCAATCAGATGGATGTAAAGAGTGCCTTTCTTAATGGAATCCTAGAAGAAGAAGTCTATGTGGAGCAACCCCCAGGATTTGTCAAAGGAGACAAAGTCTACAAGCTATTGAAAGCTCTATATGGACTCAAGCAGGCACCAAGAGCTTGGTGTGAAACCTTATCTGTATTTCTTGAGAAGAACGGTTTCTGCAAAGGGAAAGTGGACAAGACCCTATTCAGAGTAGAGCACGAAGGCCACATATTACTAGTTCACATATATGTGGATGACATCATATTTGGCTCAACCAACCCAGAGCTGTGTGAGAAATTCTCAAATCTCATGCAAGGAGAATTTGAGATGAGTATGATGGGAAAGATTAACTTCTTTCTTGGATTACAAGTCAAGCAGATGGAAAATGGAATTTTCATCAATCAAGCCAAATATACCCTGTTGTGCCGAGATTTATTCACCTCGACAGGCGATCGACTACAAGGACGAGCGACCGAGTCCATAACCAATCAAGCTATGGCGAACTCGCCTAAACGAAGGTAATAGTCCGTCTCCGAGAATCTAGCGATCGACTCTCAAGGCGATCGCCTTTGGCACCTAGCGATCGCCTCTGGTGCCCGACTTAGGACGACCATCCTGTACCACGAACAGAGACCTTCGTCCATCAAAGTCTACCAAGACTAGATCTCAAAGCAACGCCCATGTGAAAATCCGCGACAGGCGCCGCATTTCATGGATCGTTGACCACAGCCTGTTACCACCTTATCACCTACCGACAAACCCGCTGAAAGGTACAAGGTGGGCCCCCCCGTGACAGCGAATCAGACGCGTGCAGACTTCTCATTGGACCGCACAGCTGGATGCCAGCAACTCCTACGGACTTTAAGGGGACCATCCCATGTGCTAAAGATGATCGCCCGCTTATTATAATACAGAAAAGGCGATCGCTCAATACCTCCCAGTCCTATAAATAGAGAACTTCCAGCAACTGGAAAAAGGTTCCAACTTCATTCACGGAAATACATACAAACGCATATATTCCTTCAGGCTCTCAGTTTCCTCTCTTGGATCAACCTCAGGATTTCTCTCTCAGCACCTCTCATCCGGAAGACGGTCGGCGGAGGCAAGAACTCCCTGCAGTACAGATTCAACGAGACTCACAAGCCTAGGAACTCAAACATACAGTTAATACATACCGTGAGAGACTATCGATCTCTCATCGTCGTCACAACTTATCAACGTTGTTACAAGAACTCACGGAGCATCATATCTGGTTCTTCCGGCAATCTTCATGCTCTATAGCTAAGATAACTAGAATCGTTACACTCATTGTAATAGTATTCTAACATTAATACTTGTACCCCCAGAATATTTGTATTAATAACATCTCGCGAGAGCATTCAAGCCCGTGACTAACAGCCCCGGCAAATCTTGTGTTATTTATCTTCTCTACGGAAGTGCTCTCGCACTTTGTTTGCTATCCATCCATTCCAACAATATCTATCTCTGGATAATATTTTGGGTAGCAACAATTGGCGCTAGAGGAAGGCGAATCTAAACCTTCATTTTTATTCCTACTGTCCCGAAGAACACTCACTGTTCTCGGGGCATATACTTGAAGTGACACTCACTGCGCTTCAAAGAAAGGCTTCAGAATCATGACGTTCGCCACCACGTCGAAGAGAGCCGCTCTCCGAACCGTCGGACACCATATCCCGGCTCAATCTGAGCCCCAATCGACGGCAGAAAAAAGTCGCGGCAACGCGAGACTCTCGATCCCGCACCTGAGGGGTGGCCCCAGCCTCTCACTCGACCAGTTCCAAACCGAGGAACAGATCGAGGAGGCTATGGCCATCCTAAAGGAGCGACGGAGAGCATGCGCGGCGCTCGCATTAACTCCCTCGGCCATCCGCCACGTGGGCAAACGGAAATTCAAAGGGCTACTGGGCGAGCGATCGTCAGAAAGCCCCGATTCGCGAGAAAAGGCTCTCGCACGGCCGGACGGTTCCGTATTCAGTTGCTTGGGAAACGACCCATCATGGCGACCGGGGCATTCTGGCCCCAACCACGAGACGACGGAATCCGAGTCCGTCACCAAAAGTTCGGCCTACCCGACTCCTAGCCGAACACAAGTCAACCGTTTGGCTTCCACTCTGAACACCAGGGGGTCAGTACTTGATCGCCTCGGCTCGCGCTCCGAGCGCCTATCCGCGAGCATCCAGGCCGCGGCGATGGCCGCTATGCAACGCCAGCTCGACGAGATGACAGCACTCTTGGATGCTGGGGCAAGCACCAGTAGAAAGATCATCAGACCGACCGATCCACTCGCGGTCCACATTGAGCTTACCCCGGTGCAACCAAGGATCGTTCCTCCCAAAACGCCTTTATATGAAGGGAGATCGGACCCCGAAACCCACCTAAGTAAGTTTCAAATTTACATGACCGGGTGTGGGGCATCAGATGCAACCAAATGCCGAATCTTCCCGTTAACTTTGGGCGAGCTGGCCCATAGGTGGTACGTCTCGCTACCACCACGATCAATCATCTCCTTTGAGAAACTGGTGAATGACTTCACCTCATACTTCGCCGTCAAGGTCAACAGACCCGAAGGCCCCCACCGCATGATGAAAATCAGGTAGGGGGAAGACGAATCCGATGCAGATTACATCGACCGAGTAGACGAAATCGTCCTCACCGGCGAGCCCATCAGCGACGAGCTCGCTCTCTACTCGATCCTCGGGGGATTCTATGGTCATTCACCCATATTTAGACATCTCACGAAGGACATCCCCCCAACCTACGCAATCTTCCGCGCTAAAGCTGCCGACTTTCTGGCCAGGCAAAGGCTACTCACCCTCCGCCTAGGCGAGGAAACGCCTTCTCCTGTCCGAAAGACGGCGATCGCCAATACCAAAAGGACGGTCGCCAAGCCATCCGGCGACCACAAGGCCTTCGAGGATGTGGAAGCCCATATCCTCCACAAGTTTAATCGAACTCCGGCCCACATTTTCTATGCCATCAAGGGGCGCGGACCGCTGAACAAGCCAAAGGCGATAAGGGACCACGGTCATCTGGACCACAATCAATATTGTGCTTACCACAAGAGTCCCGGCCACAGCACCAACCAATGTCGCGACCTCCTCAGACAACTCTGGAAATTTTTCGAGGAGGGCAAGTTGGACAGTTTATTGGCTTAGCCGGAGCCCCACCAATCTCCTAACACGGTCGCCCGAGTCGAACGCGAACAGACCAGAAAGCTCATACGAGCCGACCCCTTGATCAACCTCGGCGACCGTATCTACATGCTTTAATCAAGAGAAGGAAACTTCGGAAGTCTCTCCTTGATTTCCCGCCTCATCAAATCAAAGGCTACTGCCTGAGCAAATGCTTCAAAAAAGAGGATGACTCGCTCGCCCTCTAAAGTTTGTCATCGACATGATGAACCTAGGCAGCGATTGCCTCCCCTAGCACAACGTATACCGTCAAGGGTCGTCATCTGGCATGATGGTCCGAGGTAGAAGAGTGCCGCCATGGTCGCGAAAATCGATTAAACCGACGATCCATCCATGCAAGGTTCCTTTGGGCTCCGATCACTCGCCCTTCGTTTAAATACGATGCGGGCATAGCCGAAGGTCTCTCCAAAGCAAGTCATAGGATTACTCGCTCGCCCTCTAAAGTTTGTCATATACATGAAGAACCCAGGCAGGCGATCTCCTCCCCTTACACAATGTATACCGTCGAGAATCGTCATCTGACTTGATGGTCCGAGGTAGAAGAGTGTCGCCATGGTCGTGGAGGACGATGGAACCGTTCTTTGCGCCCATGCAAGATCCCTTTGGGCCACGATCGCCCGCCCTTCGTTTAAATACGAGGTCGGCGTAGTCTGAGGGCCCTCCAAAACTAACCTGTGGATGCGTTCGCCCGCCCTCAAAGGTCCACCGCTTAACGCGGTGGGTCCTTCCCGGACAATGTGATGCGTCCCTGCCCCCGTCTCAACGTACACCGTCGAGGGTCGCCATCTTAATGGCGGGCCGAGGTGGAAGCAGAGCTAACAAGCCGCATACGTGGAGTTGATTAATTCGACGACGCCCCGCGCAAGGAATCTTCCAGATCTAGACCGCACGCCCTTCGTGTAAATACGAGGTGAGGCGTAGCCTTCGGAGGACCCTACCAATTAAGTGAGTCACGAGAACTTAGCCATCAGACGGAATGTCGCTCGTGTATAAGACATGGTCGTGGAGATCGGTCCATCGAACTCCGCGATCGTGCACGGTTACTCAAGACCGAGATGGACGGCCTTCCTCGAGGATTCGACAAAATTGAAGACCGCTCACTTAATGATTTATTTTCGTCCCCTTACTTTCACTAAGTGAACAAAAACAAGGGGGAAGTGCGGAGCTATTTATATGACGATCATCCCTATTCAACGACATACGGAGATCGGCATTTATCAGATGTTTGTGCAGCGATCGAATGTGTTGTAATAGTTATCTATATGAATTTATCAATTCACTTGGAGCTACACTCGCAACAATCTCTCCTCACACATTTGAACAAAGTCAAGCAAAAGACTCAGAAAAGCAATCATTCAAGTAAAAAATCGGAGAATCAAACATTCATTTCATTACTTGAAGTTTCAGAAGTACATACACGGTCGCCCGAAGGCCTAAGTATAACAAGAGAGAGCTACAAAATTGCAAGGCAAAAAGCTAAAGTAATCAGAACGAAGAGCCTCAGGCCCCTGCCTGGCCTTCGCCGTCAACCTCTGGATCGGCCCACGACCCTTCGCCAGCTTCCGGAGCGGCCTCTCCGTCCCCCGGAGCATCAGGATGAACAAGGTTCGCCAGAGTCGGATACCAGCTCAAGTCGACACTGATTTCCGAGAGATCCAAGATCGGCACGGAGAAGTTAGGATGAAGAGGGTGATCCAACGCATACGCCTTGAAGTTTTCGGCTAGAGGCCCAACCTCCAGTCCTCCTTTCTTAGCAGCTCGGAGCGAGTCAGCGAACGCCATATAATAGGCAAACTCACTGACGAACTTCACATTAAAAAAGGGGTTAGCCTCGGTCGCCTCTAGCTTCCCTTTCAACTCCGCCATCGCCTGTTGCGCACCCTGGAGCTCGGCCTCCCTTGCAGCCGTCTCTCCCCTCGACGCCATCAGCTCGCTAGTCAGCCGAGCGACAGTCACCTTCAGTTTATCGGCCTCCTTCTCAGCGGCCGCCTGCAACCGTCGGGCATCTGTCACCCGGTCCCGAAATCGGTCGACCGTCGCCCGGTCTTGCTCGGCATCCTGTCTCTCCAGCTCAAGTTCATGGTTCGCCCGCTTGGCTGCATCCAGGGAGTCCTTCTCCATTGCCACAATCCTATCAGCAAACTCGGCGTTCTCTTTTCGAGCCGCCTCAAGATCCGCCTGCAGACGAGAAGTGGAAGGATGCCCCTCGAACTCCTGCACAGCTTGGGCAGCCATCGTCGCCGCCTGAAAAGAAAGAGCAAAAGCAGCCTGCATTGTACTCCCAGATCGCTGACGAGCGATCGCATCTAAATCGGTCATCCAGGCCTTCGGCAAAGTAGAAACGGCCCGGTTAACATATAGCGGGACATCGCAGGCCTGGCGAGGAGATCGGCTCGCCAGAAAATCCAATACCATCGGCGGGCAAGATGGGTTAGTGCCACGGATCCTGCATCAATCAACAAAAAGTTAGAACATCTCCCACGCAAGTGAAGAAACTCAACGAACAAACTAAGTCTACCTCTCGGCTCTCTCAGGATCGCGGCCAAAGTATGGTTTCCCGCGAGGGGTCTCAGCCTCGGCAATCGCCATCTCTCGTAAGAAGGCTGCAGAGGGCGTAGACTCATCCTCCGAAGGGACTGAGGTAATCGGAGGCGCGGCGATCGGCACCTCACTGTCTCGGGCAGAAACTGGAGTTTCTCCTGACCTCTGGCGTTTGCGATTCGTCTGGAGCCCATCATCCCGAACTTCCTCCTCCGCCACGATCGGCTCTACGCGAGACCCCATCTCCGGAATAAGTGGTAACGCCACAGGAGGAGCTCGAGATGACTTCTTCTGGCGAAGGCGGCCCAAAACTCCACGGTTCGACATAGCTATCTCCGGTGGGGGCTCCAAGAAACGAGGAAAGCGGACTTCTGCAATAAAGAACAATCAAACCACGGTGAGAAACACTCTTCAAGCAGGACGATCGCCAAGCAATTGGAGATCGCGAAAACTCATACCTGATGTCGAGAGATGACGTGGAAAACTGAATAGCCGAGCTGACAGCCAACGGATCTCCTTGTTGATCCGGCAAGCGTCTAAGTCGTCGTCTGGCAAACTTCATATCCACTCCCAGACAATCAAAAAGTCGAAAGGAAGCTAGTCGATTGTCGGAATATGGAAACCTGCAAAAGGAAAACCAAATTAGATCAGTTCAAAACATATCCGAACAAAGGGAGAGTCAGAACCCTTACCCGGATTCCTCTTCCGAAAGCCAGTAGGAATATTCAGCTCGTCCGCGAGATTGTTGCTCGCCAATGCCTTCCACGAACCGCCGACCCAGAAACACTTCGCCGGGTCGCCCCGCACCTTGTTCGGGACTCCGAGAATCACCTGACCAGAGCGGCCTTGAATATGATAGCCTCCGACCGACCCTTTCTGAGCCGTCAGCTTGAACAGGTGGTTCATCTCCAACGGCGAAGGAAGGCGGTACAGTCGATGACCGCCGAACAAGGTAAGAGTGCAAATGATCTGGAGCCAGGCATTCAGCATCAACTGGAGTGGCGCCAAGTTCCAAGCAGCCAACAGATGGGAGACTGATGACGACAAAGGGAACCGCAGCTCGGCCTCCACGATCGCTTCGTTCACGGCGACCATGCCCTCCGGAGGCTGATCGGCCCGTTCATTCTCGACCGGCGCAAATAGATCCACATCTGAAGGGACATGAAACCTCGTCCTCCAGACGGCCAGGTCTTTCCTGGTCGCCGAGCTCCTTGTCTGACCAAGGGACCATAGAGATCGCTGTGAGCCCGAAAAAGCGACCGCCTAGGAGGTTGATAAGGATGAGCGATCGAGTACTCCCGGTAATTGAATCTAGGAGACGGACCAGCCAACCTCTTCATAATCTCAGCAAAGGCCACGTAGGCCTGGCCAAAGGCATTATGCCGCTCCCAATAGGCCCTCACCGCCAGATCTCTCTCCATATGCGAGCGTCTGTGCTCAACCGCCACCTCCCTGGCCACGTCGGCCTCATTGAACAGCGCCTCGACCTCCGCAGGATCAATACCGGCGCGAATATCCTCAGCGGCCGTCTCCAGATGGAAATCTTCGGAGGATCCTCCTCGGGCAGTCAAAGCCCCGGCGGCGGAGGTGGTACCCACTCCGTGCGAAGAAGATGTTCCAGGCATTCTCGAAACAAGAAGAGGAGAAAAGGAGTGTCTTTTCTTACCAAGGATCGAGTCGATCGACGATCAGCAGTCAAAATCTCCAGAAAAATCTTCAGCAAAAGCCTTCTTCTCCGATAAAGCGCGTAAGGGTCTTAACCCTGCAACCCGTCACACTTTTATAAGAGAAGGCAGGGACTTCTATGCAATTAAGGAGAGTCCTAGGGGTTGGAGTGCAACCGTCGCAATTAATGACCCCCTTGAAACCCACGTACGCGTCTTTTCAAGGACGCGCCAGACGAGGAGTCGCAGCTAACCGTGGGTATCCCCCAATAGGAACCCGACACGTGCCCCGGAGACTTTTCCACATCCTTCATCATTTCCCGCTCATTTCAGCAACCAACCAGGTCGTCCAAGTACAAGTCAATCCACTCAAAGACGATCGCCAACAAAACCACCTCACCCCACGTTTCCAACATCGGAGCGAGCTGGGGGCAATTGTTGTGCCGAGATTTATTCACCTCAACAGGCGATCGACTACAAGGACGAGCGATCGAGTCCACAACCAATCAAGCTATGGCGAACTCGCCTAAATGAAGGTAATAGTCCGCCTCCGAGTATCTAGCGATCGACTCTCAAGGCGATCGCCTTTGGCACCTAGCGATCGCCTCTGGTGCCCGACTTAGAACGACCATCCTGTACCATGAACAGAGACCTTAGTCCGTCAAAGTCTACGAATACTAGATCTCAAAGCAACGCCCATGTGAAAATCCGCGATAGGCGCCGCATTTCATGGATCGTTGACCACAGCCTGTTACCACCTTATCACCTACCGACAAACCCACCGAAAGGTACAAGGTGGGACCGCCCGTGACAGCGACTCAGACGCGTGCAGACTTCTCATTGGACCGCACAGTTGGCTTCCAGCAACTCATACGGACTTTAAGGGGACAAGCCCATGTGCTAAAGACGATCGCCCGCTTATTATAATACAGCAAAGGCGATCGCCCAACACCTCCCAGTCCTATAAATAGAGAACTTCCAGCAACTGGAAAAAGGTTCCAACTTCATTCACGGAAATACATACAAACGCGTATATTCCTTCAGGCTCTCGGTTTCCTCTCTTGGATCAACCTCAAGATTTCTCTCTCAGCACCTCTCATACAGAAGACGGTCAGCAGTGGCAAGAACTCCCTGCAGTACAGATTCAACGAGACTCAGAAGCCTAGGAACTCAAACATACAACTAATACACACTGTGAGAGACTGTCGATCTCTCACCGTCGTCACAGCTTATCAACGTTGTTACAAGAACTCACAGAGCATCATATCTGGTTCTTCGGGGAATCTTCACGCTCTATAGCTAAGATAACTAGAATCGTTACACTCATTGTAATAGTATTCTAACATTAATACTTGTATCCCAGAATATTTGTATTAATAACATCTCGCGAGAGCATTCAAGCCCGGGACTAACAACCCCGAAAAATCTTGTGTTATTTATCTTCTCTACGGAAGTGCTCTCTCACTTTGTTTGCTATTCATCCATTCCAGCAATATCTATCTCCGGATAATATTTTGGGTAGCAACATACCCGAGATCTAATCAAGAGATTTGGAATGGAATCAGCCAAGCCAGCAAGAATTCCTATGAGCACAAGCACTCATCTAGATGCAGATGAGGGAGGCATATCAGTGGACTCAACCCACTACAGAGGACTCATTGTATCATTGCTATACCTCACTGCAAGCAGACCAGATATATCTTAAGCTGTAGGAGTATGCGCACAATTTCAATCCAAGCCAAAGCAGTCTCACCAAGATGCAGCCAAGAGAATAATCAAATACCTTAAGTCCACAATCAATGTTGGACTATGGTATCCTAAGGATGATAAATTCGAGCTATCAGGATAATCAGATGCAGATTTCGCAGGATGCAAAATAAATAGGAAAAGCACTAGAGGAACGTGCTAATTCCTAGGAACAAAACTGATATCCTGGTTTAGCAAGAAGCAGGTTTCTAACTCTATCTCCACAACAGAGTCAGAATACCTAGCTGCAGGTAGTTGTTGTGCCCAGATCTTATGGATCATACAACAGCTAAGGGACTACAACATTATTGCCAATGAAGTTCTAATTTGGTGTGACAACAATAGTGTTATTGCAATAACCAACAACCCGGTATTGCATTCAAGGACAAAGCACATTGATATTAAGCATCACTTCATAAGAGATCACATGCTTAACAAGAGAGTCAGAGTTTAAAGAGTCAGTACAGACTACCAAATTGCTGACATTTTCACCAAACCTTTGCCAGAAGAAAGGTTTTTAGACTTGAGCAGGGAACTTGGATTACTAGATTGGGAATCTAGTACATATGAAAAAGCAAGCTGAAGCAGATCACACGAAGGACGGACTAAGCTGAATACAGGAATCAGACCCTACCTGATGCAGAAAAGAAGACAAAGGACAGACGAAGGAACTTAGCTGATCAAACCACATGCGAGAAGTCAAAGGAGTCAACTCACCTGATGCAGAGCAGTCAAGAGTCAACCAGTCAACCAGCTAAGTTTTCTATACCTGACCGACTTCTAAATATTATATTATTATCTGCTATTTGTATAATATCATATTACTATTTGGATCACAAGTGGTATAATACTATATGTTTAAAATACACGTGGCAACTACGAGTTCAATCGACCTCCACCGTGACCAATTAAAATCCAACCGTCCATTTTCAAATTCTCAAAACATGGACCACCGATTACTAAATTTGAATTTTAAAAGCCTCAAAAGGTGGACCACCGTTTAAAATAAATGAATATTTAATTGCAAACGTCGTTTCATTTTCTTTTTAAAGACGGGAAAAGCCTTTTCACTTTACCTTCTTCAATCTCGCAAAACCCTAATTCTTCAGAGCAGAAATTAATACGAACTCTACATACACTCAGAAATCTCTTACTGTGCAGAAATGGAATCTTACTTTGACGGAGTGAACCTCAAGGCGGTGAAAGACCAGAGCATTTTCTCTCTGGTCGTCGACTTTGAAGGATTGTTGGAATCCAATCTGGAGAACAACGTGCGCTACCTCATCCAAGCGATGAAGACGAATGGGATGTACCCATTCCTGGATATCAGCCCCCAATATCTCTACAAGGAGGCTGTCATCGCGTTCTATCGAGAGGCTCGAGTTCTTGAATCGAGCATAAGGAGTTCAATCTGTGGTGTCCAAGTGGATATCACCCGTGAATTAGTTGGAAGAACCTTTGGGATGGAGTCCCATGGCATGGCGGTCGAAGCCCTAAAACAAAATGCAGCCGACACATGGCTGAAAATCAAGGCCCAAGACCAGCCATCTAAATTGAAACTGACTGCCAAGAGGAGCGAATTAAAGAAAGAATATCGCTATGCGTTGGATATCACCAACAAAATAGTAATGGGAATGGCAGGAAGCTACGACCAACTGTCATCTGCCAAGTTCATGGTGCTGGGAGCACTAATTCACGACGAACCAATTGATTGGGCTGACTACATCTACAGACAGTTGGTGCGAGAAGTCAACAAGGCCGAATGGCTTGATGACGAGAAGAGGTTCAAGTCAAAGCTTGCATACGGGACGCAACTCAGTTGGATGCTAGAGAAGCTTGGTGTGGCAAAGGGAACTGTTGACCTTTTCCACATCAACAAAAGACTTGGTCACTTAGACCAAGAGACTCTGAGGAGATTAGGTGGAGAACGGAAAGCAGCCCAAATGCTGAAGGACATGCCTATAGGACAAACTTCCTATAGACACCCGTCTATATCAAACGAGTTAGACCACGCTGCAGCCCGCGACTCACCTGTAGTTCAGTCCGAGATGGAATCAGATAATACCGCTCTAGCCCTCCATTTCAAAAGAAGGGGACCTGCCCCTGGCAAACCACCAGTCATCCACTCCTCCCCAGAACCATCTCCGAAGAGGCCCAGGAGTTTGCAGTTTAGTGAAGAGGAGCAGCCAGAGCAATATTTCAGCCCTGCAGCTAGGTCACCTATTCATATGGAAGACCAGCCTGCTTCTGCCAGCCTGGAGACCCAGATTGACCCTCTTCTCACTCCCCAGTACATGTCAGAAGAAGAAGAAGAAGCAGGGTTGATAATTCACATACCTGGAGCAAACTACACCTTCAACCTGCTTGACAACAATACCTTCAACCTGTCCATAGAGCAGCTCAAATTGGTAAAATCCCTTGCTCTAAAACATTCATTTGTACATATTTATGAGGAATGGAAAATTTTCAAATCATTTTATTTCACTCAACTGCAATCCTACGTTTAGGGGAGTAGCTGGGAGTATCCCCAGGCTACTGAAGAAGCGTTGATGCACTTTTGCAACGAGTCAGACGCAATTTTGTTACTTCAGGAAAATTGGTTCATGTCCAATTTTAAAACCAACATGGACCAATTTATCCATACTATTATGTACAGTATTTTTGATGGTGTTGTGCGGCGATTTATACGCCTTGATGGCGATCGGCATGATGGTCAGAAGGCAGTCAAAGAAGACGGGTGCTGGATAAGCACCTAGTGATCGGCGTCCAAGGCGATCATCTATAGGCATCTGGCGATCGCCGATGATACCTGACTGTGGATGATCGTCCCTTACTGCATGTGAATCCGACACCCGTCAAAGTCTTCAAAGACTGAATCTCGGACGTAGACCCACGTGCAGATCCACAAAAGGCGCCGCAAAATAAGGCCTTTGACCCCAGCCTGTCACCAACCTCACACCTACCGACAAGCCCGCCGAAAGGTACAAGGTGGGTCCTCCCCAGACAGCGACTCAGGACGCGTGCAGGCTTCCCATTGGCTCACACAGCTGGTTGCCAGCAGCAGCCTCGAACTTTAAGGAAACAGCCCCACATGATAGGACGATCACCCACATTATTCTAATATAGAATACGGCGGTCGTCCGCGATCTCCGGAGAGGGCCCAGCAACCTTGTCTCCTATAAATAGCAGGCCTCAAATAGTGGTCTAGGGACAGCGAAAAAATGTACAGAGAGAACAAGAGACTCATCTGACGAATACTCACACATTCACAGTGATATTCATACACACTTACAGAACATCAAAAGCAAGAACTCACAGAGCTTCATATCTGGTTCTTCCGGCAATCTTCACGCTCTATAGCTAAGATAACTAAAAGTCTTTACACTCATTGTGATAGATTCTAACATTAATATTTGTACTCGAAAGTATTTATATTAATAACATCTCGCGAGAGCATTCAAGCCCGGGATTAACAACCCCGGCAAATCTTGTGTTATTTATTTTCCCACAGAAGTGTTTTCGCATTTGTTTGTTACTCGATCATTCCAGCAATATCATCTCCGGATAATATTTTGGGTAACAACAATTGGCGCTAGAGACAGGGGGCCCTCTTAACCTTCATTTTTATTCCGACCGTCTCGAAGAACACTCACTGTTCTCCGGGGCATATACTTGAAGAAACACTCACTGTTATTCAAAGAAAAACCTTCAGAGACATGACATCTGCCACGACCTCCAAAAGAGCCACCCTACGATCTGCCGGACATCTCATTCCGGCCGAGACCGAATCCGAGCCTACGGCGGAAGGTGACCGCGGCGACGCTAGATTCTCACTCCCACCCCCGAGGGACGGTCGCAGCCTCTCACTCGATCAGTTCCAGACTGCGGAACAGATTGAGGAGGCTATAGCCATCCTCAAGGAGCGACGGAGGGCATGCCACTCGCCCATCATTACTCCGTCAGCCATCCGCCGAGCAGGCAAGCGGAAGTTTAAGGGGATATATGTTGAGAAATCGACAGAAAGCCCCGAGCCGCAGGGAAAGGCTCTCGTAAGGCGGAATGACTCCGTCTTCAGCCGCCTAGGGAGTGATCCCTCGTGGCGACCCGGGCGTTCAGGCCCCAACTGGGAGGCATCGGAGTCCGAATCCGTCACTAGGAGTTCGGCATATCTGACTCCCAGAAGACAAGCCGGCCAATGGGCCCCCGCTCGCCCAAGAACTGAGCCCGGTGGCGGAGAACTCATCATCCACCATGGGGCCAGGGGATCAGTATATGATCGCCTTGGCTCACACTCCGGGAGCCAATCAGCGAGCAGTCAGGCGACGGCAATGGCCGCCATGCAGCGCCACCTCGACGAAATTAAGGCGCTCCTAGAAACTAGGGCAGGCACCAGGAGATCGACCGCTGGACCGAGTGAGCCACTCGAGATCCAGATCGAACTTGCCCCGGTTCAACCGAAGATCGCTCCCCCTCAAACGCCTCTATATTAGGGGCGATCGGATCCTGACACCCATTTGAGCAAATTCCGGATTTACATGACCGGATGTGGAGCATCAGACGCGACGAAATGTCGAATGTTCCCATTGACATTGGGCGACCTCGCCCACAGGTGGTACATCTCACTACCACCTCGCTCGATCAATTGTTTTGAGAAGCTGGCAAACGACTTCACGTTGTACTTCGCCGCCAAAGTTGCCCGACCAGAAGGACCCCACCGCATGATGAAAATCAGGCAGGGGAAGAACGAGCCCGATGAAGATTACATCGACCGGGTGGACGAAATAATCCTCACCGGCGAGCCCATTAGCGACGAGCTCACTCTCTACTCAGTCCTAGGGGGATTCTACGGCCACTCGCCCATGTTCAGGCACCTTACAAAGGACATCCCCCCGATCTACGCGATCTTCCACGTCAAGGCCGCTGATTTCCTGGCCAGGCAGAGGATGCTCACCCTCCGCTTAGGCGAGGGATCTGCCGTAGAAGGGAAGGTGCCATCCCACATCCAGAAGAAGGCGGTCGCCAAGCCCATAAAGGCGGTCGCAAAGCCGCCTGGTGAATTCAAAGCCTTCGAGAATGTGGAGGTTCACCTCTTCCGCAACCTCAATTTGTCTCCGGCCCACATATTTAACGCCATCAAGGGGCGCGAGTAGCTCAACAAACCAAATCCGATAAGGGACAACAGTCATCTAGACCGCAGCAAATTCTACGCCTACCACAAAATTCCCGGCCACAACACCAGCCAGTGCCGCGACCTCCTCAGACAACTCTGGCGACTCTTCGAGGAAGGCAAATTGGATAACTTGGTTACCAAGCCAGAACCTCGAGCAGAGAGGACCGGAGGGCGCGAACGCAGACAGAACGATGGAATCCCTTCCAATCTGGTTGCAAGGATCGAGCAGAATGAGCCGGAGTACTCTGATGAATCGATCCCTCCGATCAACCCTGGCGGCCGGATTAATATGCTTCAGTCTGGAGGTGGGAACCTCGGAGGCCTTTCCTCAGTTTCCACCATGTCAAATAGAAAGCGGAAGGACGAGCAAAGGGCGTTCGCAAGGGTCCATGTCGTGGTACCCCCAGAGCCGACCATCTTTAAAGAGGCGCTCATCACTTTCTCCAACAAGGATAGGGAGGGATGCAGTGCCCCAAAGAGGATGCATTGGTGATCTCTGCATGTATCCTTGGGAAAATGGTCGATCGCGTGCTGGTTGACAATGGAAGATTTTGCAATATCAAATTCAAATCCGCTCTTGACCAGCTCGGCAACCTGACCAAGTTTATCAAGCCATTTGACACCGTGCTCCAAGGGTTCGGCGACAGCACAGTCCAGGCCTATGGAAGGATCAAGCTCTCTGTCGAGCTAATATGTTACTACGATCCCAAGGTTAGGATTACTAGGAACCTAAATTTTGTAATCATAGATAGGCCCAGCATCTATAATGGGTTCCTAGATCGCCAATTTCTAGAAACCTTCGAGGAGGTCGCCTCTTCTTTCTTTTACTGTATCAAATTCCCCACTGTCGATGGGACGGTCGGTACTGTAAAAGAAGACCAATTAATGGCTAAGAAATGTTTGAATTACTCCTGTGTCGTAACTTCTTTCAATACTTCCCATGCCGTGTGTACCATTGAAACGATTGACAACCAACCGATGGAGATCGACAAGCCAAGCACCTCGTACCAACCCGACTCAGAGGACGGCATCTCACAACGATTGACGGACGACATCGAGCCAAGGATCGGTTTCGATCCAAGCCTCGACATCGATCTAAGGATCGAGTCCGGAAATCGTTCCAAACGAGAGTCGACCGTTCCCATTGAAGAGTTGGAAAGTATAACGATAGATCCGGCTCACCGGGAGTGGGAAGTACAGATCGGCACAAGCGTCGACCTCGAATTAAAAGAGGATCTGATCAATTTACTACGTGAGAACATCGGAGTCTTTGCCTGGTCGCATCAAGATATGGTTGGCATAAGTCCAGAACACGCTTGCCACTATCTAAAGATCGACCCGGCAAGGAAGCCTGTTCACCAGAAACGTAGGAAATTCGGTCCTGAGAAGTACCCAGCGCTCGACATAGAAGTCAAAAAACTACTCGATAACAAACTAATCGGAGTAGCTACAGACGAACCACAGTGGGTCGCCAACACGGTGCTCGTCAAAAAGCCGAACAGCTCATGGAGGTTATGCATCGACTTCACCAACCTCAACGCGGCATGTCCAAAAGACCACTTTCCGATGCCTCATATTGATCACTTGGTCGATAGTACAGCAGGTTGCGAAATGATGTCGTTCATGGATGCCTTCGTCGGATACCATCAAATCCCAATGGCGGAGAAAGACATAAAGCACACATCGTTCCACACGAAAAAAGACATATACTTTTGGGTCCGAATGCCGTTCGGCTTGAAGAATGTAGGGGCGACCTACCAACGGCTAGTCAACGGGATGTTCGCCAACCAGATCGGCAAGACCATGGAGGTCTTCATTGACGACATCGTGGTCAAAAGCCTCAAGAAGGAAGATCACCTCAATGACCTTGCCGAGACGTTCGCCATCCTCGATAAGTTCAATATGAAGTTAAACCCCAAGAAATGCAACTTCGGGGTAAGCTCTGGGAAGTTCTTGGGGCACATCGTGATCCAAAGAGGGATCGAGGCAAAACCCACCAAGATCCAGGCAATCCTCGACACGCAGGAACCACGGAATATCAAACAGGTGCAACGCCTCACTGGTTGTCTAGCTGCCCTCAACCGTTTCATATCTCGGCTCGGGGATAAAAGCAAGCCATTCTTCGCGACCATAAATAACAAGAGGTTCGCATGAACAAAGGAGAGTCAAAAAGCGTTCGCCAAAATCAAGGAATATCTATCTAACCCCCATATCTTGGCAAAGCCGATCCCCGGCGAAAAACTATTCATTTACCTGGTGGCCTCGGAGGTCGCACTAAGTGCTGTTTTAGTACGAGCAGAGGGGCAAGCCCACTTGCTGATCTATTTCGTTAACCAAGCACTCCATGACGCGGAAACGCGATACACGCCTCTGGATAAGATCGCCTACACTCTACTCATGAGTGTTCGCAAGCTAAGGGCCTACTTCTTCGAACATCAAGTGGAGGTCCTGACGACTCTCCCCTTAAGACAAGTCCTGCACCGGCCCGACACCAACGGGCGACTCCTCAAGTGGTCACTAGAGATCGCCCAATACGGTATCACGTACGCTCCTCGCACGGCGATCAAAGGCCAAGCCCTGGCGGACTTCGTGGTGGAATTAACATTCCCACCCAGTCCAACCCAGATCGGTCGCCCCGCGTGGAAGTTGTACGTGGATGGCTCGACAACCAACACACGAGCAGGGGTAGGGATTGTCCTCATCAGCCCCGACGGCCAAAGTTTCACAAACGCTGTGCGTTTAACAATGAGGCCGAATACGAAGCCTTGGTAGGCGGGCTCGACCTAGCCCTCGCCCTGGATGTTCGCCGTCTCCACATCTTCATGGACTCCCTCTTGCTCGTGAACCAAGTCAAGGGAGAATATGAGACGCGCGGCGAACAAATGATCAAATACCAACAGTTGGTCACCGAAATGTGCACGAAGTTTGAAGAAGTTCTGATCGAACAAGTCCCGAGAGAGCACAACTCCCAGGCCGACGCCCTATCCAAGCTGGCATCATCAGATGGGGCGGCTGATTTCTCTAACATCCAAATCACGAAATCAGCAAAGCCGGCGATCGACAGAAACCTGGTTACCACAGTTTCCATTGCCGAGGAGAACTGGATGACTCCGTTCATTAAATACTTAAAGGACGGAACGGTCCCTGACGACCGTATCAAAGCTCGCCAGCTTCAACTCCGTGCAACCAGATACACCCTACTGGACAACCGTCTTTACAAGCGAGCTTTCAGCCTTCCCCTCCTCAAGTGCATTACGCCGGAGGAAGGCCGGCTCGTTTTAGCCAAGATCCATGACGGGATCTGTGGGAACAATGCTGGCGGGCGAGCTCTCATCCACAAAACAACCAGGCAAGGTTTTTTCTGGCCTTCGCTTCAGAAGTATGAGATCGCCTATGCCAGATCGTGTCACAGGTGTCAAGTGATGGGCCCAAACATCAAACTCTCCCCCGAGCAGCTCACTTCTATGTAGAGCCCATGGCCGTTCGCCTAATGGGGCATCGACCTCATCGGTCCCTTGCCAACGGAGCCTGTAGGATGTAAATTTGCCATTGTAGGGGTCGATCACTTCACAAAATGGGCTGAGGCCGAGCGACTAAACAAGATCGGCCAAGAACAAGTAATTAAGTTCATATGGAAGAACATCATATGCCGATTCGGGCTACCCCAGGCTATAATCTCCGACAACAGGAAGCAGTTCGACGGTTTAGAGGTCATGCAATTCTGCGAGAAGTGGGGAATCAAAAAGTTGTTCTCGGCCCCCCTACCACCCTCAGACGAACGGGCAGGTAGAGGTTGTAAATAAGATCCTCAAACATACAATCAAAGCACGACTCGAATCCAGACAAGGATGGTGGGCGAGCGAGCTTCCAGATGTTTTGTGGTCATATCGAACGACGACCCGAAACTCAACCGGCGAAACCCCATTCGCCCTCGCCTTCGGAATAGAAGCGGTGATCCCTTCGGAGATCGCCGTCCTCAGCCAACGAACTGAACAAGAGATGACGACGGAAAATGATGTGGCCCAGCGGATCGACTTGGACATACTCGAAGAACGGCGACTGACCTCGGAAATGAAGAACACAATCCACAAAAGGAGATCCGAGAAGTTCTTCAATTTGAAGGTCAAGGAAAGACGGTTCTAAGTGGGCGACCTAGTTCTCAAAAAAGTCCAGACCCACACAGGAGTCTTTGGCCCGAATTGGGAAGGCCCCTTCAGAATATCTAAATGGCTAACTAGGGGAGCCTACGAACTTGAACACCCTGAAGGCACTCCGGACCAATATCCTTGGAACGCCGTGCATTTGAAGAAATACTACCAGTGAAAACTCTGTATTCAGTTTCAGTTACCCAATGTACAAAGAATATAATGAGATTTTCCTGTCCCATCTATATGATTCGCATCGACGAAAACAAACAACTAAAGAGAGGACAACTCGCTCGCCCTATAAGAGGTCATCGTCTAACCTGACAGACCTATGCAAGCGATCACCCCTCCAAGCACAACGTATACCGTCGAGGGTCGTCATTCAACATGGCGATCCGAGGTAGAAAAAGTGCAGCCATGGTCCTGGAGGTCGATGGAACCGACAGCTTCGTCCATGCAAGGTTCCTTTGGGCTTTGATCGCTCGCTCTTTTTTTAAATATGAAGCGAGCGTAGCCGAAGGACCCTCCAATTAAATCCGTGGACACGCTCGCGCGCCCTCTAAAGTACATCATCTAAACATGATGTACCCGGACAAGGTGACGCGTCCCTACCCCGTCACAACGTACACCGTCGAGGGTCGCCATATAACATGGCGACCCGAGGTAGAAAAGTGTTAACAAGCCGCGGACGTGGAGTCGAATAAACTGACGACGCCCCGTGAAGGACTTCTCCAGACCAAGACCGCTCGCCTTTCGTTTAAACACAAGGCAGGGCGCAGCCTAACGGAGGACCCTAACAATAAAGTGTGTCACGGTACATACATACGGATGGAATGTCCCTCGCACATAAAGCCACGGTTACGGAGGTCGGTCCATCGAACTCAGCGACCGTGCACACAGTCGTCCCCCCTCAACGAATCGGCAAAACTCAAGATAGCTCGTCCAACATACTATTTTCGTCCCCTAACTTACACTAAGTAAACAAAAACAAGGGGAAAAAAAGTGGAGCGATTCCTGAAACACAATCGGGAGGAAGGGACCATACACGATCGGCTTTGTTCAAACACACATGCAAGAAATTTACAAGTAAGAATCTTCCCATTCAACATTCAAACAGTCAATCAGGCGAACAAGGCATCCGATGCAATTACATAAACACTTGTATAAATGCATATGCAAACATTCAAAAGAGACGATCGTGCATGTAAAGAATCAGATACGGGAAAGGAGTATTTTATTCCATTCGAAAAATTGGTACACTTGAGCCTGAAGGCAATACAAGAGAAAAACAGAAAATTACATGCAAAAGGAAAACAAAACAACTCCGCCATCTCTCAGGCCGCCCCCGACTGGCCTTCGCCCCCAGCAGGCGGATCGGCGCGCGATCCCTCACCAGCCTCGGGATAGATAAGTTTTTCCGGAAGCGGATACCAGCTCAAATCAACCCCTAAGTTGGCGAGATCGAGGATCGGCAGGGAGAAGTCCAGATGCAAGGGATGCTCGAGTACGTAGGCCTTGAAGGTTTCCATCATATGGCCGACCTCGATCCCTACCTTCTTGGCAGCACGGATAGCGTCCGCGTAGGCCATATAATAGGCGACCACACCGACGTATCCCACATTAAGGTAGGGATCGGTCTCGATCTCCCTTAACTGCTCCTTTAAACCCACAGTCGTCTTCTCAGCATCCGCAAGCTCGGCTACCTTGGCGGCCACTTCACCTTTCGCCTTCTCCAACTCGATGTTGAGACGATCCACTGTCGCCTTCAACCCAGTCGCCTCCTCCTGTGAAGCCGCGTGCAACCGACGAGCATCCATCATCTGGTCGCGGAACCGATCAGCCACTTCCTTGGACCGGCCAAGCTCTTGCTTCATCCGGTCGAGGTTTTGTTTGGCCCGTTTGACCATCTCGATTTGTTCCTTCTCCATGGCCTTGATCCGGTTAGCAAACTCGGCATTCTGGCTTCGAGCGATCTCGAGATCTTGATGAAGGCGAGCATTAGAGGGTCGCCCCTCGTAATCCTTAGCGGCTTGGGCGGCCATCATCGCCGCCTGGAGAGTCAGGGCGAGCGTCGCCTGCATGGCATCTCCAGACCGCCGACGAGCGATCGCATCGAGGTCAGTCGTCCAGGCCTTAGGAAGAGAGTTGATGGCTCGGGAGACATAAGAAGGAACCTCGAGGGACTGACGCGGAGACTTGCTCGCCAAGAAATCCAGCACCATTGGCGAGACGTCTGGATCGGCAAGACGGACCCTGCAACACAAACAAGAAGAAGCAAAGGAGTTAGCATACGCCCTACATAAATAGCCTAACTCAGAAAGATCAAACCAGTCTTACCTGTTAACCAACTCGGGGTCGCGGCCAAAAAAGGGCTTGCCCCGAGGAGTTTTGGCTTCGGCGACCGCCGCAGTTTTCAGGAAGCGGGTCGAGGGCCTGGGGTGGACCCCTCCGCCATCGGAACAGCAGAGATAGGTGCTGCGGCAACAGGCGACTCCAAAATGGATACGTCCGCCTCAGCAGTCGGCATGGACTCCTCCGGTCTCTGCCTCTTGCGGTTGCATTGGAGTTGTTCTTCCTCCCGAACTTCCGGCTCGATGACCGGCACCGTAGCAGGCCTCACCGCAGGGACGGGACGAGACGTCGTCGCAGGGGCACGACCCGTCTTCTTCCCTGGTGAAGACGACCCAAGAGATTAGGATTCGACATTGAGATCTCTTGCGGTGGCTTGGCGTAACGAGGAAAATGGATCTCTATCAAAGAAGAAATTCAAACAAGCTAGACATCTACTTCAATCAGACGATCGTCGTACAGGGAAAAGGAAGTAAGAATTTATACCTGGAACCTTCAGGTGGTGGGGGTAGTGAAACAATCGAGCTCCCAACCGTTGAAGTTCGTGGCTGGCTGTGCGAACGTCAATGAAGGAGTCCGGCAAACTGCGAATTCGCTCCCAGACGATCAGAAAGTCGAAAGGAAGGTCGCCGATAGGGAGCCTGCAAAAAGGAAATGAAATTAGATCAGTCCGAGACATATCCGATCAAATGGAGAGTTAAAACCCTTACTCGGATTCCTCTCCCAAAAATTGGTGGGGATCTCCAACTCTTCCTCTGGCCTATCACTCGACGCCGACCTCCACGCTCCACCGACCCAGCACCACTTTTCCAGGTTGCCCCGAGTCTTATTCGGCACCCTGAGGACCACTCTTCCCATGCGACCCTGGATATGATAGCCTCCGACCGATCCCTTCTGCGCGGTCAGCTTGAAAAGATAGTTCATTTCTAGCGCAGAAGGCAGACGAAACAATCGGTGACCGCCAAAAATTGTCAAGGTGCTAATGATCTACAGCCAGGCGTTTGGCGTCAGCTGGAGCGGCGCCAAATTCCAGGCGACCAGCAAATATGACACGGCGAACAGCAAGGGGAACCGCAGGCCGGCCTCCAGAATCATCTCATTAACGGCGACCAGACCCTCGGGAGGTTGGTCGGCACGTTCGTTCTCCGAGGGCACGTGCAGCGAGATGTCAGAGGGAATATGGAATTTCGCCCTCCAGCGACTCAAGTCTTTCTTGGTCTCCGAGCTCCAAATATGACCAAGAGTCCACAGAGAAGGGTCAGCGGCCCGAAACGCCGTCCGTTTCACAGGTTCATAGGGTTGAGCGGCGGAATATGCCTCGAAATCAAACTCGGTACACGTTCCGGCAATCCCCTCCATAAGACCGGCGAAGTCCAAAAAGGCCCGGCCGAAAACGCTGTTCTGCTCCCAGTACAGCCTTGCCGCGTCATCCTCATCCACCGGCGGATCCCTCAGTCTCGTCGCCGCCTCCGATCTCGCCACGTCAGCTTCATTGAAAAGCTCTTCAATCTCCGCGGGTGCAATTCCCGCACGAATGGCCTCGACGGACATTTCCATATGAAGACCCACGGGGGTTTCCTCCCGGTCAGGCGAAGCCGCAACGGCATAGGAGCTACCGGCCTCGAATGTTTTAGATCCTCCTCCAGACATGATCTTAAAAGTAAAGGGGAAGAGAAAATCTGTGTTCTTACCTAAAAGGAAAGTCGGTCGGCACAAGAATCTTCAAAAAAAATCAGCAAAATCTCGACTGAAAAGCAGGGGCGCATAAAGAGTGGAAGTATAATGTCCCTAGCCCTTTTATAGGCGAGTGCAGGGACCATTGTGCAAATAGGCGAAATCCCGAGGGCTAGAGTGCAACCATCAGGGGGGACACATTAAATGCAGCCCTCGAAACCCGCGTACGCATCGTTTTAAGGGCACGCCAGACGACAAGTCTGACCAAACCGTCAGACTCCCCCGACGATAGCGCGACGCGTGTCCCTGCAACGTTTCAAGAGCCCGCCTCCATTTCCCGCTATTTCCAGCGCATAAGGAGATCGTCCGGGTTCGAAATCAGATCGTCCAGGCGACGATCGTCCTTATCATAAGTATACGAGCCGATCGTCTAAAACAGGCGATCGCTAACAGTGCCACTTCACCCCATGTTTTCAACATCGGAGCGAGCTGGGGGCAATTGTTGTGCGGCAATTTATACGCCTCGATGGCAATCGGCACGATGGTCAGAAGCCAGTCAAAGAAGACGGACGCTGGATAAGCACCTAGTGATCGGCATCCAAGGCGATCGTCTCTAGGCATCTGGCGATCGCCGATGATACCTGACTGTGGACGATCGTCCCATACTGCATGTGAATCTGACACCCGTCAAAGTCTTCGAAGACCGAATCTCGGACGTAGACCCACGTGCAGATCCACAAAAGGCGCCACAAAATTGTAATACCCGAGATTTCTGACTTGTATTTGGAACTTGTGATAATGTAATTATAGTACTTTTATCTGAGTATTATTCTCCGTATTTCATAATCTGATGTTGTCGAGCGTATGATTTCGTGTATGTGATTTAGAAATTGTAATTCTGCGCATGTAACGCACGCTATCGACTATTTATAGTGTACGCTAATATGGACTCAATAGCGTGCACTACAAAGGATTATTAGCGCACGCTATGCCTGGTCAATTTGATTGAGACGTGCGGTAGGTGAGATCTGGCCGGGGGACCCCTATCGAATCGTGTCGGGATGAACCTGGACGGCTTTCGGGAAAAGCCAAGTCAACGCCTTAGCGCACGCTATAGGTATATGCGTAGCGCACGCTAAGTGCTGAATACAGTTAAGTCAGTGAGCCGTTAGCGCACGCTACGAGCAGGGACTAGCGCGCGCTAATAGCCATTTCTTATAAATAGGACAGCATCCTATTCGTGATTTCAATTCTTTTTTCTCCCATAACCCGAATTCTTACACTTAGAGCATAACTTCCTTCATCCTAAACACTTCATATCAACATCCTAGCTCGTTATTGAAGATCGTATATCGTTGGAGATTGGTGTTCAAGCCTTCGGCGTTGGATTGCTTCGATTTCCTCCGTGTTCTTCACTACTTTGAGGTAGGTGATTCTTCACCGATGTTAGTAATGTTCTTAAGGACGTTTGATCATGTTTTGATAGCCAGATATTTCGTTTATAATCGGTCATCACATGTTAGAAGGATACTTTTGACGTATCGGCACTATATATCGTATGAACCTTTGAACCATCTTAGTATATGGACTCCTAAGCATTTTTTAAATCGATTTATGATCAGTAATCGGATATTACCTAGATTGTTACGTTTTACACATTGGAATCATGCGTTTTGGAACGTAGGACGAACGGAACTTAGAATATTTCTTGAAAATCTAAGATGAATTATGATGTTGAGATGATTATCCGTATATTTGTATCTCATAATCATAGAACTTCCTCAAACCTTATTAGCATGATATGCTCGAGGATGACTTGTATTATCACCATAGAATTCATGAGTTCATCACCATTCAACCCAGTTTTCATTAGCGATTCGCCATGCAAGATTAGCGCACGCTAACATACGTAAGTTAACGTGCGCTATCGGGGTTAAGTTAACGCACGATACGCACGTAACGCACGTTATGAGATCACCGAGTCAAATCGGTCCGGCTAGCGACGCTAGGCTTATACGATAGCGCAGACGCTAATAGCGAGCTTAGCGCACGTTACGTAGAGTACGTAGCGCACGCTAAGCAGTCCAGGCAGAATTGTTTAAATTGAGCTTTTGGGCCGTAGACCGAATTGTTAGGCCATCGTTCGACTTGAGATGATTCGTATATCATTCATTTTGTTAAGGTTCGAGCTTGCTATGTTGATCGAAGGAGGCGGCCTTCGAGTGTTGAGATCATTGAAGTATTTCGTTCTTGCCATCTTCGAGGCAAGTATCGTAATATGTTAATATTGGTATTTTGAGCATGCGTGTGATTATTCATGTTGTTGAACATAAGATTTATTTCGTTGAATTGTCATGATATTCGTTATCTAGTGTTTGTATGTTCATGTTGATGAACATAATGATTTGGCAGATGTGTATGCATGAGTTGTGTTTGTGTACGTTGTACGATCTATGCTGAGGGCGCTGGATCGGATGTCCACCTCGTGTTGGTCCGACGGGATCATCTTGGGATCTAGGCTGAGGGCGCTGGATCATTGGACGGGTTATTTCCACCTCATGTTGGTCCGACGGGATCATCTTGGGATCTATGCTGAGGGCGCTAGATCATTGGAATACCCTTGCTGTGTTAATGGAATCTTGTGGATTCGCATTGTCGGATTCTGGTAGCGGAAGTCCGTGTGGTGTATCTTGTTATGTATTGTTGATGCATATTCGAATTGTTTAATATGATACTTGTACTAGCATCATTTTGCTAACCCCTTCGGGGGTGGACATTTGTTTTGATGTTCAGGTAGCCGAGGAGCAGGGAAACAGCCACAGTACCGACGTGATGACGAAGGGGTTCAGTGATGTTTGTTGTTGTTGGTGAATTGTTTTCTTGTTTTGATTTCAAGACTAGCACGCGTGTCGTATTAATATTATTTCGATATGGTTGTATAAATTACTCGTTGAACCAGTTGTTCAGTTTGTAAACTTGAATTTCCAATGATGATGATGTCTTATATTTACCTTTCTTTTAAATTAGCCTTGTAAATCCTTACTTAAAGGGGTTTACGGTGCTGTAATTATTCCGAATATCTCGTGGTGTTACAGAATATGGTATCGGAGCTAAGATTTATGGATATCTTGGCAGTCGGGTTTTAAGTTGGGTCTGTTTACGTTATTGATTTACGAGTCGTTCGTAACATCACTGTTCAGCCAAAAGTCATCATGTGGACCGTGGTTGTAAGTCTCCTAATCTCTTATACTACCGTTTTACTTAATTACTGTTTTGTGAGTATTGACGGGCTTTATTTCGTAAACTTTGTCCTGGATATTGAGGAATTATGTTTACAGTATGTTGAGAGGAGGACGTGGACGCGGACGCGGTCGTGGCTGCGTACGGGGTAACATGAGACAGGAGGATTCTGCAACTACCCCGGAATTATCAGCTAGTCAAACCGATTCCCATTCTGGAGGGCAGCAAGGATCGGCGAACGACGACGCAAATCCTAACATGCCGGGAGTGCTTCAACAGGTGGTGGCGCAGATAAACCGGGCCGCCTTGTAGTCGACCGCATGCAGACGGCGATGGGACAAAGCAGCACCACGAGGATAATCGGGAGACAGATGGCTTGGCCGAGGTGGTCAAATTGCACCCGCCAAAATTTGACGGATCTGCGAGGCAATTACTGGGATCACCGGCTCAAGGAGTTAGAGAAGATATTCGCGGGTCTTAATCTGCCCCGAGGACCTAAGGTCCCCATTGCCCAAAGATTTTCTCGACCGGGAGGCCTTTGATTGGTGGGAAGCTATCCGACCCGAAAATCATAATGCGGAATGGACGGAATTCAAATTAATGATGGAAGCACAGTATTGTCCTCGTCCAGTTAGAGAGGCAAAGATTCGAGAGTTTTTCTCACCACAGAGTTCTGAAGCATCTGTGACAGATGTAATCAAAACTTTTAATCATCAGCTGACTTGTGTGTGACACTTGATCAGAACGGAGGCGGAAAAGATTTTTCATTTCGATATGCGGATGAAGCCGGAGATTCAGCAGTACATGTCCGGATTCGAGTGTACTACGTTGCGGTAGTATCAAGACAAAGCACTGTCCTACGACATGAAAGAGGCGGCGGTGGAGAAATCAGTGGAGGCAAAGAAGCAGAAGATGACCGACAGCTTTTCAGAGAACAAGAGTGGTGGGCCCCGTAAGGGCCAGTCTTCCTTTTATTCGGCTAGGAAACCTCCACATCCTTCTAGAGGTGGGAAGAAGTTCCGGACTACATCGCTAGCCCGACGCATCAAAGAAATGCTACAACTGTGGTCGAGCAGGGCATATTTGACGTGATTGCCCCGCGTCTTCTGTGACTTGTTACGATTGTGGACAAGAAGGGCACCGTGCGGCCTTTTGTGGAGTTGCCACTAGATCTTTTGGTACTCGCACTCCAACGCCAGTTCCGAAGGAGACAAGTGTAAACCAGACGCAGCAGAGTGGATTTCAGCAGCAGAACGTCGGGAAGAGAGAGACATCCAGTGCTGGGTCCGTTCCTCCGTGCCTGTACGAGATGAGGACATCTGACGATCAGAACACTGCTGTTGCATCAGGTACGATTCAGATTCTTTTGCAACCAGTTAGTGTTTGATTCGATTCCGGAGCTACACATTCTTTTGTATCATTGAAATGTGTAAATCGTTTAAAGATCTCGTGCTTATCTGATTGTGAACCATATATTGTGGGTTTGCCGAGTGGAGAGAGAATTGTGGGAACCCTAGAGGTTAGAGATTTTCCAGTATCTATAGGAGGGAGAGATTGGCCATCGAATCTTATTGTAGTTGACATCTACGGTGACGATTTAATTCTCGGAGACGATTGGCTCAACCGTTATGGAGCCATTCTGAATTACCGAGAGAGAGTCATTTCTATCATTGCTGATGACGGATCTGAACACGTATTCCGAGGATGGAGACCGGGAAGCTCGGGAAAATTGATCAAAGCGATGAAAGCAGTGAAATTACTGAAGCAAGGATGTCATGGACTTTGGTGCTACGCCATGAGGAAAGAGGAAGGAGTAGAGCTCTTGTCTATTTCGGTTGTGAATGAGTTCTCAGATGTATTTCCGGACGAACTACCTGGGTTACCTCTGCAGAGAGAAGTGGAGTTCACTATCGAATTAGAGCCTGGAGCAGCTCCTATTTCCAGAGCACCATACCGCATGGCGCCAACCGAGATGTATGAACTCAAGAAGCAACTGGAGGAATTGTTACAGAAGGGCTATATTCAACCTAGCGTTTCTCCTTAGGGAGCGCCCGTTCTCTTTGTCCTAAGAAAGACGGATCCCTCCGATTGTATTGATTACAGGTGGAGCTCAATAAGATGACGATCAAGAATAAGTACCCTATACCTCGGATCGACGACTTGTTTGATCAATCGCAAGGGGCGAGGGTATTCTCGAAGAATGACTTGCGATCGATACCACCGGTTGAGAATTAAGGAATCGGATATACCAAGTCTCGCTGTGTCCCAGACGGCATTATGAATTCGTAGTGATGCCGTTTGGACTTACCAATGCTCCTGCAGTGTTCATGCAATTGATGAATCGGGTATTCTTGGAATACTTGGATAAATTTGTGGTCGTCTTCATTGATGACATCTTGATATATTCAAGGGACGCAGAGGAGCATGCCGAACATTTGCATGTGGTTTTGAGCACTTTGAGGAAGGAACAGCTGTATGCAAAGCTTTCAAAATGCGAATTCTGGCTTAAGGAAGTAACTTTCCTTGGGCATGTGATATCAGCTGACGGAGTTCAGGTGGACCCGAAGAAAGTCGAAGCAATCTTGGAATGGGAAGCTCCTAATAATGTGAAAGAAGTCCGGAGTTTCTTAGGACTTGCTGGATATTATCGCCGCTTTGTAGAGGGATTTTCCAAGATCTCTCGTCCGCTCACTCAACTGTTACAGAAAACTCAAAAGTTTAAGTGGAATGAGAAATGCCAGGCTGGTTTTGATGAGCTTAAGAAGAGACTGACGACAGCACCCATTTTAGCATTGCCAGATGGAACTGATGGGTTCATGGTGTACAGCGACGCTTCAAATCAGGGTCTGGGATGTGTGATGATGCAAAGAGATAAGGTGATTGCCTATGCTTCTCGAAAGTTGAAACCATACGAGGTTAACTACCCGACTCATGATCTGGAGTTGGCAGCTGTGGTCTTTGCATTGAAAATTTGGAGACATTATTTGTACGGCACTCATTGTCAGATCTTTACCGATCATAAGAGCCTCAAGTACATTTTCAGTCAGAAAGAATTAAACATGAGGCAGAGAAGGTGGCTGGAATTGATCAAGGATTACGACTTGGAAATTCTCTATCATCCGGGGAAAGCAAACGTAGTAGCCGATGCATTGAGCCGTAAACCTGTTTCTCTTCGAGTGTTGGAAGCACTTACGTCCCAAACCAGTATTCAACGAGAACTGATCCGCGAGGGGATTGAAGTATGGGCACCAGGAATCCAAGGGCAACTTTATGTGATGGAACTGACTTCATCACTAGTCGAGGAGATCAAGTCTAAGCAGTTGAACGATTCTATGATCCTTCGATTATGTGACGAAGTAAATAAAGGAAAAGACCCAGTATTCGTGTTACAAGACGATGGAGTTCTGAGATTTCAGAGTCGACTTTGCGTTCCCGATGATGATGATCTGAGACGGCTATTCTGAAGGAAGCTCACAGCGCGCCCTATTCTATTCACCCGGGCAGCAGTAAGATGTATAAAGATTTAAAACAAAACTTCTGGTGGGGGAATATGAAGAAGGACGTAGCAGAGTATGTTTCGAGGTGCTTGACTTGTCAGCAGGTTAAGATTGAACATCAGCGACCTGCCGGAATGTTAAAGCCGCTTCCAATCCCTGAATGGAAGTGGGAGGACATCTCGATGGATTTCATCACCAGTATGCCAAGGACTAGAACGGGAATGAACATGATTTGGGTTGTAGTTGATCGACTAACCAAGTCGGCTCATTTCCTAGGAATTAAAGATACATGGGGACCCGAGAGATTGGCGCGAGTATTTATTACGGAGATAGTCAGATTGCATGGGACGCCGAAGACCATTATTTCGGATCGAGATGGTCGCTTCGTGTCGCACTTCTGGAAAGCAGTTCACAGGGCTTTGGGGACTGAGCTCAACTTTAGCACGGCTTATCATACCCAAACGGACGGTCAGTCCGAAAGGACTATACAAACAGTAGAAGACATGCTTAGAGCTTGTGCATTAGATTGGTCAACTGATTGGGAAGTTCACTTGCCCTTGATTGAATTCACTTATAATAATAGTTGGCATTCTTCTATCAAAGTGGCACCATTTGAAGCTTTGTACGGGAGAAGATGCCGATCACCCCTGTGTTGGGATGACTCTTCGGATTTGATCGGGACGGAACCGGAATTGATTATTCAGACTCAAGAGAAGATAGCTTTGATTCGAGCAAGACTGTTGACTGCCCAGAGTCGACAAAAGTCTTACGCAGACGTACGTCGTCGTCCTCTAGAGTTCGACGCTGGGGACCATGTGCTATTGAAGGTGTCTCCTACTCGAGGGATTTTCCGTTTTGGGAGTAGAGGCAAGCTTAGTCCTAGATATATCGGACCATTCGAGATCCTCGAGAGGGTTGGAGATTTAGCATACAGGTTGGCCTTACCGCCATCGCTGAGTCACGTTCACAATGTGTTTCACGTATCTCAATTGCGGAAGTATGTACCGGACCCCAGTCACGTCATTGGTTTCGACGAGATCGAAATAGCTAATGATGGCACCTTCGAAGAGAGACCAATCAAGATACTTGAGAGTCGGATCAAACAATTGAGGAATAAACCAATACACTTGGTTAAAGTACAATGGTCACGACACGGAGTCGAAGAGGCCACTTGGGAAACGGAGGACAGTATGAAGGCTAGATATCCAGAGTTGTTTTCATCTTAAGTTTCGGGACGAAACTTTTTTTTAGGGAGGAATGATGTAATACCCGAGATTTCTGACTTGTATTTGGAACTTGTGATAATGTAATTATAGTACTTTTATCTGAGTATTATTCTCCGTATTTCAAAATTCGATGTTGTCGAGCGTATGATTTCGTGTATGTGATTTAGAAATTGTAATTCTGCGCATGTAGCGCACGCTATCGGCTATGTGTAGCGTACGCTAACATGGACTCAATAGCGTGCGCTACAAAGGATTATTAGCGCATGCTATGCGTGGTCAATTTGATTGAGACGTGCGGTAGGTGAGATCTGGCCGGGGGACCCCTGTCGGATCGTGTCGGGATGAACCTGGACGGCTTTCGGGAAAAGCCAAGTCAACGCCTTAGTGCACGCTACAGGTATATGCGTAGCGCACGCTAAGTGCTGAATACAGTTAAGTCAGTGAGCCGTTAGCGCACGCTACGAGCAGGGACTAGCGCGCGCTAATAGCCATTTCTTATAAATAGGACAGCATCCTATTCGTGATTTCAATTCTTTTTTCTCCCATAACCCGAATTCTTACACTTAGAGCATAACTTCCTTCATCCTAAACACTTCATATCAACATCCTAGCTCGTTATTGAAGATCGTATATCGTTGGAGATTGGTATTCAAGCCTTCGGCGTTGGATTGCTTCGATTTCCTCCGTGTTCTTCACTACTTTGAGATAGGTGATTCTTCACCGATGTTAGTAATGTTCTTAAGGACGTTTGATCATGTTTTGATAGCCAGATATTTCGTTTATAATCGGTCATCACATGTTAGAAGGATACTTTTGACGTATCGGCACTATATATCGTATGAACCTTTGAACCATCTTAGTATATGGACTCCTAAGCATTTTTTAAATCGATTTATGATCAGTAATCGGATATTACCTAGATTGTTATGTTTTACACATTGGAATCATGCGTTTTGGAACGTAGGACGAACGGAACTTAGAATATTTCTTGAAAATCTAAGATGAATTATGATGTTGAGATGATTATCCGTATATTTGTATCTCATAATCATAGAACTTCCTCAAACCTTATTAGCATGATATGCTCGAGGATGACTTGTATTATCACCATAGAATTCATGAGTTCATCACCATTCAACCCAGTTTTCTGTTAGCAGTATTCTGCCATGCAAGATTAGCGCACGCTAACATACGTAAGTTAACGTGCGTTATCGGGGTTAAGTTAACGCACGATACGTACGTAACGTACGTTATGAGATCATCCGAGTCAAACTGTCAGTCCGGCTAGCGTATGCTAGGCTTATACGATAGCGTACGCTAACAGGCAGGCTTAGCGCACGTTACGTAGAGTACGTAGCGCACGCTAAGCAGTCCAGGCAGAATTGTTTAAATTGAGCTTTTGGGCCGTAGACCGAATTGTTAGGCCATCGTTCGACTTGAGATGATTTGTATATCATTCCTTTTGTTAAGGTTCGAGATTGCTACGTTGATCGAATGAGGTGGCCTTCGAGTGTTGAGATCATTGAAGTATTTCGTTCTTGCCATCTTCGAGGCAAGTATCGTAATATGTTAATATTGGTATTTTGAGCATGCGTGTGATTATTCATGTTGTTGAACATAAGATTTATTTCATTGAATTGTCATGATATTCGTTATCTAGTGTTTGTATGTTCATGTTCATGAACATAATGATTTGGCATATGTGTATGCATGAGTTGTGTTTGTGTACGTTGTACGATCTATGCTGAGGGCGCTGGATCGGATGTCCACCTCGTGTTGGTCCGACGGGATCATCTTGGGATCTAAGTGAGGCCCGGATCATTGGACGGGTTATTTCCACCTCGTGTTGGTGCGAGGATCATCTTGGGATCTATCTTGAGGGCTGGATCATTGGAATACCCTTGCTGTGTTAATGGAATCTTGTGGATTCGCATTGTCGGATTCCGGTAGCGGAAGTCCGTGTGGTGTATCTTGTTATGTATTGTTGATGCATATTCGAATTGTTTAATATGATACTTGTACTAGCATCATTTTGCTAACCCCTTCGGGGGTGGACATTTGTTTTGATGTTCAGGTAGCCGAGGAGCAGGGAAAGCGACCACGATGCAAAGCGTGACGGACGAAGGGGTTCAGTGATGTTTGTTGTTGTTGGTGAATTGTTTTCTTTTTTTGATTTCAGTACTCGAGTACATGTGTCGTATTAATATTATTTCGATATGGTTGTATAAATTACTCGTTGAAGCAGTTGTTCGGTTTGTAAACTTGAATTTCCAATGATGATGATGTCTTATATTTACCTTTCTTTTAAATTAGCCTTGTAAATCCTTACTTAAAGGGGTTTACGGCGCTGTAATTATTCCGAATATCTCGAGGTGTTACAAAAATAAGGCCTTTGACCCCAGCCTGTCACCAACCTCACACCTACCGACAATCTCGCCGAAAGGTACAAGGTGGGTCCTCCCCAGACAGCGACTCAGGACGCGTGCAGGCTTCCCATTGGCTCGCACAGCTGGCTGCCAGCAGCAGCCTCGAACTTTAAGGAAACAGCCCCACGTGATAGGACGATCGCCCACATTATTCTAATATAGAATACGGCGGTCGCCCGCGATCGCCGGAGAGGACCCAGCAATCTTGTCTCCTATAAATAGCAGGCCTCCAACAGTGGTCTAGGGACAGCGAAAAAATGTACAGAGAGAACAAGAGACTCATTTGACGAATACTCACACATTCACAGTGATATTCATACACACTTACAGAACATCAAAAGCAAGAACTCGCAGAGCTTCACATCTGGTTCTTCCGGCAATCTTCACGCTCTATAGCTAACATAACTAGAAGTCTTTACACTCATTGTAATAGATTCTAACATTAATATTTGTACTCCAAAGTATTTATATTAATAACATCTCGCGAGAGCATTCAAGCCCGGGATTAACAACCCCGGCAAATCTTGTGTTATTTATTTTCCCACGGAAGTGTTCTTGCATTTGTTTGTTACTCGATCATTCCAGCAATATCATCTCCGGATAATATTTTAGGTAACAACAGATGGATCTATTGATGAAGAAGGAGAAGTTGAAGAGAAAGAGATAAGGATAGAAGAGTTAGTGGAGGAAGAAGTTGAAAAAGAATTTATTATTGTTGAGGATGAAGAGGAGAGACAGGAAAAAAGAGAAGAATAAAATATCTTAGTTGAAAAACAATCAGGAGAAGGAGTTGAAAAAACTGTGGAGTTGGTGGATGAAGAAGAAGAAGGAGAAGAAGTTGATCAGGAGGATGAAGAAGTTGAAAAGGAAGATGATGATAAAAACAATGATAAAAAGGATGATGATGATGATGATGATGATGATGAAGACAAAAATGATGATGATGAAGATAAAAATGATGATGATGATGATGATGATGGTAAGGATGACGGTGGAGATAAGGAGGCTGAGAAAGAAAAGGAGAATGATGAAGAGGAAGAAAAGGAAGAAGAAAAGGAGGAAGGAGAAAAAGAGGAGGCAAAGGAACCAGATGCAGAAAAAGAAGTTAGAGCTGAATCGGACAAGGCTGGGGCACCTGCCCGCTATACCAGCCTAGACGCAGACCTAGCTGAGGATGACAGATCGGGGACCCCAGAGCAGACCCCATCTGGTAAGCCACCTGTAGACAGGAGTCTGCAGACAGGTGGGTCATCCGCACACCTACTTGCAGGCGTCGAAGGCTCAGGTTAGCACTCTCCGCAGACATCACACATTTCACCTGTGATGACTTAGCTGATACGACAAATTGTGAAAGACACTGTTGGAGAGCTGCTTGCCACACAAATCACTCCTGACATGCAGTCCATTAATTCCAAGATAGATACCTTGCTGCAACGGAATATCCCTCAACCACCTCCTCCTACAAACAACAGAATGCCCCTTCGCATGTCTGACTGGATGCACAGAATAGAGCAGCAGTTAACTTTATTAGTTGATGCTGGCAAAAAGGGGGAAGAGAGGTTACAGGGGGGAAGGAAGCAAGCAGGGGGAAGTAAGAGGAGTTCAGGAGCTGAGGACGAAGATGAAGCAAGATGTCCAATTAATTACAGCCGGGACATCATCTGCAAAGAGGAAGGAAGAAGCTGACCAAGAGTAGACTGATGATCAGCCTGCAGCCAAAAGAAGGAGGACCAGAATTGGGGACGAGCCAACACTATAATGGGAAGGCAAAGAGTTATGGTATGTTGAAGATTTCCTTCCTGTCGAAGCTGCACCTATGTGGGGATCTGCAAAGAAAAAGTTCATCAGAGATTTTTATATCTGGGAGTTACTCCAGGATAAAAATTGCTCCCCACAGCAGAATTTTATTAACTTCATGGAAACAGCACATTCAAATCTCTCGTCCGTCCTACTAAAACATGCAAAGGGATATAACGCATACCCCATGATTCCTCCCTTCAGGCCTAAAGATCCTCCCATCTTACCAAATAATGAATTGGATGAGTTAGCATTGCATAGGAAGATAAAGAAGCTGTGTGACGAGCATAAGTTCTCTTCACAAGAAGAACAAGACTTTGCTGCCCTCGTTATCAGGAGAAAATACGGCCTAGCCCCCATCAATAGAAGGCCAATTGGAGCTAAGCCTCTCAGACCTGCCAAGTAGCCTATCCGCAGAGGCAGAGGCAGAGGCAGATGATTTGTTTGTACTTATATTTTTGATGTAAATTTTGTACTTGTAATTTTCCTGTATTTGTTTTGATCTTTGAAAGCGATGTACTTGTAAAACAATACAGAAAAATTAAAATAACAGTCTTTTGAACGACAATCCCAAGTTGTCTCAAAACTAGACTAACTTTAGTTTGTGTCTAGCACTCAAGTGCAGACGTGTTCATTTGAATAATTTGCTTAAGTTTTGCCATCATCAAAATAGGGGGAATTTGTTAGGAATACATGTTAGATTTTGATGATGTCATTATTGTAATACAAATGTTTATTACTTGGCAAAAATGTAAGGAAGAACCAGATGAGTATCTTCCATAGGCCAATTTATGTTAAGTTAAATACTTGGCAAAATGTAAAGAAGAACCAAATGAGTATCTTCTATAGGCCTTTTAAGTTAGGCTCAAAATCGGCCAAGTACAAAAGTACAGATAAGTACTTCAGAGAAGTATAAACCATACACTGCAGTAAAACCGAAGTCACAATCAGTCTAAATCAAAGAAACAAAAGTTCATCAGTGATGGTTGACCAGACTGCAGTCGAGTGATCAACAGACCAAGACATCTGAAGTCTGACCAACAGATAAGTCAAAATTCATCAAAGACAGAAGACTTCAGACAAGTCATCTGATCAGTAAAGTCTCAACAGGACATCAGAGAAGTCATCAGCAGAGAAGTCCAAACTGCAGAGAAGTTGAGTGGACATCAGACAGCTTGATTTATAAGAGATCAGCCAAGTACTCCAAGTCCACATCAGCATGCGTTGAATAGTCAATACTTGTGGAAAGTCACATGCAAGCGTGAAAAGACAAATTGGAGAGATTCCCGCAAAGGACATGAATTAAATAATTCATCCAGACCTACTACTGAAGACTTTAATCTTATTATATTCAAAAGATTTGGCGTCTCACATGCAAAGTCTTCACAACGGTCGAAAGATGGATTAAAATATGGGAATTCAGCCTTGCAACGCTCAGAAAAATAAACAAAGAAGTCTATTTCTCCAATGGACGGATTTGTTAAAAGATTTTCAACGGCTATGAAGTATGCTCAAGGATCGATACTTATATATATCCGAAGATTTGGAGTTGAGCAGTACGATGCGAACAAAACTCTCAAGCGATCAAAGTTATCAAAGCAATTAAAGCAATCATATAGTATCGTGAAAAGAGTAGTACTCGAAGTTCTTATTTAAAGAAATCTCTTAGTTGGAGAAGACAAACACTCTTGTCTTAAAACCTGAGTTCGGGGTACTTCACTGGGTGAAGTTGCGAGACTGATAGGCATCCGAGTATTTGAAGAATCAAGTGGTGCTAGGCAGTCAAAGAGGAGTTGCAACGATGGGATTTCCACTGGTTGGAAGTTGTTGTAGCTAAGTAAAATAATCACTATAATATTTATCACTGGTTGAGAATTATAGTGGATTCATCTCCAACTGGTTTGGAGAAAGTGGATTAGTAGAGGATTACCCCACCTCTGAGACCACTATAACCGCCTGCGTGTTTTGCTGTTTTCAGCATCATACTTAACTGTTGCATTCATACTTTACTGTTCCATTGATTAGTTTTGTTTTCGTCATCAACTGATCTCCGCATATCTATCATCTGAGAAACTCACTCTTCGAAGAAAAGATTTTAAGAGTTTCAATAAGTCTATTCACCCCCCCCCCCCTCTAGACTTATTTCTGGATGACTTGTGACCTATAAACTTAACGTACGTAATGCTTCGGGTATTGCGTACATAACAATATTCACCTATATAAGCGGACTTCAGTCCTAATTTCGCCATTTTTCATCTCTTCCTTTCTCTTTCTTGGCGATTTGCGACAGTTTGGTCAGGGTAGTGCGAATTTCGGTCGATTATCATCATTTATCAATTTTTTCGAGTTCGCAACATGAATTTAGCGATATTACAACATCTCTCACCGTTCTAATCAACGTAATATTGCTAGAACCCAAGTTTTTGGGGTTTTGTTAAGATTTCATCTTTCTAGCCCCTTAGATGGTTGTTAGTTATGATTAAATAATCATAATCCCTTGTTTTTCTTGAAGTTTTGTGGAATAGATCTTGATGTTTTCACCGTTAATAGATTAAGATTGATTGTGGCCTCGTAGTGTTCGATGAATTGTCATAAAGGGTAGAGTTTAAGATGAATTCTTACGTTCCCGAGATATTATGGTTGATTGTATATTGTTATTTGATAGGAGTGAATTTTCGAATAGTATTCGGACTGAAGTCCCTCCCGTTCAGCATTTTCTTACACCGTATTTCTCAAGGCAAGTACATATTTTACATTATGGTATGTAGAATGTGAATTCGATATAAATGATGATTTATGATAAATGTGCGGGTGTGTTGTTGTTGTTCTTCCACCTGGGGACGGTTCGACGGAACATCTGGGGGCCGCTACTAAGGGGTACGGCCGCGGAAATGGTTTCCCACCTGGGGATGGTCCGACGGGGCCTCTGGGGATCGATACTTAGGGGTACAACCACGGGTTACTAAGTATGGATTTTTGTGATAATGAAATGTGATGTTATGATTTTTTCATAATCATGTATTGATGAAAATGTGGTATTCCGAAATATTATTTTCTTAAATGTCTTCAAATGTGATAATCATGTTGAATTGTATTCGTATATTGTGTAAATGTGTACTTGCACCAGCTATTCGAATGCTAACCCCTTAAATGGGAGAAATGCGTTTCATGCATTTCAGGTATCGGCGAGCTGAGGAGCCAGCATCGGAAACACATGCAAAGGATGATCAAGCATGATGTTATGAGGCTCGAGTCCGAGTTGTTTGTTTTATTATGTTATGTTGTCCGTCGGAGTCGGTCGAGTAAATATTTTTCTGTTTTAAAGATATTGTTGAAGTCCCATGCGTGGGCAATGGATTCATTATACTTTCTGTTTCCAGCATTCAAACCAAAATGTTTTGGCCGAGGCCACGGCCTAATTTACATTATTAAATATTGTCATTATGGGATTACTGTAAATTGTGGGATTGTCCTGGCTTGGTAGACCTTGATGAAGGTTTTACGATGTGCATTTGTTTGACAGCTTAAACTCCATGTCCCCTATATCAAGGACAACCATATCCCCTATATCAAGGTTTTGACCAAATCAATTACAATCTAAATATTAAGGAATATATACATATTCTAAAATTGATAGATTTACATTGAGAGGGAATTTGCGTTAGGTATTGACTCAGATTTTATAATTGATGATACTATGCTTCGAAGGATTGCAATCACAACATCAATAGTATTGGTATGCCCATGAATATTTTTATGTCTTTAATATAATAAATGCTCACTCCAATCATCAATATGGAATGATTTGTTTTAAGGATGTTCATTTTATTCAAGCTTTATCCATGTTTGCAAGATGATGAATAAGGGTATGAATGGAAATATTATCTATTTTTCTGCCGAAGATATTCAAAAGTCATAGCAGAAATCTTAAAGATTATTTACATGAGAAGTTTTGGGATTTTTTTTGTACTTTATTATTTATTTGCTATTTATTTGTTATAAAAAATCTAGCCCGGATAGAATTATATTTCTAACTTTGCCATCGTGTGCAACATGTAGAAATCCCTTCATATTCACCATCCTAGAAAGTGCAGGAAGATTACTGCCATATAGCCTTCCAAATCTCCCATCGCCGATAATTCCTCGATCAAACAATTCGAATTAAACTCCAACACTATATTATAAATACCACTCCCAACCATCATGTCGAGAGCATATTTAAGAGCTCTATACCTTTCAATAGTTTATTATACTCGCAACTTTGGTCCGTTTTGAAGCTTCAACGATCACCGGTCATTCCTTATCCCGTACCACGAACCAAATCCCACCGAGCCATCCGAAACACCATAACATCTAGTTTCACCCTGTAATAACCGCCAAAGGACTCCATCTTTCTGATGCGTCATGACTCTGTATCACTAGGGCTGTTATCTCAGCTTTTGGTAGCGTGCTTATCGATATCATTATCATGGCTTCCCCCTCCCAGTAAAACTTATTCCTTGCATTCCCAAGCTTCCATGTTAATAACGATAGTAAGACATGCCCCTCAGCTGGTAGTGAGAAAAAGGCACTAATGGTCCTAAAGCTTAGGGTTGACCCGACAACTTTAATTCTAAAGTTTCAAAAAAAAAAAGCTTACAAAAGACTTTTGACTGATGTGACATTCAAGTCAACTGACATCTCATTTAATTATATATAAAAAAATAAAAAAAATCATGTCCACACCAGCACAAAAAATAAAAAATAAATTTAAAAAGTCTACAAAAATTACAAAAAAAATATAATCCCTCCCATTTCTCTCTCTCTCTCTTTTTTTTAATTCTTTAGACTTTTTTTTAATTTATTTTTCATCCTTATTAAATTTTATAAAAAATAAAAAAAAAGTCATGTCCACATCAGTAAAAAAAAATGAAAAATAAATTTAAAAAGTCTAAAAAATTAAAAAAAAAAAAGCATAAATCACTCCCATTCCTTTTTTTAACTTTTTTAGACTTTTTTTAATTTATTTTTTATTCTCATTAAATTTTATAAAAAAGGGAAAAATATATTCTTTTCTTTAGATTTAAAAAAAACTAGAATGAGAGTGATTTATGTTTTTTTAGTTCTTTTAGACTTTTAATTTATTTTTTATTTTATTTTGCTGATGTGGGCATTGTAACACCCCCAAGTTATTCAGGGTATATTACAGCGCCGTGAACCCCACCGAGGGACCCACAAGGCTAATGATACGCGGAACTATAAAACTTGACCGAGAAGGTCCAAATACAATGAAATGAAAGACGGAACAAAGGGTATTCAAACCATGTCCAATGTATCCAAATACATCACAGTACAAAATCAAAACCTCGGCACACAGGCCGGAATATCAAGGAAGATGGAAAAACAATACTCGAGTATTCAATAAGCGTTCCAGTACAAAAACACTGAATGGAAAACTCAAAACATAACCGGAGGAAAGACACAGTATCACACTTGCCCACCATCTTCATGCCGACCCGATACCTGCCTGTCCGCTCTCCTGGAACTTGAAATACATAAACAGTATTTCCCCCATAAAGGGATTAGCCGTCGAATAGCTAGTGCAAGTATATCAAGTATGAAACACAATACTCCTCGACAATAAAGTAAATGTAACCGTCAATTCATCAATTCAAGACTAGTATTTCGGAATAACTAAATCTCATAGCGTCACATCAATACATATATGAATACCGTGGAACCGCACCAGAGGCTACGGAACCCTCAGAGGACTCGTCGATCCATCCTAGAGTCGTTCGTTCATATCATCCGTGGAATAACACCAAGAGGCTACGAAACCCTCAGGGGACCCATCGGCCCGCCCCAGAGTGGATATAAATAATCATGCCATTAATATATCTTACTTTCAAATTCGAGAACGTACAATCATAATTATATACTTGCCTTTGAGACATCAAGAAATCGAACGGAAAAAGGGTATGAGTTCGGTAGGTCTAAGAACGCGCTTCCGGTAGCTAAACGATTCGTAAGGGATATGATAATCAATTATCCATACTCAAATTACATGAAGAAACCCCCGAAACCCGTCTACGATTCATGAAAATACACGGATAAACAACTAGAGGTCGGAAAATCATCCAAACCCTCACAAGTCCGAAAATGGCACAATTCAATCCGTAAAATCATAGGAAAAGCATGCATACGGGATAGATACATCATAATCTCAAGGTCCTCAAGCTTCAAAATGGATAAATCGGACGAATCTACGAAAAAACGCCAAAATTCCCAAAAATAGGGTTCTAAGGATTTTTACCTTGATTCGGACGTTAGGATGGATTAGATGTTGTGAAATCCTTGTTCTCCAACCAAATATATTGTTGTTAGAAGAAAGATCGCTTCCAATCGCCCAAAATCGTCTCTCCCGAGCTGCTCCCGTCGAAAAGGAGTGAAGAAAATGAAAAATGACGAAATGGAAGTCAACTGTCCCATATATATCTGTCCAGTCTAGCGCACGCTACGCCTCCTTCATTAGCGTGCACTAGCGAAATCACCGGGTAGTCCAGTGGCTTCTGCCGGCCCTGTCAGCGTACGCTAAACGCTTATCTCTAGCGTGCGCTAGCCAAAAAGTGGCGTTCAGTACTAGAGTCCAGAACCTACTGTCCTCTGCCCTGCTCAAGCCTTAGCGTGCGCTACCGCTATGGCTTAGCGTGCGTTATGCAACAGCTTTAGCGTGCGCTAGCCGAAGCCTAGCGTACGCTACCTGATAGTCCAGAAAACCTGGCAACCATACTGCCTCTGCCGATCAGTCTGTTAGCGTGCGCTACGGACGGATGTTAGCGTGCGCTACTAACCACGAATAGCGCGCGCTAACGAACTCCTAGCGTGCGTTAATCCGCCAGTCCAGAGAGCAGTCCGAGTTACTAGTGCTGACCTGACTGGTCCCTTAGCGCGCGTTACGGCTCAAAGCTAGCGTGCGCTAATCAAGCAGAATTAGCGTCCGTTAGCCTAGGCCTAGCGTGCGCTATTTCTCTAGTCCAGAACACTTCCGCAAGGTCTAAACAACACAATCGTGGCCCAAACAAGATACGAAACCCAATGACAATATCAACAACATCACCAAGAGTTTACAGAGCGACAAATTAAGAAGTAAGGCAAGGTCAAAAAGTCAATAAAAAATACGGGTATTACATTCTCCCCCTCTAAAAAGAAGTTTCGTCCCGAAGCTTAAGAAATAAAAAGTTCGGGGTACTCCGATCGCAAATTCTATTCCGTGACCCAAGTCGCCTCCTCGACTCTGTGTCTCGACCATTGCACTAAAACCAACGGGAAGGTTTTGTGCCGAAGCTGCTTCTCATGACGTTCAAGAATATTCACTGTTTTCTCCGGATAGGTAACATCCTTGGTTACTTAAATCTCACTATAGTCAAAAACATGACTAACGATATGAACAAGACCCAACACAGGGGGAAACGACAAGCGATAAGCTAAGTCTCCAACCTTGGAGTAGGACATGGTCTCCAAAATCGAATTCCAAAGGTCGACGACGAGTATCGGCATACGATTGATACGTTGAAGGGCATCTCAAAATACGAAAAGAAGTCCACTAAAATCGTCTGTACTGTATTTAACAACACCAAGAATTCTCAAAATATTATCATAACTCATAAGCGTAGCATGAACTGTCTGTGCCGAATCATGTCTGTCGGATTGTACCGATAAGGCTCAATTTGGACAAAAACCAATAACACACAAAACAATGACAACAAATCCCAAAACACTGACATACAATCCGAACGCTCACACTGTCAAAAACAATGATCAACCCATAAACCAACCGAGAATATCATCGACATGATAAACTCCAATGCTATCGGCGAAAGATCCACAATAATCGAGAATACCATCAATATGATAACCTCCAACATGATCAATAAGGGAACAACAACGACCGAGAGTACCATCAACAAGGTAGCTCTAAACGATCAACGATAATGGATCTCGAGGAAATAACCCCGACTATCGAACAAACCCCTCGGGCGTATGAACAACCAGTCACAAACAGTCAAACATATCCAATACAACATGGACTATGAATGATCACAACAATAAGGCTCAAGAGGGACATCACAGTACGCCCGATCCGGAATGTGTCCGTGCACATGTCCACCCCGTATACGGAATCCAGAATATACGTAGGACAATGTACCTAATTAGCCTCACGGACTACGTCCTGTGTGCATGGCCCAATGCGGAAACATCCACGCATGACCATCGTGTCTGGCTAAAAATCTTACACATAACCAATCGGCACGCAGATATAATTCCAGGTATATCATGATGCAACATGACAACGAAATTCAAAGGATAATGCATCCAATACGGATCATATGACTCACCAAAGTGAATGATGATACATGAATAATGAAAGATCGACACGACCAACAATATCCAACACAATCTTCCTGGGGTCACGATCCCTAAGGACCGATTAACACGAACAACAATCTGGAACTCCTCAACCCTCAACGATCACAAAATTACCGAATTCACAAGAATGATAGTGTGCTGCCTTGAGTCGGCCAACACGACAATAATAACTCACAGGTGGGCACCATCCTCGGCGATCCCAATTCAATACCTCGATTGTCTTAGAACGACCAATCGATAACGACTCAACGGATGGGAACTATCTTCGATAGTCCCAATTCAATACTTTGATTACCTTAGAACGGCAAATCAATAACAACGATTACAACGGATGGGAAATGTCCTCGACAGTCCCAATTCAATATATTGATTACCTTAGAATGGCCAATCGATAACAACGATACAACAAATGTCTCGGCACCTTTAATCGGATACCGATAACGAAGATGATAATCGAATACATCAATGCCTTCAATCGGCCAATACAATATCAATAGAAAAACACCGATATCAATAACGATGATCACCACAATATCTTGATGGAATATCAATCAACAATAACAATCGATATGTCGATACCGCGAACCGGTTATCGACAACAATATTACCAACAAGCATCGCAATGCCTTAAACCGGCCATTTACGAACAACAATAATATTTGGCATAATTTGCCGAAGGGTATCGTATCAAACAATCCCTTGATATCAACAAAATCATAAAGAGACCAAGTCTCGAAATGATACACACATTCATACACATATATGATAACATTAATCTCATTGACTAGTACAAGTATAAAACTTACCTCGATATCAATACAACGAACTGTTACCAATTCAGTTGATTTCGTCTACGAGTTCCTCAGTCCCGACCAAGGTAATCTACGAACTCTTCATCCTCAACCGCAACACAACGGTCATAATCCATGATCAAACATCATATCTTATTGTAAAACGAAGGATTAATAATCAACAGGTTCGATGACGACCAATATCAATACAACCAGGCCACAAACTCATCGGTTCCACAATATCTCGATTAAATACAGTCTGAACTATCCAACTCAGACCCTCACGAATCCATGTCCACAATACGAGCCGAAATCTGATGATCATATCAGCAACCAATTCGGACCAATAATAAGGGTCTAAATGTTATCGATTCCAAACTCAATTCTTAAATACGAATTGACAAGGTTCCCTTCTCGTAAATCCATCGTTAAAATTTACCTATGACCGTCATCAATTCGAACCATCCGACTGGTTCAAAACAATAGATAATCATATTAAAAAGGTTATTAAACAATCCAATCATTCGACTTGAACATTTGCTCCATACGTATGGGCTTCCAAATTCATAGATGAATAATAGTCTCATCAAACTCATAATCACATTCGTATTCCTATACGATATTATTTCAAATACATAATTTAGCTCTAGATATGAATATTCCATATTCATATTCAAAACATCAACACTTCTTATAAATTTTCATCACCTCGTATAATTCAAGAGTCTTCAAGAACATGAAATATCCGAAATCACGTTCAGAACAACATATCCGAGGTATATATCTTCATGTTGCCATTTTTCTCATCATGCCATTCATATAACCTCAAGAATCGCAACAAAACCATTATCATCATATGAAGAAGGTATCAATAATCATATCAATATCCGAAATCTCTTATTACAATTCCAATAAATCTCATATAACATTAACACATGATGATCCCAACATGCTCCCTCCCAAGTAATAATCCTTTAAAAACGAACCACTATCAAAGGGATACGAGGATTACCTTGTATGGACGATCCACGGAGAAGAACAATTGAACTCCATTCCAAGAATTATCAAAAACTTCAAGAACAATACTTAAATCCGAGCTCTCTATCTTAATCTTGTTTAAGAGGATCATCTCTCAATGTTTAGGAACTTCAAGTACCTCCCAAGGCTCTCTCTATCGACTGAAGGAAGGAGAATGGACAAAATGCCTCTCAGCACTCGTCTATCCTCTTTATAAAACACATCACTAGCGCGCGCTAGACCTTATATTTAGCATGCGCTACAGAACTAGCGTGCGCTATCCTTCCTTGATAGCGTGCGCTATCGGGCAGTCCAGAAGCTACTGCATTGCTTCGAAATTCAACTAACGTACGTAATACCCATGCATTAGCGTACGCAAACAGGCGTTGACTTGCTACATTGAAATGCTCAGTAGCGTGCGCTATTCCTCGACCTTAGCGCGCGCTAATCGTCGTTGACCCGACAACCTGTACCTTCCCAGAAGATGCCCGGGTCCTACACGCCGAAAGCAACCAATAAAGCCAAGATTCCCTGTTGACGATCTGAAATTAGCGTGCGCTAACAACATGCATTAGCGTGCGCTAATCGCCGATTATAAGCGATCAGGCCTACACAGCCGGCCACCTTCCGGCCTTATACAGAATACCTTACGTACGTTAGGGCTCCTCCTTAGCGTACGTAACTCAAATCTCTTAGTGTGCGCTAAGTATGCGCCGTAGCGTGCGCTAAGTATGCACCGTAGCGTACGCTAATTATATGTCTTAGCGCGCACTAGGCATACCTTGTAGCGTGAGCTAACATGGCTGTACTTAGCCATTTTCCGCTATTCTTGTCCGTCGTCTTGATATACTAGATGTATATACACGACATACTGAAAACATATATATACAACCTGATAATATTCTCATATGGTATACCCAATATCAAAAGTACGATAACATGATACACGATATCTTCAAATATAATTGTCGACCAACTACGACAATTATACTAATACAGCTCTCTGAGTCTTCCAATTATTTTATCCATACTGTATAGACACCAATCTATCCAGTATATCTCAGATAAAATAATGCAAAAAATTTATACTGAAATCCAGATATTACGTACTAAAAGTCGGGATATCACACTGTACCCCCCTTGAAATAAGTTTCGTCCTCGAAACTTGCAATCCCGTCACAGCAAACAAATCAACCAAAATATCCGAACTCATCACAAGAGCAATCGTCGGTCTCCACAAGCGAATAACCAAGACAGTATACTTACAGGTGCGTGAAGTCGATGATCTCCCGTGATACTAGCATGCGACTCCCAAACAAAGTCTCAACACAATACTGATACACACCAATATCGCAATTAGCAATTTGAAAATATCTTTCCGCATTCGCGAACACGGTCTCGTCTCTGTCCCCTGTCAGCAGACATTCTAAAGGATACACAAAGTACGTAAGTACAATCCAAATCGCACGTCCTCGAAGTGACCGATTCTCAAGAATATCAAACTAAAAGCAAAGCGGTTAAGAAAACATAAGAAGAGTAATAGGACTTACAAGTACCGGCCGCACTGTGATGATGGCAAAGTCGTGATACTGTAGATAAACAATGACTCAATCGACCCAAAAGACCGACAGCCTAGGTATCCATAAACCTAATCTCTGATACCATATTCTGTAACACCCCCAAGTTATTCAGGGTATATTACAGCGCCGTGAACCCCACCGAGGGACCCACAAGGCTAATCATACGCGGAACTATAAAACTTGACCGAGAAGGTCCAAATACAATGAAATGAAAGACGATACAAAGGGTATTCAAACCATGCCCAATGTGTCCAAATACATCACAGTACAAAATCAAAACCTCGGCACACAGGCCGGAACATCAAGGAAGATGGAAAAACAATACTCGAGTATTCAATAACCATTCCAGTACAAAAACACTCAATGGAAAACTCAAAACATAACCGGAGGAAAGACACAGTATCACACTTGCCCACCATCTTCATGCCGACCCGATACCTGCCTGTCCGCTCTCCTGGAACCTAAAATACATAAAAAGTATTTCCCCCATAAAGGGGTTAGCCGTCGAATAGCTAGTGCAAGTATATCAAGTATGAAACACAATACTCCTCGACAATAAAGTAAATGTAACCGTCAATTCATCAATTCAAGACTAGTATTCCGGAATAACTAAATCTCATAGCGTCACATCAATACATATATGAATACCGTGGAACCGCACCAGAGGCTACAGAACCCTCAGAGGACTCGTCGGTCCATCCCAGAGTGGTTCGTTCATATCATCCGTGGAATCGCAACAAGAGGCTACGAAACCCTCAGGGGACCCGTCGGCCCGCCCCAGAGTGGATATAAATAATCATGCCATTAATATATCTTACTTTCAAAGTAGAGAACATACAATCATAATTATATACTTGCCTTTGAGACATCGAGAAATCGAACGGAAAAAGGGTATGAGTTCGGTAGGTCCAAGAACGCGCTTCCGGTACCTAAACGATTCGTAAGGGATATGATAATCAATTATCCATACTCAAATTACATGAAGAAACCCCCCAAAACCCGTCTACGATTCATGAAACTACAGGGATAAACAACTAGAGGTTGGAAAATCGTCCAAACCCTCACAAGTCCGAAAATGGCACAATTCAATCCGTAAAATTGTAGGAAAAGCATGCATACGGGATAGATACATCATAATCTCAAGGTCCTCAAGCTTCAAAATGGATAAATCGGACGAATCTACGGAAAAACCCCAAAATTCCCAAAAATAGGGTTCTAAGGATTTTTACCTTGATTCGGACGTTAGGATGGATTAGATGTTGTGAAATCCTTGTTCTCCAACCAAATATGTTGTTGTTAGAGGAAAGACCGCTTCCAATCGCCCAAAATCGTCTCTCCCGAGCTGCTCCCGTCGAAAAGGAGTGAAGAAGATGAAAAATGATGAAATGGAAGTCAACTGTCCCATATATATCTGTCCAGTCCAGTGGCTTCTGCCGGCCCCGTTAGCGTCCGCTAAACGCTTATCTCTAGCGTGCGCTAGCCAAAAAGTGGCGTCCAGTACTGTAGTCCAGAACCTACTGTCCTCTGCCCTGCTCAAACCTTAGCGTGCGCTACCGCTATGGCTTAGCGTGCGTTATGCAACAGCTTTAGCGTGCGCTAGCCGAAGCCTAGCGTACGCTACCTGATAGTCCAGAAAACCTGGCAACCTCACTACCTCTGCCGACCAGCCTGTTAGTGTGCGCTACGGACGGATGTTAGCGTGCGCTACTAACCACGAATAGCGCGCGCTAACGAACTCCTAGCGTGCGTTAATCCGCTAGTCTAGAGAGCAGTTCGAGTTACTGGTTCTGACCTGACTGGTCCCTTAGCGCGCGTTACGGCTCAAAGCTAGCGTGCGCTAATCAAGCAGAATTAGCGTGCGTTAGCCTAGGCCTAGCGTGCGCTATTTCTCTGGTCCAGAATACTTCCGCAAGGTCTAAACAACACGATCGTGGCCCAAACAAGATACGAAACCCAATAACAATATCAACAACATCACCAAGAGTTTACATAGCGACAAATTAAGAAGGATGGCAAGGTCAAAAAGTCAATAAAAAGTACGAGTATTACAGGCATGACTTTTTTTAAATTTTATTTTTCCTTTTTTTAATAAAATTTAATGAGGCTGAAGAATAAATTAAAAGTCTAAAAATTTAAAAGAAAGGGAATGAGAGTGATTTATGGCTTTTTTTAATTTTTTTTATTTTTTAATTTATTTTTATCTTTTTTATGATGTGGACATGATTTTTTTTCCTTTTTTTTAATAAAATTAACTTTAGGACTATTGATATCTTTTCCGCCATGATGGAGCATAAATACCAAATAGGAGAGGTTGAGAATCAGTAATGATTGAATCTGGTCGAGCTTTGTTGCCACATCTCCTTCGCAACTGGACATGTTATCAACATATATGAGGTCAAGACTCGACTCCCCCCCATCTAGACCACACATCGGATTAATATGAAAACCTCTTATCTTCCGACAGCAACGTACTTGCACCCCCCCCCCCCCCCCCCATAAAATAACATATTTTTAGAACCACTTTGATTTGCCCTAATTTTTTCCAGTCTGTAGAAATTAAGATAGTTTGGGGAGTCGACATGCCGATTTGTGAATTTTTTCTGACCGCGAGATGGTAATTAAGCTGAATTTACTGTGAAATGTTTGTATCGGGACCATATCCACTTATCTCTTGGCTGCCGATTGCTAAGAGGAATGTTAGGTACTTTGTGCACCTTTTTGTCATTGAATAGATTTAGGCATGTTTCATTGAACTTATTTTTCCATTTTTCAATTCAATTCAGGTCTATTTATTTCAGTTCAGTTCAATCTAATTTAATTTCATTCAGTTCAATTGAGTTCATGTCTTCTTCTTATTAGTATTATTAATTTTTATTAGTAATAGTAATAATCTTGATTATTATTGTTGTTATTATTATTGTTGCTGTTTTTTATTACGATTATTATTAATAATATTTACTATTATTAATAATAGTATTTATTGTTGTTGATTACTATTATTATTTATCATTATTATCATTGTTATTATTATTATCGTTATTATTGTTATTCTTATTAATATCATTAATATCATTGTAATACAATAATGTGGTATTAGTAATAATATGCATTTAAAAACAAAAGCATTTACAAGAATCATCACTGGTCCTAAGAATAATCAGTTGACATTATCCATTGCTAGTGAGAATCAAAAGTCATCAGTAGTCATGAGAATGATCAAGAACATATCATTACATCAAAGATTACATTATAAAATATTAAAAAATTAAAAACCCTCAAAAGAACACCAGTACTGATCACTATTAAAAACCTCATCATTTTTTTAACACCATCTTTTTCGTCGTCTTCATGATCACTCTCCGTTCTATTTGCTTGCCAAATTTGTCTTGCTAAAGCATTTCGGACCTTGGACATGACTTCTTTACGATCGTCTTCAAACACAAGTGAGTCTGCTCTTCCTTGACCATTTGCATCATGTTGTATAATTGGTATCCCAAACGTGTGCATTTTTATGAAATTATGTAGTGTGAAAGTGGAAACAATAATTGACATTTGATACTTTTGTGACATTTGGGGCATATCTTTTAGCACCTTCCACATTTTCTTTATTATTATTATTATTATTATTATTACTACTACTACTACTATTACTATTATTATTACTCGTGACATTTGATACTTTTGTGACATTTGGGATATTATTTTTTATTATTTTATTATTATTTTATTATACTTATTATTTTTTATATTTATTATATTATTATTAGTGTTATTTTTTATTATTATTATGTACTATTAATATACTGATTCAATTAATTGATTGATTCGATTAATTCAAGTTCAATTCAGTCCATTCGATTCGATTAGTTAGTCATTCAGTTCGATTCGATTGATTGATTCGGGCCATTCAATTGATTCAATTTAATTTAATTGATTGATTCGATTTGATTGATTGATTCAATTTACTTCAAATTCATTCAGTTCAGTTAACTTTCAATTTAGTACTCCTTCACCCACTAATATATCCCATCTGTTTTGATTAGCATAGAAACCCGAGTATCCATATCCACCCAATTCAACTTTGCAGTTGGTTATACTGGTTTCTCCAAGCTAATCCATAGATATTTGTTAATAGGGATATAAATTTTTTTAAGTCCCATAACTTTTTACCTTTTTCAAAAACATCTCAAAAAAGTTAATTTATCCAATTACGTCCCAATTTTATCTTAACTTTACAATTTACGTCCCAAAGAACGCCGGCAAGCACGAAACGACGTCGTTTCGCCCCCTGTGCCGCTCACGTATTTTTTTAATTAGGGATTTCCGGTGACCTAGTCTATGTGGATTTACGTGGCACCAGTTGACCAATGAAATAATAGGAGATGGACACATCATTAATTGTAATAGATATTAAACTAAAAAAAAAAAAAAAGAAGAAGAAAATAAACTATTTTTCACATCCTAAAAAATGATGCCCAACATTCCCATCGGTGAAATTTAGGGGTGTTCAAAAATATCCGATATCCGATATCCGATCCGAAATATCCGAAAATCCGTAGTTCCGGATATCCGAAAATTCGGATATCCGAAGTTAGGATATGCGGAACTTCGGATTCGGATATCGGATAGTAGTTTTCAGAAAAATCGGATATCCAAAATATCCAAAAAATTCTAAAAATTTTAATTTTTTATATTTTAAATAATAAAAGGTATTCGGATATTCGGATATCCGATCTCCATATCCGAAGTTTTTTTTCGGATATTCGGATATCCGATATCCAAATCCGAATATTTTTTTCGAATATAAAGATATCCGAATATAATTTATATTTTTTTGGATACGGATTTCGGATATCAAAATATACTATTCGAATTTGCAGATATCCGAAATTCCGGATATCCAGTTTTGAACACCCCTAGTGAAATTAGGACGTAATTGGATAAATTAACTTTTTTGGGTCCATCTTCTATTATTGTGATCCCTAAAAATATTATGGGACGTAAAAAAAATTCTATCCCGATGTGTCCATCTCCTATTATTTCATTGGTCAACTGGTGCCACGTAAATCCATATAGGCTAGGTCACCGAAAATTTCTAATTAAAAAAAATACTTTGGGACGTAAATTATAAAGTTAGCGTAAAATTGGGATGTAGTTGGATAAATTAACTTTTTTAGGATATTTTTGGAAAAAGTAAAAAGTTATGGGAGGTAAAAATTCTATCCCTTTGTTAATATGAATCTCCTGCCCACAACCCACTCAACCTGCTCCTTCCTCGACTAAACTACAATGCCAGGATTTTCCATGCGGTCTAGAAGATGTCATCGTACTGTTGGTTTTGTGTCAAAATATAAGAAGTGGGTTTTGTTCCACATTGTTTGTGGAACAAAATGGGTGGGAACCTTAAGGTTATTTAAGGAACCTATGTGGTGTGGTTTCAAGTGCACTTGTCAAATACACTTTAACCTTTGTGGTTTGACTCTAGTTAAATTCTTTTCTTGTATTCTCTAGTATGGAGAGTTGGAAGAGAGGTGTGAGTTAGTCAAAGGTTTGTAAGAGTGTGGGGTATGGGGGTCGGGAGAGAGAATGTCTGTGTCATTGTAATAGTGTTTCATATAGTGGAATTTCTTTCTTTGGGGGCCGTGGTTTTTCTCCGGTTTTGGAGTTTCCACGTAAATTCTTGTGTTGTGGATTATTATTATTTTTCATGCTATTTCTCGGTTATTTCTGCTCATCCCTAGTGGATGAATGTGGGATATGATTTTTCCCAACAAGTGGTATCGGAGCCCGGGTTGGGTCTCTTGAAATTCTGAGTATGCTCTGTGGTCGCAGCTATGTCTGACCTTCCACATCAGAAAAGATTTCTTAAGCGGTGTCTGGGGGTCTCATTTGGAGGCGGTTGTTCATCAGGCTAGGGTGGTTCAAGCAAGTGGAGAAATTTGATGGAATGATCAAGTTTGGCTTATGACAAGTATAAATCAAGGATATGTTGGTACAATCCGGGTTACACAAGGCTATGAAGGTGAACTGTCAAGGTGGAGGTGGAGTTAATCTGGCAAATAACTCCTAATTCGGGCTAACATTGTGACAATGATGATTTTCTCTGATGAGAAAATGTATGTCATTTTGGCATATGAGTTGTCGTGAAAGAGGATGTGGTTATGTTAGCGGGTCCACGAATTTGCGCACGGGTATTGCCTTGTCATGGAAAGATGCCGGGTGTGGTGGAATTTTACACGGGCATTGGTTTGACATGGATGTAGGGTGTGTGGTGGAATTTACACACGGGTATCGATTTGACATGGATACAATGTGTTTGTTATATCGATGGCTGAAGGACTTCCAAGAGGGCCAAAAGTTGGGAGTTGCACCAAAAATTTCAGCCGGTTTTTCGATATGTGCCGAGGAAATTCTTAGAATGGTGTATTCTAAGTGGTCTACTCATATGATGGAGTAGGATTCTCTGGTTTGAGAATGATGGTTCTCTGGATTGAGAGTCATGATTGTCGGTGAAGACAATGGAGCTTCTTTTATTTTGCCAAGGTGGAGTTTGTTGGTTTTGTGTCAAAATATAAGAAGTGGGTTTTGTCCCACATTGCTTGTGGAACAAAATGGATGGGAACCTTAAGGTTATTTAAGGAACCCATGTAGTGTGGTTTCAAGTGCACCTGTCAAATACACTTTAACCTTTGTGGTTTGACTCTAGTTAAATTCCTTTCTTGTATTCTCTAGTATGGAGAGTTGGAAGAGAGGTGTGAGTTAGTCAAAGGTTTGTAAGAGTGTGGGGTATGGGGGTCGGGAGAGAGAATGTTTGTGTGATTGTAATAATGTTTCACATAGTGGAATTTCTTTCTTTGGGGGCCGTGATTTTTCTCCGGTTTTAGAGTTTTCACATAAATTCTTGTGTTGTGAATTATTATTATTTTTCATGCTATTTCTCGGTTATTTCTGCTCATCCCTAATGGATGAATGTGGGATCTGATTTTTCCCCCAACACATACCTCTCCACAAGTGGCTTGGTCTATACCCCACTCCCGCTGATTCAATACTACCCCTAGAGGGAAGTATATCGCCTAACGCAATATATTTGTCATCGAGTCTGTATTATTCAGCAATCACCATACTGATTTCCCACCCTTGCTAGATTGAACAATGAATTTCCCTGTAAAATCTAGTCCCCATCCTCCTTCGATCTCACATATTTTCCCACCTCGCCCAATTTATTTTCCTTTCCCAGTCCTTCGAACCCCCAATAGAATGGTGCCACCTCCTTCCGTATTCTTGTATGCATGCTTCGGAAATAAGAAATAGCTCTCTTGAGAAAAATAATACCTTAAATATTATGATAAATGCACCCTACAACTTATCCCTACAGTAAAATTTCATACAACGCTCAAAAAGATTTATCCGACAATTAAATAGAATTTCATGTGTACATCAAGAAGACTGTTGGCTACACCATAGAAGGTGTAAGTGTTTTACTTAGGAAAAAATTGTTGTAAAAATCGGTATTCGGTTCTACTCGATTTAGTTTTTAAAAAATGAGTACTCGGATAAACGGAGAGTACTCGGAATGAGTACTCGGAGAACTAATCGGGATAGAAAATATTTTTAATTTTTTATGTATAATAAAAAGAATAACTTAAATTTATTTAAGCATTATCAGTTTTATTTATAAATAGATAAAACCTAATGATTTTAAGTAATAACAAATGAAAATATTAAATGATTTTGAGCATATTTAAAATTATAAATTATCTCTATATCCGAGTATGTATCCAATTATAAGGTTATTCGAATAATTTTAGTAGAATATATCATTTTATCGTAGTTTTTTTATTAATGGAAACTGATATGTAGTCATAATGATATATAACTTTGTAAAAAAAAATAGACCACTTAATTTGGTTGAATAAAACAAATAAGTAATTTTTCATGAAAAACAACAAAAATCGAGTACTCTCCCGATTAGCTCGAATTTGACCGAGTTTGACCCAAGTTGGGTTAAAACCGATTTTTTAACCGAGTAGCCTCAAACCGATTTATAACGTATATATTTCCAAGGTTATAAATAGCCCAAGAAAGAGGACATTGCTAACTGACTACTCAACACAAACTTACTGATTGATCAAGTATTCACTATCTGAGAGCAATCTATTTCTTCAAGCATACAAGGTACATCTTAAGTGAAGAAATATTAAGTCCTCAATAGAGAACAACACAACTACAGCGAAGACTTACATAGCGTACAACTACTGTTCCAACCTGTGTTACTTCAAAACTTATTGTTGAGACCCTTAGCACTGTGTGGACTAAGCCAAACTATTCCGACCTGTGTGGGAAGAAGAGAGTTCAAGGACGAAACTTCAATCTGTATGAGAAGAAGCAATTCGAAGAAGCCTATAGCGAATCTGTGTGAACGGCTCAAGCGACAGTCGGATGTATCAATATGTGTGAACGATACAGCTACCAATTTAGTTAAAATCATACCGTTGTGTACGCCTTGATTTTAATAAACTTTTTACTCCTGTGTGGAGGATCTGTGGACGTAAAGGGGTTTACCTCGAACCATATTAAACTGTGTGTTATCATTTCCTGTACTTACTGTTTTCATACTGCTTGTGATTTATGGTATACTTACTCGGAAAACCATGTAAACACCAAACTACAGGAGACTGTCTAGTTGCGGTACTTATATCAACTTAGCTTAAGATCTGCTATGCAAACCAACTTCAAAAAAAGAGTACAACTTATTCAATCCCCCTTAAGTTGTAAGATAGTATATTTTGACCAACAAGTGGTATCAAAGCAGTTGATTCTACAAAGAATCAGTCGATTTTTAACTTGAATCAGATCCAAGTCACTACCTTTTGAAAACTCCAGTTTTATACTTCTATCATTCATCCTACCTTTGCCATGGATACATCAATGATCAAAAAGTTCCTATATTTTCTATTAATAAGTTTGATGACTGCAGAATCAGATGGAAGCCCATCTTGCTGCCATCCACGAAGAGATGACCTTTGTAATACAAAAAGGACCTATCAAAATTATGAAGTTCAACCCAGCTGCCAGGACATACAGCAACCTCATGCATAAATGCTTAAAAAAGAAAGGGAACAATGGACAACCGATGATCGCAAGCGTGTGAATCTGGACAACATCGCCAATAATGTGCTATTTGTCACTCTCGACAATGGCACATTCTCAAAAATAAAGAGTTGCAAGAAAACCAAAGAAATCTGGGAAAAACTAAAGTTAACTATGAGGGAACTGAGCTCTCAAAAGAAAAGAAAATTTCAAAACTCAATCAGCAGTTTGAATCTTTTGAGGAACTAAAATACTTGAGGAACTTGATCTCAAATTTACCGGCATTGTAGGTGAACTTGAAGCTTTGGGCAAAGTGTACACTCAAAAGGAGAAGAGTATCAAAATATTTTTATCACTCCCTGCTCGATGAGATATTAAGACCACATCTATGCGTGTGTCTTGCAACTTAAATGATATATCTACTTTTGACCTCTTCCCTGACCTCAAATCTTTTGAGTATGACATTTAACATGGGAGAAAAGGTTGAAGAGTCCCATGTAAGGACAACAACACTGATTTCTATATCTGAAAGGAGATACAACTCTGCCTCCAGTACATCCAAAGCCGTTGACAGCGATGATGACACCCTGTCACAAAATGAAATGACTCTGCTCATGCACAAATTTTGGAAATTCATTAAGAAATTCGGAAAGACTTCCTACAACCTCAACCCTTCAACAAGATAAGATCTGAGTCACCATCTTCTAGAGACTAATCTATGTTATAACTGTAGGAAACCAGGACACTATGCAAATAGATGTCCTCATCCCAAGGTACAGAAGCTGTGAGAGGCTGAGCAACAGGAGAAAGATGAGAAAAGACAAGTCTGGAGAAATAATTTTAAGGCACTGATTGGAGAACCAGAAGCCATGCCCACACCTATCAAAATAGAGGAATGCCTACAGGATGTCACCGACAGTGACTTATTTGATGATGAAATCGAAGATAAAGCCTACATGTGCTTTATAGCAAAGGAAGAGGATGATGATGACAGTAACGATGAGGTAAGCTCAACATCAATTAATCCTATAAATGCATCACATATCTTTGAATTTCAAAATCATCATGAAGGATATGTGAAAATCTCTAAAAACTTCACCTTAATGTTCAACATAATTATAAGCGGACATATAATCGTCTAAGCGATGGGAAAACCAAAGTTTAATTACTTCAAGCTTCCTAAATCATAAGTTCAGTCCATTAAGTCATCAACAAGTCTAACCTTAGATGTATGCTCATAACAGTCTTAAAAACATGAATCCAAGGCTGGAATAGCATCAACATACCTTAACTAGAGATAAACAATGAAAACTATCGGTAGAACTCAACACCGGAGGCTTAAACATCAATTCCACAGTCTTATGATCTTCATACACAGGTTGTAGAGCTTAAATATGATGTTTTAAAAGGCTGGGGAGTATGAGAGATGAAATGAGTTCGGACAAAATGAATGGAAGAAATAAAAGAGAGTGAACTCTTTAAATAGAAAATCAGGCATTACGTACGCCATCGTCTCCACTGAACTTAAGCTAGGAGCTTACTGTAAGCTATTGCACAAGAATTGCGTACGTCATCGATCTATGTAGCTTACTGCCTTATTTATGTCCTGTCTTGCTATATTGCCAACGTGATTTTATGTACGCTATCTTTATACTTAGCATGTGTTGCTCACGTGGTGTAGTGTATGCTAATATTCGTTGGCTTGTCTTTTCCAAAAGTTATCCAGTTATATGCGAGAAAATCCAACAAGATCCAACATCTTGATCCAACATCTGGCTCCACACGCTGACCACGCCTTATCTGATCCTAACTACCTCTTTAGGTTACAGTTTAACTTACGTTAGCTCTTCTCAGTAACGTACGCTAGTTCTGTCTGTTAGCGTATGCTAGTATCATGGAGTTACATGCATGAAGTATCGATTTTACATATTGCGATCATGAGTATTGGAATACGGATATAAGGAAAATTATCTTTATAATAATTATTCGACATAATCATACACCACATTATTCAAATGCGGATAGAAATGCACAATAAATATCCAGGTGTTGCATATTCCCCCTCTAACAAGAAAGTTTCGGGACAGAAATAACTCCGTATATCTTTCCTTCATATTGTCTTCAGTCTCCCAGGTTGCTTCTTCGACTCCATGTCATGACCATTTTACTTTAACCACTGAGATTGGTTTATTTCTCAATTGCTTGATTCGACTCTCGAGTATCTTGGTTGGTTTCTCCTCAAACATGCCATCATTAGCCAATTCGATCTCGCGAAAGTCGATGACATGATTGGGATCTGATATATACTTCCTTAATTGCGATACATGAAACACATCATGAAGATAACTCATCGATGGAGGCAAGGCCAATCTGTGTTCCAATTCTCCAACTTTCTCAAGAATCTGGAATGGCCCGATATAACTCGGACGCATCTTCCCCTTTCTTCCAAACTAAAAATTCCCAGAGTAGGAAAGACTTTTAGAAGTACATGGTCCCCAACTTCAAATTCCAGTGGATGATGATGCACATCTACATAAGACTTCAGACGACTTTGGGTGGCCAACAATATTTCTCAAATTAGAGTTGTCTTCTCTTGAGTCTGTACTAGCAATTCTGTTGAACACCTAACTTAGCATTCCAAATGCTAAGTATCGTATATATGATCGCAAGACCTGGCTCCGACACCACTACTGGGATTCGATGCATAAAACAAAGGTGCAGCAGAAGCAAAAATGAATTTTATCGAACCCCTAAAGAGGACCGGTCATGCAACGTATATACGAATATTAAAAGTACAAGAGTTAAGATATGAAAACATACCCTTGAAGTCCTTTGATTGAATATTGAGGTTGATCTCAGTGACCGCAAATCCGATTTGATAAGTCCTCGATGATCCAAACGCCAAAAGCACCGCGTCTCTACTAACCACGCACCGTGAGATGATCGGAACAACGACTACCCAATTGTCTTCCAAGGATACATCTAGAAAAGAATAGTAGGAAATGATTCTCTTAAAATTGTGATCACTCTAAGTGATATAATTTTGTTCTTGATTTTCTTTCTCTCTCTAAGAGTGTAAGAACTTGAACATAAATGAACTCTCTCTATATATGTCTTAGCCAATTTTTGGTGTCTTGGTGAAGGAGGATGAACTTTGTTTTATAACAAAGTCCACACAAACCTCCAAGGTCCCCAATCTTGGTGTATCAAGATAAGATCCCATCATATCACACTCTTTTGTCCTCTCTATATGTAACCAACTCATCATAATAAATGAGGGGACAAAAGGCATCATCATGGAAGGTGCATATGAGTCGGGGGGCTACACATGATTGAGAAGGTTTGGTTCGTTTCGGTTCATGAAACGGACCGTTGTGTATCCAGCCTGACTGATACATCTTGGTTCATCTCAATTAAAATTAATACAATTGATTAAGCTAATTAATTAATTATATTAAGATACTATTTCTCCAAGAAATAATAATTCATGAATTAAATTAATTACCCAGTGATTTATTTAATTCACCAGACTGATTTAATTTATCCAATAAATTAAATAAGACATCCAATGTCCAATAATTATTCTGTCGTCTCCCTAATGCGCGACTCACTAGGTCTGTCATAGTAAGCAATGGGAGGAACCAAAATGTTAGAGCACCACCTAGGTAGTCCCGCGACCTATATAGTAACCTTACTAAGAACAAATGATAGGATCATTCAAGAACCATTCCGTCGTGAATACCAGTAAACGTATAAACCCTTCTTTCAAATGACCCGATCAAGTTATAGGGTCACGATTAATCAACCCTATATCTACTTGATGCTATGTTTAAGTTAATGCAATCGAGATCACCGAGCTCTCATGTATCCAATACAACTAGATTCAATGCTTTGGCCAAAGACTTATGATCTCATCTGCTAATAACCACATAGGACATATACATGTTTACTTACAGGAGAAAGAATCCTATCTTCGTATTTAGTAGAACCTGCTACTTGTACGTAAAGACGCACGTTGAGGTTGACCCCCACCTCTCGGTTTCCTGGGTCGAACTACTCTAGTGAAAATCTTAACGTCACAAGCACATCCCTACTAAATCCTCAAGTCGAAGGTTCACGAATACCTATCACAACCTTTCGATTCCGTCATTGACTGTCTTATAGTGAAATCCATGTGACGAATCGAGAGTGAGTCATTTTGAGTATACTAATCCCATTAGCATACCTACAACGTGTGCTCCCACTAACCATTAATGACGAAAGGCACTTTCCAAGTCAAAGAACACGTCATACAAGTCTTCACATAAACTTAACTCCCAGTCAAGTTTAATCGACTTTGCGAACGATTAAGTATTTGAGTCATAAACTTTACCAGTGCCTATCCCCTTATCTAATAAGGAGTGGAAAGTTTTCTCTCAAATACATGAACTAGTTTCTATATATATATTTACAAGTCAGGAATGCAGTGACTTTCAGTAAATAAATAAATACACAATTGCCTTCTGATAATAGTTTACATAATAACAAGTACAATGCCCTCTCTCATACATCATCTGAGTGGCATTCATGGGCATATTCCTAACAATCTCCCACTTGCACTCAATGCCATATACTATGGTATCTAATTCCAATGTTCTCCAGATGACGCTCCAAGCTTATCTGGGAAAGTGGCTTGGTCAGTGGATCAGCGACATTGTCTTCTGAGTCTACTCTATGCAGCACAATGTATCCTTTGCGAACAAATTCTCTCATGAGATGATAATTTCTCTCAATGTATTTTGTACTGTTGTGAAACCTCGGCTCTTTGGCCTGTGCTACAGCTCCATCGTTATCATATAAAATCGCAACAGGCATCTCAGCACATGGTGTCACTTGAAGTTTACTCAAAAACTTCTTAATAAAAAACCTTTCCTTAGAGGCCTACGAGGCCGATTGATACTCAGCCTGACAGGTGGAATCAGAAGTCGCGCTCTGCTTGGCGCTATACCGAGATACTTCTCCTCTATTAAGATTAAAAATTTAGCCAGAAGTAGACATCGAGTCGTCTTTCTGTCCTTGGAAGTCTGAATCAGTGAAGCCCTTCACATTCAGTTCTCCACCATCATACATAAGAACCAGATCTCTAGTCCTTCTTAGGTACTTAAGAATGTTCTTTACGGCGGTCCAATGTTCCTTTCTTGGGTTTGCCTGAAACCTACTTACCACTCTAACAATGTGTGCAATGTTAGGTCTCGTACATATCATAGCATGCATAAGGCTACTGTAACACCCCAAACTAGGCGGATATTACAGTGCTGTGGACCCCCGACTGGGACCCACCAGGTGATAAGTGTCAGTTTTGTACACTTATCCATAGTTTGTATCGATAAAATTTACCCATAATTGAGCTAGTCTACTCGTTTTTTGCTTTTAATTTATTAGTTTTAATAATTTTATTTTTATCGGATGATGATCGGATTAAATAACTGAATTACTCAAGAAACAATATGTTTAATAAATATTCTATTTATTGAATTTTGATATATTCATGTTGTAGGGCTTTCCGAGACGAATTCGGCAGTCTTTCCGGATTCAAAATCAGAGTTATATATCAAAAGTTATCATCCGAAGAAGATCTGGGGCAAAAACGCAAAGTCTGAGGAATTCTGGGCTAAAAATGTAACTATCAAAGCTTCAAATGAGCAAATTTACGAAGCCACGTTACGGACGTAACATTCAGGGGTTACGACCGTAAGTCACCCTAGTTACGGCCGTAACTCCTGAATGTTACGGCCGTAACTCTTGGCAGATTACTATGATTTGTCTAATTTTTTATACTTTTTGTGTATTATTGAGGGGATGGCTGGCATTGATCCGATCTAATGTAATAATGCTGTAGTTTTGGAGCTATTAGATGACTTTAGGTGTATAAATAGACCCCTTAGATCCTTCATCATTCACCATTCATCTTATAATTTTCCATTTTCTTGTAAACTTTTCTTTTTGTGTGAAGAACACACTTGTGTTCTTGAGTGATCTTTGTAAGTGTGGTATAGTATATGTTGTTCAGAGAGTTTATTGCTTCTATCTCCTTTATCTACTAAGGGATTTAGGATCAATTCTTTCTCTTGATTCAACTAAACATGACCACCAAAGCTTGTAATATGTGTAATAAACCCTTTATGGGCTAAGTTCTTTAAGTTGGGATTATAAACAAGGTTAGTCATGTTATTTAAGTTTGTATAAAAGATCTATAGTGAATTACTTATTATTGTGTGTGATTTTCATTGTTTTAACAATCTTTATTTATTTGGCCAATTAATGAAGATATTTATGGTCTTCATATGTTTCGAAAGAAAATATGTTTGATTAGATCAAATGATCTTCACTCTAAGTTGTTTTAGGGGATAGAAATATACCCCTAGTCCTTAGATGATTCATTGAGTTATTTTCACAAATCCTAATGCTATGTATTGAAGCCAATCAACATAGAAATATAGTGGATTGATTCAATATGTAAGGGGCGTTTTATAGTTCGAAAGAGAAACCGTCTTTTTAAGGAAAATCGAATCTACACAACATAATAAGTAAATTCATCTTATGATCTCCAATACATCTTTTATAACTAATGACGAACTAAGTTTGTAATCCCAACTATTTCATTTTATCATTAATCAATCTATTAATATTGCAATCTTTTTATTTCCTTATAATATTAGAACTATTATTGCAATTTCTTTGCAATTATTAAACCAAACTTTTTAATTGTGTGTTTCACTCATCTTAAGTATCTATAAAAATAGACTAATAGTGTATAATTCAAATTATAACAAAACTTCCTTGTGGGATCGATAAACCGGACTCAAAAGTCCACTTTACTACTTGATACGATATCGTGCACTTGCGATAGTTACACAAAAAGCGTGTCAAGTTTTTGGCGCCGTTGTCGGGAAGTATAAGTTATATTTGAAAAAATTACATTATTAACTATTGTTATAAATACAACTTTTTCTTTGTTGTAGATTCCCTTGTCTATGCGAAGGACATACAATCGCGATTTAGTTTTACTAGATCCGAGATCGAAGCCACATTCGGAAGAAGGCGAAGAGAACAAAAGAAAAACATTATTTCTTCACCATCAATGGCGGACGAACTAAATCCACGTCTCCCCAAGGAAATGATAACGAAAGAATTCCTCCGGTGGGGAATACCTAATGTTCAAAACATTCAACATCAACAATATCCTATTATACTAGGAAATAGATGAAGACAACATGCTCTTTGGGAATTCATGAACCCCCATCTTTGAGCGTTCAATCAAGTGTAATCTATCCACCATTTGGAGTGGACAATTTTCAAATTCGCCCAGATGTCATCAATCTCTTCTCCAACAACAACTCATTCTATGGAAGAACCGACGAAAATCCATATCTCCATATTAACCGTTTTGTGGAAATATGTGGAAATTTCAAATATCCAAATGTAAATGACAGGCGATCAAAATGAGACTTTTCGTGCACACTTTGAAGGACAGGCAAGAGAGTGGCTAGATACTTTGCCACCACGAAGCATAACAAATTGGCCCGAATTTGTCCAAAAATTCACCACTAAATACTTTCCACCAATAAAAGTGGCGAAACTCAAATACGAAATCTCTACATTTCACAACAAGATTCAGAATCATTCCACGAAGCATGGGAGAGATACAAGGATATGCTACGAAAATGTCCTAACCATGGTTTCAATTTGGGAGCACAAGTCAATTACTTCTATTCGGAATTTTACCTTCATGCCGAGCCAATGTCGATTCATCATCAAATGGCTCACTGGGAAACAAAACTATGAAAGAGGCTTATAATCTTTTTGAGGTTATAAGTGAACAAAGTGCAAGATGGCAGACAGAAATATCCAAAAGAAACCAAATGGTGTTTTTGAAGTGGATTCTTATTCACTTATGTTGGCAAAAATTGAAGCTCTATCAAAGAAAGTCGAGGAAATGTCTTTTCAACTCCTCAACTGTGAAGACGGTGCAAACTCCACAAATTTCAGCTTTTTCATGTGAAATTTGTGGAGCAACTCACAACACACTATCTGTCCCTTAGTGCAACAAGAACAGTCACCACCACCACTGAACAAGTGGCGTATGCTCGGAATTTCCAAAGGCAAGCATACAATCCTTACGGGCCAACATACAATCCAGGATACAAAAATCATCCAAATTTTTCTTATGCAAACAACAACAATGTGTTGAATCCAACGCATCAAGAAAAGAAGCCCGGATGGGAAGAAGCAATCACGAAGCTAATGAACAACAATCAAGTATCAACAACGCAATGATGCTTCAATTAAAAATCTGGAGACACAAGTTGGCCAAATGGCCAAAATACTTTCAGAAAGATCTCAAGGCATGTTACCTAGCAATACCGAGGTAAATCGAGGAAAATGTCCAAGCTATCACAACAAGAAGTGGAGTGCGGTTGCAGAAATTTCTATGGAAAACCATCCGGAAAAACAAAAAATAAACAAAAGAATCGATCTGGGACCTTCATCTCAAAAAGGTCCAATTGCTACAAAAACTTATGTTCCACCTATCCCATTTCCTCAACGGTTGAAGAATCACAAGCTCGATGCTCAATTCGGGAAATTCTTGGAAATCTTCAAAAAGCTACACATCAACATTCCTTTTGCCGATGCTCTAGCACAAATGCCAAGCTATGCCAAATTTATGAAAGATATTCTTTCAAACAAACGAAGGCTTGAAGAATACGAAGCTGTCATGCTAACGAGGAATGTAGCGCAATACTACAAAGAAGTTGCCACCCAAGCTAAAAGATCAGGAACTTTCACAATCCGTGTACAATTGGTGAAGTGAATTTTGGCAAAGCTCTTTGTGATTTAGGGGCAAGTATCAACTTGATGCCTGTCAATTTTCAACAAATTGAACTTGGGAGAAGCAAAAGCAACAACGGTTTCGCTACAATTAGCCGATCGGTCAATCAAATATCCACGTGGGATAGTTGAAGATGTGCTCGTCAAAGTTGATAAATTCATATTCCCGCAGATTTTATCATCCTCGACATGGAAGAAGATCAGGATATTCCCATTATTCAGGACGACCATTTCTACTTAGCGGACGTGCTCTTATTGACGTCTATGAAGGAAAGCTAATTCTCGAGTGGAAGATGAACATGTCATCTTCGATGTCTTAAAAACTTTGAATCAACCCTCCATGGATGAGTATTGTCTAAAAATAGACACAATTGAAGCCATGGTGAACAAGTCTTTAGAGAAAATTCTATCTAAAGATCCTCTTGAGACATGTATAGCAAATTCTCTAACCAAACATGGAAGAAGAATATCACTTGGCCGAAGCAGTTAACTATCTGGAAGCACTACCAACCTTAAGAAAGCATCCACATTTTGAAGAATTGGGGACAAGCTCCGCTAAACCCCTCCCTTCTTTACAAGAAGCTCCAACACTTGATCTCAAACCTCTACCCACACATTTGAGATACGCTTACTTGGGCGTTTCCTCAACACTTAGGTCATCATATCTAACATATTGACCAAACTTGAAGAAGGGAAATTACTAAGGGTATTGAGGAATCACAAAAGAGCAATTGGATGGACTATTGCGGACATTAGAGGAATAAGCCCCTCTATATGCACTCACAAAATCTTGATGGAAGATGATGCAAACCTTCATTGAGCATCAACGACGTTTGAATCCAAACATGAAGGAAATTGTGAAGGCAGAGATTCTTAAATTACTTGACGCAGGAATCATTTATCCAATCTCAGATAGTCCATGGGTGAGCCCTGTACATATGGTGTCCAAAAAGAGTGGAATCACGATCATTGAGAATGAGCACAATGAACTTATACCAACACGACCGATCACAGGATGGAGAATGTGCATTGATTACAGGAAACTAAACAAGACGACAAGAAAAGATCATTTTCCACTCCCATTTATTGATCAGATGCTAGATAGATTGGCGGGACATTCTTACTACTGTTTTCTCGACGGCTATTCAGGGTACAACCAAATCGTAATAGCCCCAGAAGACCAAGAGAAAACATTCACATGCCCTTATGGAACATTTGCCTATATAAGAATCCCATTCGGATTGTGCAATGCTCCAGCCACATTTCAAAGATGCATGATGTCAATATTCTCAGACATGGTTGAAAAATTCATTGAAGTTTTCATGGACGATTTCTCGGTTTTCGGAGATTCATTTGATAAATGCCTAATTCACTTAGGCATGGTCTTGGAAAGATGTGAAGACACAAATCTAGTTCTCAATTGGAAGAAATGTCACTTCATGGTCCAGGAAGGAATCGTACTTGGCCATAGAATCTCACAACATGGAATTGAAGTCGATAAGGCAAAGATCCAAGTGATTGCAAAACTTCCTCCACCAATTTCGGTGAAAGGAGTAAGGAGTTTTCTCGGACATGCAGGATTCTATCGGAGGTTTATAAAAGATTTCTCAAAAATAGCAAAACCTCTCTCTTCTTTGCTTGAGAAAGATACACCATTCCTTTTCACAAATGAATGCCACGTGGCCTTTGCAACTTTGAAGGATAAGCTTACATCAGCTCTAATCATCATTTCTCCAGATTGGACTATTCCTTTCATTTTAATGTGCGATGCAAGTGATTATGCCGTAGGGGCCGTACTGGGCCAGAAGAAGGACAAAATGATGCAAGTGATCCATTATGCTAGCAGGACTATGAATGATGCTCGGTGAACTACACAACAAGCCGAAAAAGAGATGCTTGCGGTGGTTTATGCCTTTGACAAATTTCGATCCTACTTATTGGGATCAAAGGTCATAGTCTACACCGATCATTCGGCTTTGAAATATTTAATGACAAAGCAAGATGCAAAGTCAAGGCTAATCCGATGGGTTCTACTTATGCAAGAATTCGACATAGAAATCGAGAGACAGAAAGGGAACGAGAAAACCAAGTGGCGGATCATCTCTCTAGACTCGACCAAAACAATGTTCAAGAGAAGGAAATAAATGAAGTATTTAGGATGAACAAGCTGTTCCAAATCTCTAATGTCGGGAAAAACAAAATGCACCATGGTATGCCGACATCGTTAATTTCCTTGTTAGTGGAATAATTCACCCAAATTTTTCCCATCATCAAAAGAAAAATTCTTCTCCGAGTTGAAATACTATTCTGGGAAGATCCTCTGTTGTTCGAGGACCTGATCAAATCATCCGGAGATGCATACGGAAGAAGAAATGGAGAAGGTATTAGAAAGATGTCATTCCTCTCACTATTGAGGACATTTTGGGGGTTCAAAAGCAGACAAAAATTCTTGAAGCGGGATTCTATTGGCCCACTCTGTTCAAAGATGCACATACACTTGTCTCGAAGTGTGACCGGTGCCAAAGACATGGAAACATGTCAAAAGAAATGAAATGCCAATGAATTTCATCCTTGAAGTTGAAATCTTGACGTTTGGGAATTGATTTCATGGGACCCTTTCCATCATCATTCTCTAATGAATACATCCTTGTAGTGTTGACTACGTATCGAATGGGTGGAGGTACATTTGCATTACCAACAAACGAAGCTAAGGTCGTGGTAAATTTTCTAAAGAAAAATATATTCACTCGCTTGAACTCGAGAGTTATTATCGGTGATGGCGGATCTCATTTACGCAATCACCGAGTCAAGGCTCTATTGACCAAATTCGGAGTAAAACACCGTGTCGCTACCTCTTATCACCCACAAACCGGTGGACAAGTCGAAATTTCCAATCGTGGTAAACGTATACTTGAGATGACAGTCGACTCATCTCGAAAAGATTGGTCGAAAAAGGCTGGATGATGCGCTCTGGGCTTACAGTACGGCTATAAGACACCGATAGGCATGTCTCCATTTAAATCTGGTTTTGGAAAAGCTGTCACTGCCAGTAGAACTTGAACATCGAGCTTTTGGGCTATAAAAACTAAACTTTGACGAACAGTTGGTGGAAAGAAAAGGTTCTTTGCGATTAAATGAGTTGGATGAAATCCGACTCGACTCATATGAAAATGCCAAAATCTACAAAGAAAAAGCGAAAAGATGGCATGACAACAAAATTCTAAGAAGAGATTTTAAAACAGGAGACCAAGTTACGCTTTTTAATGCACGGCTGCGTTTGTTTAGGGTAAGCTACGATCACGATGGGCAGGCCCTTACGATCAAAGAGGTGTTTTCTCATGGAGCTGTGGAGATTTATAATACAACCGACGGGAGTTTCAAAGTAAACGGTCAACGGTTAAAGCCATATACGGGAGGAGAATTCTCGGCACAAAATCAATCATAATCTTGGAAATACCTAATTAATCGGCGAGAAGTCAAGCTAAGGGCGTTAAACAAAGCGCTTATTGGGAGGCAACCCAATCTCTATTATTTCGCAAATAAGTTTGGGGGTAACACGGAAGGATTCAACAACAACGGCAAGGATCGGATCGTTCATAAAATCCAGGAGTCTTTCTTTCATTATTCTCAAACATATCATAATTATAATTTTTTTCAAAAAAAAAATAATAATAATAATAATATAAATAAATACGGTGTAAGTTATTAGATACGGCCGTATGTTGTCCAATTATATTTTTACGAAAGCGCATTACGGCCGTAACTGAGTATGCGTTACGGCCGTATCTTTAAAAGCGCCACTAAAAAAAAAAAAAAAAGCGAGCGTCACATACGGCGTAACTTCTTTGTGTTACGGCCGTATCTTAAAACTTGTTTGAAAACGAAAGCAACTTACGGCCGTAACTTGTATAGGTTACGGCCGTAACTAATAATCTGTATAAAAAAAAAAACCGTCCTTAAACACTTCACACACACCGGAGACACAACCTGGCGTAGGAGAGCGATTTTTCCCCCTATCAATCCCTACTTGCTAAAAAACTCAAATTCATCAATACAATTCATTAACATATCAACATTCACACATAATCATCAGGTTCTCTTTCAATCCTTGTTTCAATTTATATATTCTTGAGTTTTAGTTTGTAGTTTTTCTCTTCATATTTGTTTTTCGATTATTATTTCCGTATGATTCGTTGATTAAATCTTGTTCATTTGAGAGTATTATTGATATTTGTATCGTTATTTGATTCATTGATTTGTGGTGGCTTTATGGATTTGAGTTTGAATAAGAAAAACTTGTTAAAAAACTATGAACTCAAGGTGTCCGACGAAATGCCACAACGAAAATCTTTGAATTTTTTTTATGTTTTTATTGGTTTTGCTTGATGATTATAGTCGTGTGATGAAAAGAAGTTGATTTTGTTCAATTTCAGGGATGGCACCGAAGAAATCAACAAAAGGAAAAGAAAAGGTCGGTTCGTCATCTCAAGGTCCGGCACCGCCACAAAGAAAGCAAAACACGAAGTGCATTAAGGAAAGATTGTTCTATCTTGATGATTTCATCGGCCATGCGGATAGAGACACAATCACTACCCCTTTCATCCAAAAATTCTTAGACAACGGCTGGGAGAAGTTCGTTTCCGATCTCCCAAATGGTAACCCGACCTTGACCCTAAACTTTTACAATTCTTTCAACAAGTCCATTGGGCAGGTAGGGTCACCTACTTATCATCAGACTACTGTGAATGGGAAATCGATAAGTTTTTCACCGGATGTCATTAACAAGTTTTTGGGGGTTAATGGTACTAACGCGGTTGACATTACTATCTTGCCTAATGAAGAGGTGCCGGATGATAGAGTTTACGTTTGGCGTTAGTGAGCGAGTTGCATGACAAGATTGGGATGATCAAACCCCGATACAACCAGGCGGACCTTATGGATGATGCTTGGTATTTATGGATGTGGGCGTGGGAGTATTTACCCGACTTCGACTCGGCGACGGTTTCCATTGGCCACTGCGAGGTTTATATGCTATCCGCCGAGGGTAAAAATGGATTTGGGTACTCACATTTACACTACTATTTGTCACTATGCCGGCATGGTCCCGACTAGGCAGAAAATGCCATACCCACCTTATCACCGGTATTTGCGGGAGCCAGAGAGTCAAAATTTCGGCGGGGTGATATTTTAACACATGGGGATCGACTGAACGGCCGGAGTAGTATTTTTCGAAGTACTCAATTGAGAAGCAAACGGGCACGTTTGGAACCGGAAGAGGAGAGTAGCGAGGAAGAGGAATATGAGGCCGAGGAAGATGTCGGTTATGAGTTGACGGCTTTTGAGGAAAATTTGCTTGAAAGAGTTCAGGGATTAGAAACATCCCAGGCTGAAATTATGAGAAATCAGAATGAAATACTCGAGCGACAATTAGAAACGGAGAAGCGCTTTGAAAAGCTTTTCCGTTTTCTAAACATCCCTGACGACACACCTGGAGGATCACAAAGCTAAAATTTCAGGGAGTTTTCTGTTTTCTCGCATGCTATTATATTTTTTTTTTTAAAACTGAGGACAGTTTTACTTATAAGTTTGGGGGTGATGTTTTCGTACTTGTGTGTTTATTTTGTGGTTTTTGAACTATGATTTTTATTTGGATTTTCATTGTGGTATGTTTTGATTAGTGTATTGTGTGGTGTGTTTTTATTATTTGGCATTGATTAGGTTTAGTATATATATATATATATATATATATATATAGTATTTTGATTTTTGAGATTTTTAGATCTGGCCATAACACCAATAAATTAGCTATATACAAACTTCTAAAATCGTTTTAACCGGTAAAAAAATTGTATATTCCAAAAAAATTTTTGAGCCTTAATCTCTCTTTCCAAGCCTTGTAATTATCATATAAAATCGAGTCATTCGTTACCTTGAGAAAAGAAGAATCAATTGGTTGATGAATAATAAAACTGAAATTTACTTAATTTGTGGAGTTTTGATTTTTCATGCTTAACTAAAAATAATTTTGCAAAAATTCTATTCCCTAAAAAAGGAGTCATTGGTGAAAAGAGCTACACGTTAGCAAATAACGGTGTGAAAGCTATCACCTAAAAAAATAAATGACGAAAAGGAGAAGTGTTGAGCGACAGCAATTTGCTAATTTTGGAAGTCTTAAATTTTGCGAAAAATAAAGGACTAACCATTGTTGGTGCGTAGGCTTAGTCTCAGAAAAATTGGTGAAAAGAGCTACACGTTAGCAAATAACGGTGTGAAAGCTATCACCTTTTTACGAATGAAAAATAATGAGATAGAAATTGTGTTAGTGAAAAGAGCTACACGTTAGCAAATAACGGTGTGAAAGCTATCACTAAAAGGGATATAGTTTATGAGCAGATTTGAATTAATTAGCAGCTGAATTTCAATACACTCAATTTTGTAAAAATCACAATATTTGATGACGCCAATGAAATTCTTCTTCATATTGAGTCGAAAAATAAACGAGTGATCGAGAGCAACCATTAAAGGGAGTCGTGTGTATCACGAGTGGGAAAGAAATAATCAACCTTTTGGGGGGGGGGAAACCTTACATTTTGGATTACAAAATAAAAACCGTGTTTTAACTTCAAAAACATTAGTAGATTTATTTTGAATCTTGATTCATTTCTATCTACTGTATAAAGCTGGTTGTTGTTTATTAATGGCATTTTGATCTCCTTTTCTCTTTTTATATTTTAATTTATGTGTGTATTAATTTTCTTATTTTTTTATTTTTATTTTTATTTTTGGAGTGTGAATAATAAATAGTCTTGCTCGGGACTAGCAAGAATTCAAGTTTGGGGGTGTGATAAGTGTCAGTTTTGTACACTTATCCATAGTTTGTATCGATAAAATTTACCCATAATTGAGCTAGTCTACTCGTTTTTTGCTTTTAATTTATTAGTTTTAATAATTTTATTTTTATCGGATGATGATCGGATTAAATAACTGAATTACTCAAGAAACAACATGTTTAATAAATATTCTATTTATTGAATTTTGATATATTCATGTTGTAGGGCTTTCAGAGGCAATTCGGCGGTCTTTAGGATTCAAAATCGAGTTATATATCAAAAGTTATCATCAGAAGAAGATGCAGGGCAAAAACGCAAAGTCGAGGGAATTGCGGGCTAAAAACGTAACTATCAAAGCTTCAAATGAGCAAATTTACGAAGCCACGTTACGGCCGTAACATTCGGGGGTTACGGCGTAAGTCACCTAGTTACGGCCGTAACTCCACAGATATTACGGCCGTAACTCTTGTGATTACTATGATTTGTCTAATTTTTATACTTTTTGTGTATTATTGAGGGGATGGTGGCATTGATCCGATCTAATGTAATAATCTTTGTAGTTTTGGAGCTATTAGATGACTTTAGGTGTATAAATAGACCCCTTAGATCCTTCATCATTCACCATTCATCTTATAATTTTCCATTTTCTTGTAAACTTTTCTTTTTGTGTGAAGAACACACTTGTGTTCTTGAGTGATCTTTGTAAGTGTGGTATAGTATATGTTGTTCAGAGAGTTTATTGCTTCTATCTCCTTTATCTACTAAGGGAGTTAGGATCAATTCTTTCTCTTGATTCAACTAAACATGACCACCAAAGCTTGTAATATGTGTAATAAACCCTTTATGGGCTAAGTTCTTTAAGTTGGGATTATAAACAAGGTTAGTCATGTTATTTAAGTTTGTATAAAAGATCTATAGTGAATTACTTATTATTGTGTGTGATTTTCATTGTTTTAACAATCTTTATTTATTTGGCCAATTAATGAAGATATTTATGGTCTTCATATGTTTGAAAGAAAATATGTTTGATTAGATCAAATGATCTTCACTCTAAGTTGTTTTAGGGGATAGAAATATACCCCTAGTCCTTAGATGATTCATTGAGTTATTTTCACAAATCCTAATGCTCTGTATTGAAGCCAATCAACATAGAAATATAGTGGATTGATTCAATATGTAAGGGCGTTTATAGTTCGAAAGAGAAACCGTCTTTTTAAGGAAAATCGAATCTACACAACATAATAAGTAAATTCATCTTATGATCTCAATACATCTTTTATAACTAATGACGAACTAAGTTTGTAATCCCAACTATTTCATTTTATCATTAATCAATCTATTAATATTGCAATCTTTTTATTTCCTTATAATATTAGAACTATTATTGCAATTTCTTTGCAATTATTAAACCAAACTTTTTAATTGTGTGTTTCACTCATCTTAAGTATCTATAAAAATAGACTAATAGTGTATAATTCAAATTATAACAAAACTTCCTTGTGGGATCGATAAACCGGACTCAAAAAGTCCACTTTACTACTTGATACGATATCGTGCACTTGCGATAGTTACACAAAAAGCGTGTCAAGTTTTTGGCGCCGTTGCCGGGGAAGTATAAGTTATATTTGAAAAAATTACATTATTAACTATTGTTATAAATATAACTTTTTCTTTGTTGTAGATTCCCTTGTCTATGCGAAGGACATACAATCGCGATTTAGTTTTACTAGATCCCGAGATCGAAGCCACATTCAGAAGAAGGCGAAGAGAACAAAAGAAAAACATTATTTCTTCACCATCAATGGCGGACGAACTAAATCCACGTCTCCCCAAGGAAATGATAACGAAAGAATTCCTCCGGTGGGGGAATACCTAATGTTCAAAACATTCAACATCAACAATATCCTATTATCTGGAAATAGATGAAGACAACATGCTCTTTGGGAATTCATGAACCCCCATCTTTGAGCGTTCAATCAAGTGTAATCTATCCACCATTTGGAGTGGACAATTTTCAAATTCGCCGGATGTCATCAATCTCTTCTCCAACAACAACTCATTCTATGGAAGAACAAGCGAAAATCCATATCTCCATATTAACCGTTTTGTGGAAATATGTGGAAATTTCAAATATCAAATGTAAATGACGAGGCGATCAAAATGAGACTTTTCGTGCACACTTTGAAGGACAGAGCAAGAGAGTGGCTAGATACTTTGCCACCACGAAGCATAACAAATTGGCCCGAATTTGTCCAAAAATTCACCACTAAATACTTTCCACCAATAAAAGTGGCGAAACTCAAATACGAAATCTCTACATTTCGTCAACAAGATTCAGAATCATTCCACGAAGCATGGGAGAGATACAAGGATATGCTACGAAAATGTCCTAACCATGGTTTCAATTTGGGAGCACAAGTCAATTACTTCTATTCTGGAATTTTACCTTCATGCCGAGCCAATGTCGATTCATCATCAAATGGCTCACTGGGAAACAAAACTATGAAAGAGGCTTATAATCTTTTTGAGGTTATAAGTGAACAAAGTGCAACATGGCCAGACAGAAATATCCAAAAGAAACCAAATGGTGTTTTTGAAGTGGATTCTTATTCACTTATGTTTGGCAAAAATTGAAGCTCTATCAAAGAAAGTCGAGGAAATGTCTTTTTCAACTCCTCAATCTGTGAAGACGGTGCAAACTCCACAAATTTCAGCTTTTTCATGTGAAATTTGTGGAGCAACTCACAACAGCACTATCTGTCCCTTAGTGCAACAAGAACAGTCACCACCACCACGGAACAAGTGGCGTATGCTCGGAATTTCCAAAGGCAAGCAAACAATCCTTACCGGCCAACATACAATCCAGGAAACAAAAATCATCCAAATTTTTCTTATGCAAACAACAACAATGTGTTGAATCCAACGCATCAAGAAAAGAAGCCCGGATGGGAAGAAGCAATCACGAAGCTAGGTGAACAACAAGCTGAAGTATCAACAACGCAATGATGCTTCAATTAAAAATCTGGAGACACAAGTTGGCCAAATGGCCAAAATACTTTCAGAAAGATCTCAAGGCATGTTACCTAGCAATACCGAGGTAAATCGAGGAAAATGTCCAAGCTATCACAACAAGAAGTGGAGTGCAGTTGCCCGAAATTTCTATGGAAAACCATCTGGAAAAACAAAAAAATAAACAAAAAGAATCTGATACAGGACCTTCATCTCAAAAAGGTCCAATTGCTACAAAAACTTATGTTCCACCTATCCCATTTCCTCAACGGTTGAAGAATCACAAGCTCGATGCTCAATTCGGGAAATTCTTGGAAATCTTCAAAAAGCTACACATCAACATTCCTTTTGCCGATGCTCTAGCACAAATGCCAAGCTATGCCAAATTTATGAAAGATATTCTTTCAAACAAACGAAGGCTTGAAGAATACGAAACTGTCATGCTAACAGAGGAATGTAGCGCAATACTACAAAAGAAGTTGCCACCCAAGCTAAAAGATCCGGGAACTTTCACAATCCCGTGTACAATTGGTGAAGTGAATTTTGGCAAAGCTCTTTGTGATTTAGGGGCAAGTATCAACTTGATGCCCTGTCAATTTTCAACAAATTGAACTTGGGAGAAGCAAAAGCAACAACGGTTTCGCTACAATTAGGCGATCGGTCAATCAAATATCCACGTGGGATAGTTGAAGATGTGCTCGTCAAAGTTGATAAATTCATATTCCCGTGATTTTATCATCCTCGACATGGAAGAAGATCAGGATATTCCCATTATTCAGGGACGACCATTTCTATACCGGACGTGCTCTTATTGACGTCTATGAAGGAAAGCTAATTCTCGAGTGGAAGATGAACATGTCATCTTCGATGTCTTAAAAACTTTGAATCAACCCTCCACAGATGAGTATTGTCTAAAAATAGACACAATTGAAGCCATGGTGAACAAGTCTTTAGAGAAAATTCTATCTAAAGATCCTCTTGAGACATGTATAGCAAATTCTCTAACCAAAGCATGGAAGAAGAATATCACTTGGCGAAGCAGTTAACTATCCGGAAGCACTACCAACCTTAAGAAAGCATCCACATTTTGAAGAATTGGGGACAAGCTCCGCTAAACCCCTCCCTTCTTTACAAGAAGCTCCAACACTTGATCTCAAACCTCTACCCACACATTTGAGATACGCTTACTTGGCGTTTCCTCAACACTTAGGTCATCATATCTAACATATTGACCAAACTTGAAGAAGGAAATTACTAAGGGTATTGAGGAATCACAAAAGAGCAATTGGATGGACTATTGCGGACATTAGAGGAATAAGCCCCTCTATATGCACTCACAAAATCTTGATGGAAGATGACCGCAAACCTTCATTGAGCATCAACGACGTTTGAATCCAAACATGAAGGAAATTGTGAAGGCGGAGATTCTTAAATTACTTGACGCAGGAATCATTTATCGATCTCGGATAGTCCATGGGTGAGCCCTGTACATATGGTGTCCAAAAGAGTGGAATCACGATCATTGAGAACGAGCACAATGAACTTATACCAACACGACCGATCACGGGATGGAGAATGTGCATTGATTACGAAACTAAACAAGACGACAAGAAAAGATCATTTTCCACTCCCATTTATTGATCGGATGCTAGATAGATTGGCGGGACATTCTTACTCTTTGTTTTCTCGACGGCTATTCGAGGTACAACCAAATCGTAATAGCCCCGGAAGACCAAGAGAAAACAACATTCACATGCCCTTATGGAACATTTGCCTATATAAGAATCCCATTCGGATTGTGCAATGCTCGACCACATTTCAAAGATGCATGATGTCAATATTCTCGGACATGGTTGAAAAATTCATTGAAGTTTTCATGGACGATTTCTCGGTTTTCGGAGATTCATTTGATAAATGCCTAATTCACTTAGGCATGGTCTTGGAAAGATGTGAAGACACAAATCTAGTTCTCAATTGGGAGAAATGTCACTTCATGGTCCAGGAAGGAATCGTACTTGGCCATAGAATCTCACAACATGGAATTGAAGTCGATAAGGCAAAGATCCAAGTGATTGCAAAACTTCCTCCACCAATTTCGGTGAAAGGAGTAAGGAGTTTTCTCGGACATGCGGGATTCTATCGGAGGTTTATAAAAGATTTCTCAAAAATAGCAAAACCTCTCTGTTCTTTGCTTGAGAAAGATACACCATTCCTTTTCACAAATGAATGCCCCGTGGCCTTTGCAACTTTGAAGGATAAGCTTACATCGGCTCGATCATCATTTCTCAGTTGGACTATTCCTTTCATTTTAATGTGCGATGCAAGTGATTATGCCGTAGGGGCCGTCTTGGGCGAGAAGAAGGACAAAATGATGCAAGTGATCCATTATGCTAGCGGGACTATGAATGATGCTCGGTGAACTACACAACAAGCGAAAAAGAGATGCTTGCGGTGGTTTATGCCTTTGACAAATTTCGATCCTACTTATTGGGATCAAATGTCATAGTCTACAACGATCATTCGACTTTGAAATATTTAATGACAAAGCAAGATGCAAAGTCAAGGCTAATCCGATGGGTTCTACTTATGCAAGAATTCGACATAGAAATCGAGAGACGAAGGAACGAGAAAACCAAGTGGCGGATCATCTCTCTAGACTCGACCAAAACAATGTTCAAGAGAAGGAAATAAATGAAGTATTTCGGATGAACAAGCTATTCCAAATCTCTAATATCCAGGAAAAACAAAATGCACCATGGTATGCTGACATCGTTAATTTCCTTGTTAGTGGAATAATTCACCCAAATTTTTCCCATCATCAAAAGAAAAAATTATTCTCCAAGTTGAAATACTATTACTGGGAAGATCCTCTGTTGTTCAGACGAGGACTGATCAAATCATCAGGAGATGCATACGGTAGAAGAAATGGAGAAGGTATTAGAAAGATGTCATTCCTCTCACTATGGAGGACATTTTGGGGTTCAAAAACAAGACAAAAATTCTTGAAGCGGGATTCTATTGGCCCACTCTGTTCAAAGATGCACATACACTTGTCTCGAAGTGTGACCGGTGCCAAAGACATGGAAACATGTCATATAGAAATGAACTGCCAATGTATTTCTTCCTTGAAGTTTAACTCCTCGACGTTTGGGGAATTTATTTCTTTGGACCCTTTCCATCTTAATTCTCTTAGGATTACTTCCTTGTATCTGTTGACTACGAATCGAATGGGTGGAGGTCATTTGCATTACCAACAAACGAAGCTAAGGTCGTGGTAAATTTTCTAAAGAAAAATATATTCACTCGCTTGAACTCAGAGAGTTATTATCGGTGATGGCGGATCTCATTTACGCAATCACCGGTCAAGGCTCTATTGACCAAATTCGGAGTAAAACACCGTGTCGCTACCTCTTATCACCCACAAACCGGTGGACAAGTCGAAATTTCCAATCGTGGTAAACGTATACTTGAGATGACAGTCGACTCATCTCGAAAAGATTGGTCGAAAAAGCTGGATGATGCGCTCTAGGCTTACAGAACAGCCTATAAGACACCGATAGGCATGTCTCCATTTAAATGCAGTTTTGGAAAAGCTGTCACTGCCGAGTAGAACTTGAACATCGAGCTTTTTGGGCTATAAAAACTAAACTTTGTGAGCAGTTGGTTTGGAAAGAAAAGGTTGCTGCTGATTAAATGAGTTGGATGAAATCCGACTAGACTCATATGAAAATGCCAAAATCTACAAAGAAAAAAGCGAAAAGATGGCATGACAACAAAATTCTAAGAAGAGATTTTAAAGCAGGAGACCAAGTTACGCTTTTTAATGCACGGCTACGTCTGTTCCGGGTAAGCTACGATCACGATGGGCGAGGCCCTTACACGATCAAAGAGGTGTTTTCTCATGGAGTGTGGAGATTTATAATACAACCGACGGGAGTTTCAAAGTAAGCGGTCAGCGGTTAAAGCCATATCTGGGAGGAGAATTCTCGGCACAAAATCAATCATAATCTTTGGAAATACCTAATTAATCGGCGAGAAGTCAAGCTAAGGGCGTTAAACAAAGCGCTTATTGGGAGGCAACCCAATCTCTATTATTTCGCAAATAAGTTTGGGGGTAACACGGAAGGATTCAACAACAACAGCAAGGATCATATCTTTAATAAAAACCCGGTAGCATTACTTACATTATTCTCAAACATATAATAATTATAATTTTTTTTTCAAAAAAAAAAAAATAATAATAATAATAATAATAATATAAATAAATACGGCCGTAAGTTATTAGATACGGCCGTATGTTGTCCAATTATATTTTTACGAAATCGCATTACGGCCGTAACTGAGTATGCGTTACGGCCGTATCTTTAAAAACTGCCACTTAAAAAAAAAAAAAAAAAACGAACGTCACATACGGCCGTAACTTCTTTGTGTTACGGCCGTATCTTAAAACCTGTTTGAAAAACGAAAGCAACTTACGGCCGTAACTTGTATATGTTACGGCCGTAACTAGTAGTCTGTATAAAAAAAACCGTCCTTAAACACTTCACACACACCAGACGAGACACAAGCGGCCGGGAGAGCGATTTTTTCCCCCTATCAATCCCTACTTGCTAAAAAACTCAAATTCATCAATACAATTCATTAACATATCAACATTCACACATAATCATCAGGTTCTCTTTCAATCCTTGTTTCAATTTATATATTCTTGAGTTTTAGTTTGTAGTTTTTCTCTTCATATTTGTTTTTCGATTCTTATTTCCGTATGATTCGTTGATTAAATCTTGTTCATTTGAGAGTATTATTGATATTTGTATCGTTATTTGATTCATTGATTTGTGGTGGCTTTATGGATTTGAGTTTGAATAAGAAAAACTTGTTAAAAAACTATGAACTCAAGGTGTCCGACGAAATGCCACAACGAAAATCTTTGAATTTTTTTTATGTTTTTATTGGTTTTGCTTGATGATTATAGTCGTGTGATGAAAAGAAGTTGATTTTGTTCAATTTCAGGGATGGCACCGAAGAAATCAACAAAAGGAAAAGAAAAGGTCGGTTCGTCATCTCAAGGTCAAACCGCCACAAAGAAAGCAAAACACGAAGTGCATTAAGGAAAGATTGTTCTATCTTGATGATTTCATCGGCCATGCGGATAGAGACACAATCACTACCCCTTTCATCCAAAATTCTTAGACAACGGCAGGAGAAGTTCGTTTCCGATCTCCCAAATGGTAACCCGACCTTGACCCTAAACTTTTACAATTCTTTCAACAAGTCCATTGGGCGGGTAGGGTCACCTACTTATCATCGGACTCGTGAATGGGAAATCGATAAGTTTTTCACCGGATGTCATTAACAAGTTTTGGGGTTAATGGTACTAACGCGGTTGACATTACTATCTTGCCTAATGAAGAGGTGCCGGATGATAGAGTTTCTGTTGGCGTTAGTGAGCGAGTTGCATGACAGTATTGGGATGATCAAACCCCGATACAACCAGGCGGACCTTATGGATGATGCTTGGTATTTATGGATGTGGGCGTGGGAGTATTTACCCGACTTCGACTCGACGACGGTTTCCATTGGCCACTGCGAGGTTTATATGCTATCCGCCGAGGGTAAAAATGGATTTGGGTACTCACATTTACACTACTATTTGTCACTATGCCGGCATGGTCCCGACTAGGCGAAAATGCCATACCCTGCCTTATCACCGGTATTTGCAGGAGCCAGAGAGTCAAAATTTCGGCGGGTGATATTTTAACACATGGGGATCGTTGAACGGCCGGAGTAGTATTTTTGAAGTACTCAATTGAGAAGCAAACGGGCACGTTTGGAACAGGAAGAGGAGAGTAGCGAGGAAGAGGAATATGAGGCCGAGGAAGATGTCGGTTATGAGTTGACGGCTTTTGAGGAAAATTTGCTTGAAAGAGTTCGAGGATTAGAAACATCCCAGTGAAATTATGAGAAATCGAATGAAATACTCGGCGACAATTAGAAACGGAGAAGCGCTTTGAAAAGCTTTTCCGTTTTCTAAACATCCCTGACGACACACCTGGAGGATCACAAAGCTAAAATTTCAGGGAGTTTTCTGTTTTCTCGCATGCTATTATATTTTTTTTTTAAAAACTCAGGACAGTTTTACTTATAAGTTTGGGGGTGATGTTTTCGTACTTGTGTGTTTATTTTGTGGTTTTTGAACTATGATTTTTATTTGGATTTTCATTGTGGTATGTTTTGATTAGTGTATTGTGTGGTGTGTTTTTATTATTTGGCATTGATTAGGTTTAGTATATATATATATATATATATATATATAGTATTTTGATTTTTGAGATTTTTAGATCTGGCCATAACACCAATAAATTAGCTATATGCAAACTTCTAAAATCGTTTTAACCGGTAAAAAAATTGTATATTCCAAAAAAATTTTTGAGCCTTAATCTCTCTTTCCAAGCCTTGTAATTATCATATAAAATCGAGTCATTCGTTACCTTGAGAAAAGAAGAATCAATTGGTTGATGAAAAATAAAACTGAAATTTACTTAATTTGTGGAGTTTTGATTTTTCATGCTTAACTAAAAATGATTTTACGCAAAAATTCTATTCCCTAAAAAAAAGGAGTCATTGGTGAAAAGAGCTACACGTTAGCAAATAACGGTGTGAAAGCTATCACCTAAAAAAATAAATGACGAAAAGGAGAAGTGTTGAGCAGCAACAGCTGCCTAATTTTGGAAGTCTTAAATTTTGCGAAAAATAAAGGACTAACCATTGTTGGTGCGTAGCTGCCGTCTCAGAAAAATTGGTGAAAAGAGCTACACGTTAGCAAATAACGGTGTGAAAGCTATCACCTTTTTACGAATGAAAAATAATGAGATAGAAATTGTGTTAGTGAAAAGAGCTACACGTTAGCAAATAACGGTGTGAAAGCTATCACTAAAAGGGATATAGTTTATGAGCAGATTTGAATTAATTAGCAGCTGAATTTCAATACACTCAATTTTGTAAAAATCACAATATTTGATGACGCCAATGAAATTCTTCTTCATATTGAGTCGAAAAATAAACGAGTGATCGAGAGCAACCATTAAAGGGAGTCGTGTGTATCACGAGTGGTAAAGAAATAATCAACCTTTTGGGGGGGGAAACCTTACATTTTGGATTACAAAATAAAAACCGTGTTTTAACTTCAAAAACATTAGTAGATTTATTTTGAATCTTGATTCATTTCTATCTACTGTATAAAGCTGGTTGTTGTTTATTAATGGCATTTTGATCTCCTTTTCTCTTTTTATATTTTAATTTATGTGTGTATTAATTTTCTTATTTTTTTATTTTTATTTTTATTTTTGGAGTGTGAATAATAAATAGTCTTGCTCGGGACTAGCAAGAATTCAAGTTTGGGGTGTGATAAGTGTCGGTTTGTACACTTATCCATAGTTTGTATCGATAAAATTTACCCATAATTGAGCTAGTCTACTCGTTTTTGCTTTTAATTTATTAGTTTTAATAATTTTATTTTTATCGGATGATGATCGGATTAAATAACTGAATTACTCAAGAAACAACATGTTTAATAAATATTCTATTTATTGAATTTTGATATATTCATGTTGTAGGGCTTTCCGAGGCAATTCGGCGGTCTTTAGGATTCAAAATCGAGTTATATATCAAAAGTTATCATCAGAAGAAGATGGGGCAAAAACGCAAAGTCCGAGGAATTCAGGCTAAAACGTAACTATCAAAGCTTCAAATGAGCAAATTTACGAAGCCACGTTACGGCCGTAACATTCGGGGGTTACGGCCGTAAGTCACCTAGTTACGGCCGTAACTCCCGAATGTTACTAGTAACTCTTGGCAGATTACTATGATTTGTCTAATTTTTTATACTTTTTGTGTATTATTGAGGGGATGGCTGGCATTGATCCGATCTAATGTAATAATGCTGTAGTTTTGGAGCTATTAGATGACTTTAGGTGTATAAATAGACCCCTTAGATCCTTCATCATTCACCATTCATCTTATAATTTTCCATTTTCTTGTAAACTTTTCTTTTTGTGTGAAGAACACACTTGTGTTCTTGAGTGATCTTTGTAAGTGTGGTATAGTATATGTTGTTCAGAGAGTTTATTGCTTCTATCTCCTTTATCTACTAAGGGAGTTAGGATCAATTCTTTCTCTTGATTCAACTAAACATGACCACCAAAGCTTGTAATATGTGTAATAAACCCTTTATGGGCTAAGTTCTTTAAGTTGGGATTATAAACAAGGTTAGTCATGTTATTTAAGTTTGTATAAAAGATCTATAGTGAATTACTTATTATTGTGTGTGATTTTCATTGTTTTAACAATCTTTATTTATTTGGCCAATTAATGAAGATATTTATGGTCTTCATATGTTTGAAAGAAAATATGTTTGATTAGATCAAATGATCTTCACTCTAAGTTGTTTTAGGGGATAGAAATATACCCCTAGTCCTTAGATGATTCATTGAGTTATTTTCACAAATCCTAATGCTATGTATTGAAGCCAATCAACATAGAAATATAGTGGATTGATTCAATATGTAAGGGGCGTTTATAGTTCGAAGAGAAACCGTCTTTTTAAGGAAAATCGAATCTACACAACATAATAAGTAAATTCATCTTATGATCTCCAATACATCTTTTATAACTAATGACGAACTAAGTTTGTAATCCCAACTATTTCATTTTATCATTAATCAATCTATTAATATTGCAATCTTTTTATTTCCTTATAATATTAGAACTATTATTGCAATTTCTTTGCAATTATTAAACCAAACTTTTTAATTGTGTGTTTCACTCATCTTAAGTATCTATAAAAATAGACTAATAGTGTATAATTCAAATTATAACAAAACTTCCTTGTGGGATCGATAAACCGGACTCAAAAAGTCCACTTTACTACTTGATACGATATCGTGCACTTGCGATAGTTACACAAAAAGCGTGTCACCAGGAAAATGAAAATTAATGAATTAAATAATATAATTGTAGTACCGAACCATATTATATCATCAATTACTCCGATGAGGAGTTTCATTATAACACACCCAAGATAATACTGAATACATGTATATTTTATATGAAGATAAAATACACAACACTGAATGAAACGGAGTATCCAAATGGAAATCTGCAGCGGAAAATAAATGACAACAACATGAATGACTGAAAGGATTGGGGCCCCCTACTAGTATCACTGGGACTCCTCGCCGTCAACGTTCTATTCCCGTGCTTTTACCTTGCCATGACTGAAAACAAAATCCCCCAACGGGGTGAGTTACACAAAACAACAATCCTCAATAGTTGAATAAACACAATCATATATGCTGTATAAACCACAAGTTTGATCGAAATCTCAAACTGTCGAACACATGCGATCAAATGTGAATCGGTCAAATTATAACCCAATCCTGTTGAAAACATACGCAATCAAACATGCTGTATGAATCAACTAACGGTACAGATCAAAGGATGGCGCCACACTACGGCCGGGATGGAAATGTGTCCGTGCACAAGCCACCAACGAGTATCGATCGAATACGCGTTTGGTCTTGTACCTAATCAGTCTCACGAAGTAATCATCTCGTGTGCACAGTCCAATGTGAGCCCAACTACCAACACACGACTTAATATGTGCCCGACATGAAAATCCTACACATACCAACCGGCACGCCAGTATGACCCGGAATGCCACGAGATAACAAAAGTGACATCGAAATCAATAATGACTCACCGAGATAAAATGATAGCGAAATGAATGATAGCTCAATGAAATGATTGGAACCGTCGTTCCTCGTGACTGAAGTGATTAATTAACAATTACAAGTCTAAATACGGTTAATACATTATGAATGAACTATAATTATGAATAATCAACAACGAAAGGAATGAATATACTTTTAACCGAGTAAGAATTAACTTACACAACACTGATGAAGAATGTCCTTCCACGAATAACGTCCTAAATGAGATGTCGGTCGATCGAAAAACCTTGAATAACACAAATACCAACAATCCGTTCAACATACGAATCAAACACGAATATAACGAACTTAAAACGTCGATACGACTAAACCAAGTGTATTGGGGCATTATATCGAACACATTGTGGCCAATCTTCGATTGTTTACAATCAATCCTCAATTATACCAATATCAAATCCCCAAGGAGTGTTTCAAACCGACAAAACATCTTCAATACAATCAAAAGTCCAATATGAATATCCAAATTCGTGATTTCAACAACAACTAATCGAAAACGTTGAAGATCCAAACACTTTGATCCGATGAAATCGCGTTAGATCGATTATCCAAGCTTCACAACTGAAAGAAGATGATGAAAACCGAGTACTCAAGTGATTGATGGTGAAAAATCTCTCCCACAAACCCTCTCTCTCGGAAGTAGGATGAAGAAATGGTGAAATGAGGAAAAACCCGTCAGTCCACTTATATAGGTCACAGGGACGCACGACCAACCCGCACAACCAAGTGTCCGTGCGTCCGGTCGTGCGTGAGGCTTCTGTCGGCTGCTGTTCTTAGCGCACAAGCGCCTTGCACGAGCAGCAACTCGTGCGGCCCTGACTCGAATGCTGGGCCTCCTGCCCAGTACAGCCGCAACACACGAGCACCACGCCCGAGCAGTTGCTCGTGTGGCCTGCTCGTACGGCACAGACTCGACCACTGAGACTCCTGCCCAATCCATCCGAAATACACGAGCTCCGCGCACGACCAAATGCTCGTGCGGCACTGACTCGGCCGCTGGGTCTTCTGCCCAGTCCAGCCGCAACGCACGAGCGCCACGCACGACCAGATGCTCGTGCGGCCTGCTCGTGCGGCCCTGCTCGACAAGCAGTTCAGCCTATAACGATGCATCGAGTACAAAAATCACAGATTTCAAGAAGTACGGGGGCAAAAGTATGAGTATGACAAATATTACGCCGAACGGTGAACACAATTGAATGAGTATGAATGATGAGTGATTATTAATGAATGAAAATCACTGAGTGACAATTACTGATTGATAATTACTGAATAAAAATGACTGAATTACAACCGGGTATTACAGCTACCCACGCTCGACGCATATGGTATATTACTCATTTCCTTTCGATGTTCCTCACTTTGAGGACACATCTTCGAGGTGAGTTTTATTCCATGCCGCACCTGGGGGAACCCTCTTTTAGAATCATACATCTTAAATCACTTTAAGATCTTATCTATATAGAGGGCTTGGGAAAGACCTATCATTCTCTTCGCTCTATCCCGGTAGAGTCGAATCCCAAGAATATATGTAGCTTCTCCCAGGTCTTTCATGGAGAACCTATTCGAAAGCCAAGCTTTCACAGAACTGAGCATTCCCACATCGTTTCTTGTTAGTAGAATGTCATCTACATATAGTACTAAGAATGCAATCTTGCTCCTACTGACCCTCTTGTATACACAAGGTTCCTCTTCATTTTGCACAAAGTCAAACTCTTTGACAGCTTCGTCAAAATGAAGGTTCTAACTATGCAAGCCTGCTTCAATCCATAAATAGAACGCTGAAGTTTGCACACTTTATGAATATCGACCTCGGACACAAAGCCTTTAGGCTGCTCCATATAGATCTCCTCCACGAGGAATCTATTAAGGAAAGCCGTCTTTACATCTATCTACCATATCTCATAATCGCGGTAGGTGGCTATAGCAAGCATCATTTGAATAGACCTGATCATAGCTACGTGCGAGAAGGTATTGTGGTAATCGATCCTTTCTTTTTGGATAAAACCCTTTGCCACAAGACTGGCCTTATAGGTGTCGACCTTGCCATCCCCATCAGTTTTTCTCGTCTAGATCCACTTGTTCCTAGTGGGCACTATGTCCTTCGGGCGGTCTACTAAAGTCGACACCTGATTGTCATGCATCGAGTCTATCTTAGCTTCCATAGCTTCTCGCCATTTCGCGGAGTCTACATCCACCATCTCTTGGTCATAGATCGCAGGTTCGGTCTCTTGTCTATCACCTGGAACCTCATGGATACCCAGTTCCTCCAAGTGCATAAAGCCATACCTCTCAGGTAATTGAGATACCCTACTAGACCTACTAGGTGGTTGTACTTGTGTTTCGAAAGGTTCGGTTCCAACTTCTTGTACAGGTGTCTCCTGAAGAGTTTCATTGTATTCTTTCAAATAGATACTTCTACCTGTTCCACCTTCCTAAATGAACTCATCTTTCAGGAGGTGCGCTTGCAAAGCAACGATGATCTTTCGATCTTCGGGCATGTAGAATAGATAACCCATCATACTAGATGGGAATCCAATGAAACGTCCCTTCATGGATCTTGCTTCCAACTTCTCTACCTTAGTCTTCTTGACATAAGCGGGACATCCCAAAATCCTAATATGATTAAGACTTGGTTTCCTACCCTCTCACATCTCATGTGGAGTCTTAGGAACAAACGTGGAAGGACATCTGTTCAAGATATAAGCAGCAGTAAGGAGCGCATAACCCCACAGGTAAATCGGTAAGTAGGTGTCGCTAAGCATGGAACGAACCATGTCCAACAAGGTTCAGTTCCTTCTTTCTGACACACCATTTAGCTGAGGAGTTCCTAGTAGGGGTGGGCATGGGACGAGCCTGGGGTCTTCCCACATCACGTCCCGTGTTATAACAAGCGGGACGGGACGGGATTGGTGATTTTAAAATTTCATCCCGCACGGGCCTTATCCCGGTTGGGACGGGACGGAACGGGACGGGACGGGTATAATCCCGCATAAAAAAGTTCAAAATATACGTTATAAAAAAGTAAGAAAATATATAATTTTATACATTTAAATTCGGGAAAAATATCCAACAAACTAATTTAATAGCCTATATTAAATTTTTAAAATATCAATTATTAACGTTGAATACAACATATCCATTTTTTTTAGAAAAAATATCAGTTACTAACTTTATATCGGTTGATTAGGTTTGTGTATAATTATAATATACAGATAGTAAAAAATAAAAATAGTTTATTATTAAAAATTAATTAAAAAATTGTTACAAATAATAAAAATATATGGTTTTAAAAAGGGTTAAAAACTTAGCGGGACGGGACGGGCCTAGTTTTTTTAATTTTGGATCTCGTCCCATCCCGGGTAATTTTGGGACGGGACCGGGACGGGATCGGGATTTTGATTTTTTGTGCCCACCCCTAGTTCCTAGAGGTGTAAGTTGTGACACTATTCCATGCTCCTTTAGGAACTCGTCAAACTCTGTACTCATATACTCGCCACCTCGGTCCGACCGAACTGCTTTGATATGATTACCAGTTTGTTTTTCGACTAGGGCCTTAAATTCCTGGAATTTCTCAAAGGCCTCGGATTTATGTTTCGTTAAGTATACATAACCATACCTAGTATGATCATCCGTAAACGTAATGAAATACTGATATCCATCACGTGCTGCTTTCAAAGCACCAGATACTTCGGTATGGATAATCCAAGTATATTAGCGGCTCTTTCAAAAGTCTCTGTGAAGGGGGACTTAGTCATTTTGCCTTTACACTAGTAGAAAAATACCATTTCACATCGGACATTTTAGATCAGTTCTATAATAACCGATTTATAAAGTGATACGGCCATTTTCTAAACCGGTTCTATAATAACCGATCTAGAAAGTGACATGACCATTTTCTAAATCGGTTGTTTTAGAACCGATCTAGAAAGTGGACTTTCTAAATCGGTTATTTTAGAACCGATCTAGAAAGTGGACTTTCTAAATCGGTTGTTTTAGAATCGAAATAGAAAGTTCACTTTCTAGATCGGTTATTTTAGAACCGATTTAAAAGCCCACTTGAGAAATTATATTTAAATTTAATATAAATGTAAGTTTCTCAAACAACTCAATTTAGCCTAGTGGTTGGGACTTCACTCCCCAACCACAAGGTCAAGGGTTCAAACCCTCATGGCAACAAATTAAAATACATTGATATTTCAAGACTGGGTCGGGTCCCGGGCTGTGGTCGGGTCAGACCCGAGCTGGGTTAGGGTCATTTTTTTAAAAAAATTCTCCCTCCGTCCCATAAACCTGTGCTCATTTCGACTTTTATTGGTCAAAATTAATAAACTTTGACCATGAAATGCAACTAATATATAAAAAAATATAGTAATTTAAGTACTTGTTTGATTTGTCTTAATGTATATTTTCCAATTTTTTTTTAATTTTTATTCATATATAATTGGAGTTATTAATGGTCAAAGATGTATTCGAAAAGACCGTTCGAAGTCAAAATGAGCACAATTTTGTGAGATGGAAGGAGTAAGACTTTCTAGATTGGTTCAAATAGACATTTTAGATCGGTTAAATAACCGATGTAGAAAGTAGACTTTCTAGATCGGTTCTGAAAACCGATGCAGAAAGTCCAGACTTTCTATATCGGCTGGATCTATAACGGTTATTTAACCGATTTAGAATGTCTATTTTACCCGATTTAGAAAGTATTTTTTCTAGTAGTGTTAAGGCAAGATTCACGAGTTGGAAAAGGATCTGATCCCAATAGACTCATAAGTCCATCGTTTCCCATTTTGTAAATTTTGGTCTGACCAACATGACCAAGTATAAGATGCCATTTCAAAACTTGATTATTTTTATCCCTACCACGATTCCTAGTCATAGTGTTTACAATGACTTTGTTACTTAGGTTTAGATGATACAGTCCATCTAACAATGTAGCAGTGTCCACTAATTATTTTTAAAATAAAATTTTTACCAATGAAAAATGAAAAGACTTTCCGATCCATGACCAGAATGGATACAATATTTTTATGCCCCTTGGGCAAAACAAGTACATCATCCAACGTTAAAACAAAGCCGGATTCCAAATACAAAAGAATTGATCATATGTCAGTTGCTCCGACACTATGCCCACTTCCAATAGTAATCATCAATTCCCCAGCTCCAAGCTTCCTACTTTGTTTTAGATCCTGATTCATGGTACAAATGTGAGAACTAGCACCTGAATCCAGTATCCAAGAAGTAGAAAATACGGTAGCAGAACAATTCATTTCCAAAACTAAAAGTTCCGTATCGAAAGCGCCATGAAGGATCAGACAGTCTCTTGCCCAGTGTCCCATCCGCATTTGAGACGTGCGTCCATCTTCATCTTCTTACTTTTAGGAACCATCGGGGCCTTGCCCTTACCCTTAAAAGTCTTACTTTGTGAGCCCATCTGCTTTCTGGTCTTTTTGTTATTATTTTTGGATTTTCGAGATCCAGAAGAACTCACAAGGGCATATTCCTTCACCTTCGGAGTCTTCATCTGAGACTGAGTGGTTACAAGTTTGTTCATCAACCCTGCTAAATTGCAAGCGATTTCATTGCAGTTGAAGTTCTTAACAAACTGAGAGAAGGAATCAGGAAGAGATTGTAGGATAAGGTCAGTTTGGAGAGAAACATGCATCCTAATATCAAGAGCCTCCAATATCTCGATCATAAAGATTATTTTCAGGATGTGGTCTCAACTTTCTCACCTTCCTTCATACTGGCACCGAAGAGTTGCCAAGATATCTAATACCTAGCAGTTCGACTGTGCTCACCATAAAGCTCGGTTAAGTGAGATAAGATCTGCCTAGCAGAAGTTATTTTCTCATGAGCTCTCTGAAGCTCATTAGACATAGAGCCCATCATATAGCCACAGACTCCAATGTCATCCTTAACCCAATTTTCATAGTTTTCAACTTCTTCCTGACTAGCTCTGGTCTGCACTGGAGCCGCCGGAATATCCGTCTCCAAGACGTATCCCAGTGCCTCCATACTGAGGACAATCATCAAATTGCGGAGCCAGTCCACAAAGTTTGGTCCGATTAAGTTGTTCTTCTCTAGTAGAATTACGAGTGGGTTCATTATCATTATGAGAGTTATTATTATCCTTGCCTGTATTAAGACATATTGATTAGTGACTTGTTTAATTATGATCCGGGTTTAGAATTAAGGTCTTTTCTATTCATTTAACCTAATTCCCACTATTTTTATTGGAATAACACACTCCCCTGTGAAATCCGGAAGTATTAGTTCGCATTACTTCAAAGTGGTGATCGAGTTCTTTATAAATTTTAATAGAGGGCAACCGAACAGGTTTCTAGTCTATTAATCTTCATAAAGTGGTGACCAACATCAACCCATCTAATGGATGACTCGGTCTTCTTTTTCCCCTTCTTCACTCCCCTCAACCTATACGATTTATATAGTTCGTGAACAAGTTATATTTATACCATCTGTAATACCCGGTTGTAATTCATTCATTTTCATTCAGTAATTATCAGTCTGTAATTGTCACTCAGTGTATTTTCACTCAATTATAATCATTCATCAATCATGTTCATTCACCGTGTTCACCGTTCGTATAAACTTCGAGTTGAGTATCGTTATTGTTCATCGTTTCAACTTTCCTCATATGAGTTCGACTTTGTTAGATCACCATTAATTTTTGGTAACTCCAAAAATTCTAAATCTTTGCAATATTATAGAGCATCGAGTTAGCTTTCCAATGGTTCAAACGGTGAGTCAATCGGAGTCCGGACGAGAGAGTTATGGTCGTTTGATTTTGGCGATCACCGCCGGCCGAACTCGGCCGTGTCGTCCGACACGGCCGTGCCGCACTCGTCCGGAAAATGCGAAGTTTACGCCGACCGGGCTCGGCCGTGTCGTCCGACACGGCCGTGCCGTACTCTTCCGGATAAGCTCGGAGCACCGCCGACACGCCCGACCGTGTCCCGAGGACACGGTCGAGTCATGCCGAAGTCGTCGGGCGGAGTCGCTTCGGAAGGCCCTCGGCCGCGACCGTGTCAATCCGGACACGGTCGAGTCACTGTCGGCCAGCTGTCGGCCCGGCCGTGCGACACGGCCGTGCCGATCGGCACGGGCCGTGTCCGTGACGATCAACCCCTATAAATTCATTTTTTTCATCATTTCAGCCCATTTTCTGCATTTTCTTCACCTTCAACCGAGAGATAAGGCTTGAGGGAGGGTTTTTCCTTCACAAATCATTTGGGTGTTTGATTTTCTTCATCTCCTTTCGATCGTGAAGCCCGGATAATCAATCTAACGCATATTCTTCGGATTGAAGCACTTGGATCATCAAGAGGTAATTCCTTCAACACTTTGGACTTCGATTTTGTGTTGAAATAGGATGTTTTGGACGTTATAATCATGATATATGAAGGGATATGTATATGATTATGAGTTTGTATAAGGATTCATTGGATTATTGAGGGATTATTCAAGAACACTTTGGAAATCGAATTGGAATTGGGGATTTTCGACTAATTGTTGTTATGATCACGTTTTCGGATAATCATAACGGATTATTGATCGTATTGGAGATGTTTTGTTGATTTGAAACACTTCTTGGGGATTTGAAGTTGATATTATTGAGGTTTAGTTGTATACTGATCAAAGTTGGCCTCAAAGTGTTCGATATAATGCCCGATGAACTTGGTTTAATCGTATCGGCGTCTTGAGTTCGTTTTATTCGTGTTTAATTCGTTATTAATCGGATTGTTGGTAATTGTAATGAATTAAGGTTGTTCGGCGACCGGTATCTTGGTTAGGGCGTTGTTCGTGACGGACATTCTTCATTGTTGTTGTGTAAGTTAAATCTTACTCGGTTAAAAGGATACTCATTCCTTTCGTTGTTGATTGTTCATAATCATAATTCATTCATCATAATTATAATCATTTTGAGATTTGTAATTGTCGAATAATAATTTCATTCACGAGGAGCAGCGGTTCCAAATCATTTCATTGGATTATCAATCACGTCACTATTACTTTCATAACGGTGAGTCATTTTATCCTTGTCTAATTAATTATTCATTGGCGTTCATTATGGTCATTCTCGTTCATGTGACCTTACGGGTTCATATTGCGTGGCGGGTGTGTACGTGTGGAATTTTTAGTCGGGCACACGATGGTTATTGTATTGGGTTCACCGATACATTAGGCGTGCACACGAGTCATATTGTCTCGTGAGACTAATTAGGTACGGACGGGTGTTGTACACTTGCACGAGAACATTACGGGCGTACTATGGTACTCCTCTTGGCGTAATTCATAATTAAGAATGTTTCATAACGATTAATTCATGATTGTGTAATTTCAACCCTTGAGGATTGTTGTTCTTTGTAATCGACCCGTTTGGGGATTTTGTTTTTCGAGGTCATGGCAAGGCAAACGCACGGGAATAGCATGTTGATGTCGAGGAGTCCTAGTGATACTAGTAGGGGCCCGATCTTTCGATTATTCATGTTATTGTCCTTTATTTTCATTATGAGACTTTCATTTGAATACTCCGTTTCATTCGGTGTTGTGTATTTTATCTTCATATAAAATACACTAGTATTCAGTATTGTCTGGTGTGTTGTAACTAAACTCCTCATCGGAGTAATTATTGTTGTAATGTAGTTCGGTACTACATTTATCTTGTGTAATTCATTCATTTTCATTTGCTGGTGGGTCCCAGTTGGGGATCTACGGACCGTAATATCCGCCTAGTTTGGGGTGTTACAGAGTTGGTATCGGAGCGTGGTTTTGAATACTACCCTCCAAGTCATGTCTCATTTGAAATCATTGTCATCGGACTAGTATCATTGGACTTTCGCGTCACGTGTGACTGTGCAGATGCCGAGCCAATCGAGGCCGAAAGAACTGTAAGACTTCTAACGCCATGGTATAATTTACGGCAATAGTCATTCACTCATCATTCATCATTTAACAATCCTCAAACATCATCATTCATTATGATCGGACGATCATATTAACTCATCAATCACTTAATTCATTTCATTACTCGATTAATAATCGGGACGATCATGTTAACTCATTAATTACTCAATTCATTTCATTATTCAGTTGTCAATCTGGATAATCATATTATCAATATTTTTAAGTTATTCAAGATAATCATTTAAAGAATTTCATCAGATAATCATGTAACTTCATTAAATCATTCATATAATCACTAAGTTAGAGCATGTATACTCATTTTCATCATCTCATGACATAATCATAACGTGCTAATCATGCGGGAAATATAATCATTATGCGACCTTCCTACTTGGTATGGAGAGAGGCTGTCGAGGATGCACGGGAGAGGCGCGGTGCGGACCGAAACCAGAAATAATCACTCATTGCCGGAAATCGTGCCCAGGACTCGGCTCGATCGAGAAGATGTTCGGGTTGATCCACTCACTTTTATGCAGGCCATGATGACCCATGTGCGGTTGCTCAATCATCATTGCGCCACTCGACCGGTTTAATCGAGAGAACTCTCACGTATGAGCCAGTGCTAAGGAAAGTCTTGAACAACAACTTTCATTTGTCGGCAAGAAATCAACGGCGTAATCAATCCGAAGGCGGTCAGTCAACCTTCAAGAAGCCTCGTGTAGGTCCTATCGTTTCGGCGACCTCCTACGGCGCATAATCGTGCGGGATCTCATTCCCGAGCGGCCTTCGGCCATCACTGTTTCAATTGTGGGCAGCGGGTCATTTCAGCGAGTGTCTCAAACCGTCTATCACGTGCTATAATTGTGGGAATTTTGGGCATAAGGCCCGTTTTTGCCGAAAGGACTCCAAGTCGGCTCCGGCATCTCGAGCCGAAGCAACCAGCGTTTGTAATCGGCGCTTTGTCATTGTCGTTTAAGACACTGGAAGCAAATAGAGTTGGAGCTCGTATTTATCGAGACGGGAGCGTCCGGTTCGGGGACGGCAAGTCCTGATTCATATGATGAGGAGGATCGGCGATACGGTGGCGAATGATTTCAGGTATACTCGTAATTTTATTTCAACTTGTGTGTACCTTTTGATTCTGGTACACCGCATTCATTCATTTTCGAATCATGCTTGAATATACTTATTTCGGGATAGTCCTATTGCTTGTGGACCTCATACCATCGGTCTACCCGACGATGGAAGAATTTTGAATCATACCTAAGTAAGCTTAGTAACCGCGATTGGTTGGTGGACCTAATCGTGGTGAATTTATCTTAGGACGATGTAATTTCGGTATTAGTTGGTTTAACCATCTTGATACTATCCTCAGTGTTTGTTAGCGTTTGGTCGCTATCTTTCCGTCGTTGGTTGTCGAATGTGTGCTTCAGGGAAGTAATCCCCGTTGTTCCAGAAGAAGTATTATTATTGACAAAAGCAGAGAAATTCCGCAATCGAACTATTCAATCATTCATTGTATCATTCTCATCGATTAGCCTTTCTAGGGCAATCGAGTTATTCAATCATTCCTTGTATTATTTCCATCGATTGGCTTTTCTAAGACAATCGAGTCATTCAATCATTCATTGTATCATTTTCATCGATTGGCCTTTCTAAGGCAATCGAGTTATTCAATCATTCATTGTATCATTTTCATCGATTGGCCTTTCTAGGGCGATCGAGTTATTCAATCATTCATTGTATCATTTCCATTGATTGGCCTTTCTAAGACAATCGAGTTATTCAATCATTCATTGTATCATCTTCATCGATTGGCCTTTCTAAGGCAATCGAGTTGTTCAATCATTATTGGTATCTCTTTTTATCGATTGACCATTCTAGGGCAATCGAAATGTTCAATCATTCGTGGTATCATTGTCATCGATTGACGATGTATTTCAGACGAGTTATCTAGTTGCCTTCACATAGAGTAGGGAATTCGGGAGTGAGTGGGAGCAGTCGTCCCATTTATCGAAGGCACCGTATCGGATGGCCCGAACGAAATGCGAGAGTTGAAGAATCAACTTGAGGAATTGTTCGAGAAAGGGTATATCCAACCGAGTACGTCCCGTGGAGCACCGATCTTTGTTTGTCAAGAAGAATGATAGTTCTTTTCGCTTGTGTATCGATTACCGGGAGTTGAGCAGGATGATGATCAAGAGTAGTATCCTTTACCCGTATTGATGATCTTTTAGATCAACTTCGTGGAGCCTCGGTATTTTCGGGATCGACTTAAGATCTGGATATCACCAATTGCGGATTCGAGTCGGATATCGCGAGGACGGCGTTTTGTACACGCTATGGTCATTATGAGTTCGTAGTTATGCCGTTCGGGCTAACTATTGCACTGCGGTATTCAAAAAGTTAATGAATCGGGTTTTCATCGACTTTTTGGATCGGTTTGTTGTTGTCTTCATCGACGACATTTTGATTTATTCTCGTAGCCGGGAGGAACACGAGTTTCACCTTCATCAAGTGCTCGACGTGTTGAGACGAGAACAACTTTATGGGAAGTTTTCCAAATGTGAGTTACGGATGTCGAGTGACGTTTCTCGGACATGTAATTTCATCGGATGGAGTACGTGTTGATCCTCGAGAAGACGGAGGCTATCCAGGTGGTTACCTCCGAAGAATGTTAAGGAAATCCAAGTTTTCTCGGATTAGCAGTTATTATCGGAGGTTTGTGGAAGGATTTTCCAAAATTGCTCAACCATTGTGAACCTTTTGCGGAAGGATAAGAAATACACGTGGTCCGACGCGTGTCGTGAGTTTTGAAGAACTCAAGAGTCGGTTAATGTCGGCACTGTACTTTCCTTGCCGCGAGGACGGAGGATTTGTGGTTTATAGTGATGCGTCGGACGGGGTCTCGGATGTGTACTCATGCAGAACGGGAAGGTTATTGCCTATGCTTCACGGCAGTTGAGACCTTACGAGGTTAATTATCCGACACACGACCTTGAGCTAGCAGCCGTGGTGTTCGCTTTGAAGATTTGGCGTCATTACCTTTATGGCGTCACTTGTCAGATATTCACCGATCATAAAAGTTTAAAGTATATATTTACTCAGAAGGAATTAAATATGCGACAGAGGCGGTGGTTAGAACTAATCAAGGATTATGATATTGAGATCCTTTACCACCCGGGCAAGGCGAACGTTGTCGCCGACGCCTTGAGTCGTAAGTCCATTCAGGAGCAGATGCTTGCTCGTTTAACAATTCAGAAGGAGCTCCAACAGGAATTCCTTAGACCCGAGATCGAGGTCTGGCTTCAGCGAGTTCAGGGACAGCTTTGTATGTTAGAGATTTCATCATCTCTTGAGGATGCAATCAGGGAGAATCAGGGTTCAGACCCAGCATTGTTGCGCATTCGTGAGGATGTGGCTCAGGGGAGAGCCCCTGGATTCGTGGTCCACGAGGATAGACTTTTGAGGTTTAAGAACCGGTTGTGCGTGCCGGCGATTGACGAGTTGAAAAACTCGATTTTGAGAGAAGCTCATGCTACCCCTTATTCTGTTCATCCGGGGTCTAGCAAGATGTATAAGGACTTGAAACAAAATTACTGGTGGAGTAATATGAAGCGAGAAGTCGCGGAATTTGTTTCGAGATGCTTAACTTGCCAACAAGTCAAGATTGAACATCAGCGACCGGCGGGTATGCTGAAAACCTCTCCCTATTCCAGAGTGGAAGTGGGAAGACATTTCTATGGATTACATCACGAGTTTGCCGACGAGTCGTCGTGGCATGAATACGATCTGGGTGATTGTGGACCGTTTAACTAAATCAGCTCATTTCCTTGAGATCAAGGATACGTGGGGTCCCGAGAGACTGGCCCAGTTATTCATCAAGGAGATAGTAAGACTGCACGGTAATCCTAAGAGTATCGTTTCCGATCGTGACGGACGATTTGTATCTCATTTTTGGAAATCAGTTCACCGTGCTATAGGAACTCAGCTCAATCTCAGTACCGCCTTTCATCCTCAGTCCGACGGACAATCAGAGAGGACTATACAGACATTAGAGGACATGTTGAGGGCATGCGTCCTCGATTGGAAGGACGATTGGGAAGCCCAACTACCATTGATCGAGTTCACGTATAATAATAGTTGGCATGCTTCCATTAAGATGGCACCTTACGAGGCCTTGTACGGTCGTCGTTGTCGATCTCCCTTGTGTTGGGATGACTTGTCAGAATCAATCGGCACCGAACCCGATATGCTTATAGCCGCCCGGAGAAGGTAGCTTTGATCAAGAGTCGTATGTTGACATTTCGAGTCGGCGAAATCATATGCGATAATCGTGCCGACCACTAGAGTTCGAGACGGGTGACCACGTCTTGGTCAAGGTATCCCAGTCGAGGTATTTTCCGTTTCGGAAAACGGGGAAGTTGAGTCCGAGATTCATTGGACCGTTTGAAATTTTGGATCGAGTAGGCGAGTTAGCTTACCGATTGGCTTTACCTCCGGCCCTGAGCCGAATTCATAATGTGTTTCATGTCTCTCGCCATGAAGTATGTTGCCGACCCGAGTCACATCTGCGGTTCGACGAAATCGAGATCGCCGACGATCAATCATATGAGGAGCGTGCTATACGAGTTTTAGAGCGGCGAATCAAACAGTTGAGAAATAAGTCGATTCCTTTGGTCAAGATTCAAAGTGGTCCAGACATGGAGTCGAAGAGGCCACTTGGGAAACCGAGGAGATTATGCGGGAGAGTTATCCCGAGTTGTTTGACCCTTAGTTTCGGGACGAAACTCTTTTTAAGGGGAGTATGTAATACCCGGTTGTAATTCATTCATTTTCATTCGAATTATCGATCGTAATTGTCACTCGGTGTATTTTCACTCAATTATAATCATTCATCAATCATGTTCATTCACCGTGTTCACTGCTCGTATAAACTTCGAGTTGAGTATCGTTATTGTTCATCGTTTCAACTTTCCTCATATGAGTTCGACTTTGTTAGATCACCATTAATTTTTGGTAACTCCAAAATTCTAAATCTTTGCAATATTATAGAGCATCGAGTTAGCTTTCCAATGGTTCAAACGGTGAGTCAATTGGAGTCCGAGAGAGAGTTATGGTCGTTTGATTTTGGCGATCACGCGACCGACTCGGCCGTGTCGTCCCGACACGGCCCGTGCATACTCGCCGGAAAATGCGGTTAAGCCACGACTGTGCTCGACTGTCGTCGACACGCCCGCGCTGCATTTCTTCCGGATAAGCTCGAACGATCGCCGACACGCCGACCGTGTCCCGTGACACGGTCGAGTCATGCCGAAGTCCGCCGCGGGTCGCTTCGGAAGGCTCTCAGCCGCGACCGTGTCAATCCGGACACGGTCGAGTCATGTCGGCCAATCGGCCAGCCGTGCGACACGGCCGTGCCGATCGGCACGGGCCGTGTCCGTGACGATCAACCCTATAAATTCATTTTTTCATCATTTCACCCATTTTACGCATTTTCTTCACCTTCAACCGAGAGATAAGGCTTGAGGGAGGGTTTTTCCTTCACAAATCATTTGGGTGTTTGATTTTCTTCATCTCCTTTCGATCGTGAAGCTTGGATAATCAATCTAACGCATATTCTTGGATTGAAGCACTTGGATCATCAAGAGGTAATTCCTTCAACACTTTGGACTTCGATTTTGTGTTGAAATAGGATGTTTTGGACGTTATAATCATGATATATGAAGGGATATGTATATGATTATGAGTTTGTATAAGGATTCATTGGATTATTGAGGGATTATTCAAGAACACTTTGGAAATCGAATTGGAATTGGGGATTTTCGACTAATTGTTGTTATGATCACGTTTTCGGATAATCATAACGGATTATTGATCGTATTGGAGATGTTTTGTTTATTTGAAACACTTCTTGGGGATTTGAAGTTGATATTATTGAGGTTTAGTTGTATACAATCAAAGTTGGCCTCAAAGTGTTCGATATAATGCCCGATGAACTTGGTTTAATCGTATCGACGTCTTGAGTTCGTTTTATTCGTGTTTAATTCGTTATTAATCGGATTGTTGGTAATTGTAATGAATTAAGGTTGTTCGAGCGACGGTATCTTGGTTAGGGCGTTGTTCGTGGACGGACATTCTTCATTGTTGTTGTGTAAGTTAAATCTTACTCGGTTAAAAGGATACTCATTCCTTTCGTTGTTGATTGTTCATAATCATAATTCATTCATCATAATTATAATCATTTTGAGATTTGTAATTGTCGAATAATAATTTCATTCACGAGGAACGACGGTTCCAAATCATTTCATTGGATTATCAATCACGTCACTATTACTTTCATAACGGTGAGTCATTTTATCCTTGTCTAATTAATTATTCATTGACGTTCATTATGGTCATTCGTTCATGTGACCTTAAGGTTCATATTGCGTGGCGGGTGTGTCGTGTGGAATTTTTAGTCGGGCACACGATGGTTATTGTATTGGGTTCACCGATACATTAGGCCGTGCACACGAGTCATATTGTCTCGTGAGACTAATTAGGTACACGGACGGGTGTTGTACACTTGCACGAGAACATTACGGGCGTACTATGGTACTCCTCTTCACGTAATTCATAATTAAGAATGTTTCATAACTTGATTAATTCATGATTGTGTAATTTCAACCCTTGAGGATTGTTGTTCTTTATGTGACCCGTTTGGGGATTTTGTTTTTCGTGTCATGGCAAGGCAAACGCACGGGAATAGCATGTTGATGTCGAGGAGTCCTAGTGATACTAGTAGGGGCCCCGATCTTTCAGTTATTCATGTTATTGTCCTTTATTTTCCGCTGCAGACTTTCATTTGAATACTCCGTTTCATTCAGTGTTGTGTATTTTATCTTCATATAAAATACACTAGTATTCGGTATTGTCCTGGTGTGTTGTAACTAAACTCCTCATCGGAGTAATTATTGTTGTAATGTAGTTCGGTACTACATTTATCTTGTGTAATTCATTCATTTTCATTTGCCTGGTGGGTCCCAGTTGGGGATCTACGGCACTGTAATATCCGCCTAGTTTGGGGTGTTACACCATCGACGCTAATCATTTTCACAATTGAATCTTATCCGGCAACCAGGTTTCCAGGGATAAAATTTGTTCCAACCAAAGGCATCTAATGCACTTTCAGAATTTATCGACCCTCCCCGAACGGCTACCCCGATACCTCAGAAGCATAGCACATCCGGTTTGGATTTCAATTTTTCGAGATCTCGATAGAGGGAAGGAAAACCTTGAAACCTTTTAAACTTAATATTTTGTCGTGGGAGAATTTTCGCGATTAATCGTTACACTTTGCACATTAAATCATTTAAGCGCGTTTGTCGATATTCATACAATATGAATAAATATACACAACCTAGTTGCTACCAACATGTAATCCATGGACCGTTCCTAGAACCAAAAATATCATAATCTAATTACATGTCTTGAGTCTTAAATCTTCGTCCCCTCAAATGGATCTTCCTCCGGTCTTCGTCATTACATATAAATTTTACATTGAAAAATTGCATCCTAAATACATGTTTTTCTAGTAAAATAAATAGGCTCAAAATGGCCTTTACAACCCAATCGAATAAACGATTCAAAAACTAGGTCCATGAACCATATCACCATTCAAATTAATGCAACAATCACATTAAAATTAATGGCATAAATAATTAATCTAAATATTGACCCAATCAATATAAATTAATCCAACCTAAGAATTAATCTAATTAATTTAAGCAACCATTAATTTAACTTGTTCCAGATGAGAAATATTTCATTAAATTAATTCCCCTAATGAAATTACCATTATAATATCTTAGTCCAATTAAATCCAATTTAATTTATGGGAAATTAATTACCGAACAAAATATAAAAAACGGAGTCAAAAAACACACGACCGGGCCAAGCCTGCATCACTGCCGCGCGGTCCAGCAGCGGGACCGCGGTCCCTCACAAAATGGGACCGCACGACAGCGACCTGGCACGTCCGGGCTGCCGGGTCCGATCACGTTTTCGACTCGTCTTTTCATCCCGATTCCAAAAATAATATTGTTCTAATCTTTATATGACACATTTAAATCAGTTTTTCAAAAGAAAAATAGATTTATATTGTAACATAAAATCATGAAAAATTAATTTTTAGATGAACAATTTAAAAATTGATGATTAATACAATTATGATTCCAAATCATAAAAACACCCAATTAAGTATTCCAAATGCTAAATATCGTATATACGATCACAAAACATGGCTCTAATACCACTGTTGGGATTTGATGCCTAAAATGAAGACGCAGCGAAAGCAAAAATGAATTTTACCGAACCCCTAAAGAGGACCAATCATGCAACGTATATACGAATATTAAAAGGACAAGAGTTAAGATATGAAAACATACCCTTGAAGTCCTTTTATTGAATGTTGAGGTTGATCCCAGTGACCACAAATCTGATTTGATAAGTCCTCGATGATCTAAACGCCAAAAGCACCGCGTCTCTACTAGCCACGCGCCGTGAGATGATCGGAACAACGACTACCCAATTGTCTTCCAAGGATACAGCTAGAAAAGAGTAGTAGGAAATGATTCTCTTAAAATTGTGATCACTCTAAGTGATATAATTTTGTTCTTGATTTTCTTTCTCTCTCTAACTTGAACAAAATGAACTCTATCTCGATATATATGTCTTTGCCGATTTTTGGTGTCTTGGTGAAGGAGGATGAATTTTGTATTATAACAAAGTACATGCAAACCTCCAAGGTCCTCACTCTTGGTGTATCAAGATAAGATCCCATCATATCACACTCTTTTGTCCTCTCTATATGTAACCAACTCATCATAATAAATGAGGGGACAAAAGGCACCATCATGGAAGGTGCATATGAGTCGGGGGGTTATTGAGAAGGTACGGTTTGTTTCGGTCCATGAAACGGACCGTCGTGTATCCAGCCCGACTGATACATCTCGGTTCGTCTCAATTAAAATTAATACAATTGATTAATTTAATTAATCAATTATATTAAGATATTATTTCTCCAAGAAATAATAATTCATGAATTAAATTAATTACCCAGTAATTTATCTAATTCACCAGACCGATTTAATTTATCCAATTAATTAAATAAGACATCTAATGTCCAATATTCACAATAAGAGATCCACTTCAAATTATTCTGTCATCTCCCTACTGCGCGACTCAGTAGGTCTGTCATAGTAAGCAATGGGAGGAACCAAAATGTTAGAGCGCCACTTAGCCAGTCCCGCGGTCTATACTGTAACCTTACTGAGAATGAATGATAGAGATCATTCTTCCGTCGTGAATACCAGTAAACGTATAAACCCTTCTTTCAATTGTCGCGATCAAGTTATAGGGTCAAGATGAGTCAAACCCTATCTGTACTTGATGCTATGTTTGAGTTAATGAACATTGAGATCACCGAGCTCTCGTGTATCTAATATAACTAGCTTCAATGCTTTGGCCAAAGACTTATGATCTCATATGTCAATAACCACATAGGACATATACTTGTTCACTTAAAGAAGAAATAATTCTATCTTGGTACTTAGTAGAACCTGCTACTTGTCCGTCAATACGCACGTCGAGGTTGACCCCCACATCTCGGTTTCCTGGGCGAACTACTCTAGTGAAAATCTTAATGTCACAAGCACATCCCTACTAAATCCTCTAGTCGAAGGTTCACGAATACCTATCACTGTAACACCCAAGAGCCATCCAGGAATATTACGGCGCCGTGGACCCCGAGATGGAACACACAAGGCTAAAAGATATTTTTGCAAACATTTACAAATGCCTAAGAGGCTGGTACTATCTTTTAAAAATATTCGAAAACTTTACAAAACCCGTTTAACAAAACCGTCGTAAAATCTCATTTGAAATCACAAGGCCCATAATGCCAAAACTCAACAGTTTAAAAACATACGTTAAGCTATCGCTTACAGTACCGACAAAATAGTTTAGAAAACCATTTCCAAAGTAACTTAAGTTACCAGATACCAAAATGCCATTTAAAAATACTCACGCAGCGGAAAAGACAAACAATTAAAAATACTCTAGCAGCCGAATACAACAACTGATCAGGAAACTCAATACATAAATACATGCCATAGCCAATATCCTCCGGGAAGCTCATCTCTTCAGGACCGCTACAAGCTGGATATCCAAAGAACCTAAAAAGAAAGCCCACGACGGGGTCAGCCATAATATCCAACAAAGATAACAATCACATTACGTTAATAATTACATACCAATGAAATCACTAAGTAAGAATACGACCAATGTAATCTTACTGCCGTAACTTTACTTACTCGAATAATCCTCATCAAAATAACCATTATCATATTGTGCATCTCGTAATCTCGATTAACCAATAAACTCAAACATAACATCTGTATTGTTCCTTAAACAATACTCAAGATTATCAGAATATCATCACTAACTCATAATATGGAAAAATACCGGCTCTGACCAATTCGACCCATCGGATAACATCATCAAATCCCAACACGATAATCGATTGTCCATCAAAATACAAATACCAAAGGAAATACGGAACATACCTCAAGATACGCAATTTAATCCGAGATTTGACCAATACAACATACGGACATGGTCCTAACACAAGACCTACAAATGCATACTCACATGACGACATCAATATGCCCACGATAACAACAATAATGTATACTTATGGAAATCCGATGATCCAGCGCACACAGCATAGATCCCAAGATGATCCTGAAAGACCAACACGAAATGGATAACCCATAATATACATATGCACAACAACAACACATGGTAATCCAACGATTCAGCGCACACAGCATAGATGTCCCATGATGATCCCGTCGGACCAACGCATGGTGGAAATACCTGTCCAACGATCCAGCGCACACATCTATAGATATCCCATGATGATCCCATCAGACCAACGCATGGTGGAAATACAACAACAATGCACAAATGCATAATAACAAGAATACACAAATAAACGACAACAACAATACACGAATGTATCACAACATGATCGACACTAAATGACAAAACGATTAGAGTACTTACCCCGAGTCCTTCGAGAACAATCTCGATGTCAAAACCATCACCAACAATTTCCTCAATATTCGACGATCCAAAAGTACCATAGACTATAGATAACTCATATCCTCGTCTTTACCATAGTGTATCCTCGATACCCAGGCATACCAATAACAAATGTAAATCATATACATTATGATTTAATTCCCAAAATCAGAAAACAATGTATAATCCCAAGTCTCCATAGTTCACAATTATAATCACTGCTATACGAATTATAAACGAATAAAACTGAAACCATTCATTAAATATTATAAACTGTGCAAGTAATAACTTGCCTCGACACCGATGAAGCCGTTACCAATTCCATTGCCTTCATCTACGAACTCATCAGCCCCGACCAAAGCAATCTACGAACATTCTCGAACACGACCAAAAAGCATGGTTCTAACCACCGATTAATAATCTCAACCTATTATAATAATCAATTAACACACATTCGATAAATATCAATTCCCGATATAACCAATCAATAAAACTCAATGATTCTACGATATCTCGGTTAAACACTAGTCCGAACAATCCAACTCATTCCATTACAAACTCACAACCGCAATACAATTATGTACACTGTCTGTTGACATAGCGCATGTTAATCACTTAATGTATCGCGCGCTAAGTCGCTTCCATTAGCGTGCGCTAGCCAGTAACACTAGCATGCACTAATGACATGCAGTTGCATGTATTTCAGGTACCGATCAACATATGGCGATTACGAATACGAGTGTAAAGGAAATCATACTCCAAGATCAATCACAATCTTTCCAGATTCAATCTCGTTATCATACTCACATGATATATACCATTAATCAATCATCAATCAACATGACTTAATCCTAGATATGAACATTTCATCTTCGTATCTAAAACACCGATAATTCAACATACAATCGTCTTGCTATGGTATATTCATCAATAAGTTCTTTAAGAACCCCAAGTGATTCGAAACCATGTTCATAATCATCAAAGCAACATAATCTAACATCCTTTAACATGTAAATAATCATCTGATTCATAATCCAAGTCATACATTCATTAAACCTCATATAACATCATCACATGATAATCCAACATACTCCCTCCCAGGTAATCATCCTTTAAAACGAAACACTAACAAAGCGATACGAAAATCACCTTGTAGACGAACCATGAAGAAGAACAATCGAACTCCATTCCAAGAATCATCAAGAATCTTCAAGAACAAGGCTTTAATCCATGCTCTCCATCTTATTATTGTTAAGAATGATCATCTCTCAGTGTTTGGAACCTCAAACTTCTCTCTAAGAACTCTCTCTATCGAAATAAGGGAAGGAGTGGCCGAATGAACATAATTCACATCTGCAATCATATATATACTGACTGTTATTAGCGTGCGCTACCTTGACAAAATAGCGTGCGATATCGCAGTCCAGAGGCTACTTCCTTGCTTCGTACAATGATTTACGTACGCAATGCCCATGCAATAGCGTATGTAAATACCTCTGTTTAGCATACGCAAGTGTCCGACCATAGCGTACGCTACTCATAGTTGACTCGTTTGTCTATATACTCCGAAGATGGGTCCACACGCCGAAAGCATCTGACAAGGATAATATTCCCTTTGGACCGATCTGATATTAGTGTGCGCTAACAATATGCATTAGCATGCGCTAATCCTTCATAACAAACATCCATTGACCTTATAGGAACACGCTCCGAAAGTAGCCTGACAATGCCAAGATTCTCTTTTTGACCGATCTATAATTAGCGTGCGCTAATCTTAGGCATTAGCATGCGCTACACTTGAATAATAGCGTGCGCTATGCGTGAATATTAGCGTGTGCTAATCAATCTATACTTAGCCATTTACACTGATATTGCTCGTCGTCTCAATATTCCGAATACGTAAACACGACACACTATATCCTCAAATGCAATTGTCGACCAAGTACGAAAATTATACCAATACATACATCTCAGACCTTCATTTATTTTATCCATACTGTACAGATTCCACACTGTACAACATAGCTCGGAAAAAATAACGTTAAACAACAGTAGTAGAAATTCAGGATATGACAATCACAACCTTTCAATTCCGTCATTGACTGTCCCGGAGTGAAATCCGTGTGACGAATCGAGAGTGAGTCGGTTTAAGTATACTAATCCTATTAGCATACCTACAACGTGTGCTCCCACTAACCATTAGTGACGACAGGCACTTTCCAAGTCAAAGAACACATCATACAAGTCTTCACATAAACTTAACGCCCAATCAAATTTAATCGACTTTGCGAACGATTAAGTATTTGAGTCATAAACTTTACCAGTGCCTATCCCCTTATCTAATAAGGAGTGAAAAGTTTTCTCTCATATAAATGGACTAGTTTCTATATATATATATATATATATATTTACAAGTAGAAATGCGAGTGACTTTTAGTAAATAAAGAAGCACACAATTGCCTTATGATAATAGTTCACATAATAATAAGTACAATGCCCTCTCTCATATATCATATGAGTTGCATTCGAGGGCATAATTTTAACAAATTCTGGTTCCATCCTAATTAAGTCAGACGAATCATCCCAACATAATAGTGACCTAGATATTCTCCCGTAGAATGCTTGAAAAGGTGCCATGTAAATTGAAGCATGCCAACTATTATTGTAGGTGAACTCTGTAATACCTGTATTTTTTCATAAATTTGACCTTGTCGTTCTTTCGCTTTTATCCCTCTTGTAAGTGCCTATCGAGATGTTGTTGATTCTAGAGTTTTGTATCCTTTGGAACATGTTCATATTGATTGGACCTTGCAGCGATGTTATTAGATGGAGCAGATAGCGCACGCTAGGCGTGAGCTAACGCACGCTAATTCTGTTTGTAGTGCGCGTTAGCTTCGCCAGTAGCGCGCGCTAATGGTCTGAGTTGGGCAGTGGCAGTAGCCGAGTTCTGGTCCTTGGACTAGCAGTTAGCGCATGCTAGGTGTGAGCTAACGCACACTATTCGTATCGAGTAGCACGCGCTAATGGGTTGAGTCTGGCAGAGGCAGTAGCCGAATTCTGCTCCCTGGACTAGCAGTTATCGCAAGTTAGGCGTGAGCTAACGCACGCTATCGGCGTTGCACAGCGCGTGCTAGTGCCAGATGTAGTGTATGCTAACGGCATAGGTAAGAAGTTAGTGGACTGCCGGGTGACCCCGTTAGCGCACGCTAACCTTGTGATTAGCGCATGCTAATCAGACACAGTATATAAGGGCGGACAACCCTGTTCTTCGTCATTGTTTTCTTCCCACTTCTTCATTCCGATTAGAGAACACATGAGGGGCGATTATGAGGCAATTTGGGGGCGGCTATTCATCATCTATCATCATATTTGGTGGGATAACAAAGATTATACAACATATAACCCATTTCTACCTTCCAAATCAAGGTAAATTCCTTAGAACCCTAGTTTGGGGAATTTTTGGGGATTTTCTTAGATTCGTCTGATTTATCCATTTTGGAGCTTGAAATCTTTGAGATTATGTTGTATCTACCCCGTACCCACATTTCCCCTACGATTACATGGATCTTTATGTACTTTGTTCGGACTTGAGAGGGTTTGGATGATTTCCAAACCTTTAGGTGATTATCCTTGAAGTTTGTGAATTGTAGGCGGGTTTCGGGAGTTTATTCGTGTGATTTGAGTATGGATTATTAATTGTCGTATTCCTTACGAATTGTTTAGGTGGCGAAGTTCATTCTTGGACCTACCGAACTTGTATTCTTTTCCTTCCTATTCTCGATGCCTCAAAGGCAAGTATATGTTTATAATTGTACGTTCTCGACTTTGAAAGTAAGGTATATAAATTGTATGATTGTATATATTCACTCTGGGATGGACCGATGGGTCCTCTGAGGGTTCCATTGCCTTTAATATGGTTCCGCGAATATTTTGGGTTAACCACCCTGGGAGGGTCCGACGGGGCCTCTGTGGGTTCCGTTGCCTTTGGTGCGGTTCCATGGTTAATCAAGTATGTATTGAATTATTCCGGAATACTAGTCTTGAGCTTGATGAAATGATGATTGTATTTACTTTATTGTCCAGAAGTATTGGGTTTCATGTTCGATATACTTGTACTACCTATTCGACGGCTAACCCCTTTTGGGGGAAATACATTTCATGTATTTTAGGATCCAGGAGAACGGATAGGCATGTACCGGGTCGGCATGAAGATGATGGGCAAGTGTGATGCTGTGTCTTGTTACTGGTTACATTTTGTATTTCATGCATTCAGTGATGTTGTACTTGAAATGGTTATGAGTACTCGAGTACTGTTTCTGGCTTTCTTAATGTTTTGGTCTGTGTATTGGGATTGATTCCCGATGTATTGTATTATGTCTTATTGAATATTATCTTGATTGCCAACTTTATTGTCCTCTATTGATGCTTAGACCTTATCGGTCAAAGTTTATGGTTCCGCATATGTATAGCCTTGTGGGTCCCACGGTGGGGCTCACGATGCTATAATATACCCTGAATAACTTGGGGGTGTTACAGAATATGGTATCAGAGCTTAGGTTTATGGATGCCTAGGTTGTCGATATTTTGGGTCGATTGAGTCATCGTTTGTCTATAGTATCACCACTTTTCCATCATCACAGTGTGATCGGTACTAGTAAGTCCTTTTACACTTCTTGTATTTTTCCTAATTGTTTTGCTTTTAATTTGGTATTCTTGGGAATCGGTCACTTCGATGACGTGCGATTTGAATTGTACTTACGTACTTTGTGTGTCCTTCAGAATGTCTACTGACAGGGAACAGAGGCGAGGCCATGGTCGTGGATGCGGACGAGGACGTGGCGCGGCCGCTTCCCTCAGTTCCATTGCGGGGTCGACTACCCCTAGTTTATCTAACTCAGTGCATCCCGATACCGAGAGTCAACACGACCAGTCGACCGGTCAAGGGAATAATACAGATGTTGGGGCTACGAATGTTCTTCAACAATTGGCAAATCAGATGACTATCCTGGCCCAAGCTGTTCAGCTGAATAATCCTAATCCGGCAGCGGATGTTTTGCTCTAGAATGTGGTCCGTATGCACCCTCCTCAGTTCAACGGTGCTACCGACCCAGCAGGTTGGGGAAGTTGGCTATTTGAATTGGAGAAAGTGTTTGAAGCGGTTGACTGTCCGAAAATGAGGAAGGTACCAATTGCTCAGTACTTCCCTACTAAGGAAGCCGCGACTTGGTGGAAAGCTATTAAGCCGCAGGATCATGCTGCTACATGGGACGAATTTAAGGATCTGTTAGAGGCTGAGTTCTGTCCTTGGCCAGTGAAAGAAAGTAGGATCCGAGCCTTTTTTGAATCTAAGCCGCAGAACATCCCAGTCTCTCCGGCGATAGTGGAATACAACCAACAACTGATTCATATGAAGAATCAAGTGCGTGAGGAGCGTGACAAGATCTGCCACTTTGACATGCGGATTGATATGAATTTACGGCGTTATATGGTCGGGTTTACTTGCACTACTCTGAAGGAATACCAGGACAGGGCTTTGGCATATGACATGTTAAGTTCCAATAATATCACAGAAGAGCCGAAGAAGCAAAAGACCATTGGAATTTTTTCTGGCTCAAAAGGTGGCAACTTCGAGAGATCTCAGATGGCTAACCATTCTGTCGGGCAGTCGTCACGTTTATTTAGAGGGAAGAAGAGTTTCGTTCTACTCCGGGCAACTCAATTCACCCAGTAACCTGTTTTAATTGTGGTCGTCCAGGCCACATCAATCTGGAGTGAAGCTTCCCACCTCTGAAGTGTCACACTTGTGGTCAGATGGGACGTATGGCAGTTTATTGCCCCAAACAAGATCAGACTTTGGATACTCGGGATTTTGCCCCAGCACTTAGAGATCAGAGTATGAATCAGCGGTAATCAGCTAGTCAGTCACAGCAGCGTTACGTCAGAGGCTGGGGATGGAGTCAGAATGCTAGATAGGGAGATTCTAGCGTCGGTTCGGCACACCCACGAGTCTATGAGATGCGTTGAGCAGATGAACCTGATGCGGTGGTGGCCTCAGGTACCGTTCATATCCTATCTCATTCAGTTCGAGTACTTTTTGATTCTGGTGCTACACATTCTTTCATCTCCTTGGATTATGTACGCCGTTTCAATATAAATTGTATGACTGCTTGCGATCATTTCATTGTGAAACTGCCTAGGGGGGATAGAATCGTGGGGAATCGGGAGACTAGAGATTTTTCAGTGAGCATATCCAGTATTGATTGGTTATCGAATTTGATTGTGGTTGATATAGAGGGCGAGGATGTGATCCTCGGTGAGGACTGACTTGATAGTCACCAAGCGATTATGAATTATTGCACTAAGGTTATCACTATAATGACTAAAGACGGTTCCGAGTACTTGTTTATGGGATATAAATCAGGCCAACCTAAGTTGCTTATCATCTCCATGAAGACCGTAAAACTCTTGAATAAAGGTTGCACGGGCTATTAGTGTTATGCTTTGAAGTCGGAAGGGAACGAAGTCGATTTCTCTTCGATTCCAATTGTTAATGAGTATCCAGATATTTTTCCAGACGATCTTCCGAGAGTACCACCGGATCGAGAGATAGAATTTTCTGTGGATTTAGAGCCTGGCGCGGCTCTGATTTCAAAGGCGCCTTATCGTATGGAACCTTCCGAGATGCAAGAATTGAAGAATCAGTTGGGAGAACTATTAGAGAAAGGATACATTAGACCGAGCGCTTCGACTTGGGGCGCACCTGTTCTTTTGTAAGGAATAAGGATGGTTCAATACGTTTATGCATTGATTACCGTGAGCTAAACAAAGTGACCATCAAGAAAAAGTATCCATTGCATCATATAGATGATTTATTTGATCAGTTGCAGGGAGCCGCAGTATTCTCAAAAATTGATCCGAGATCAGGGTACTACCAGCTCCAGGTGAAAGAGTCCGACGTTCCGAAAACTGCCTTTCGGATGAGATACGGACATTGTGAATTTGTGGTCATGCCTTTTGGACTGACTAATGCACCTACAATATTCATGCAGCTAATGAATAGATATTCATTGAATACCTTGACAGATGTGTGGTCGTCTTTATTGACGACATCTTGATTTATTCTCGGGATGAGGAGGAACATGCCCGACACTTGCATTTGATACTAGATGTTTTGAGAGCCGAACACCTCTATGCGAAATTCTCGAAATGTGAATTCTGGCTGAAGGAAGTTATGTTTCTCGGCCATGTAGTTTTAGCCGAAGGGGTTCATGTAGACCAACAGAAGATTGAGGCAATGCTAGACTAGGTACCACCTAATAATGTTAAGGAAGTTCTTAGATTTTTGGGTCTTGCTGGGTATTACCGTCGGTTTGTCGAGGGATTCTCGAAACTCGCTCGGCTGCTTACGCAGTTACTTCAGAAGACAGAAAAGTTTGTTTGAACTGTTGAGAGACAGCAGAGCTTCGATGAGCTGAAGAGACGTTTGACCTCAGCGCCGATTTTAGCTTTACCATAGGGTAGTGAAGGATTTGCAGTTTATAGCGACGCTTCAGGAAAAGGGCTTGGATGTATGCTTATGCAGCACGATAAAACGATAGCCTTTGTATCACGTCAGTTGAAGCCGTATGAGATGAACTATCCTACTCATGATTTGGAATTGGCCGCAATTGTTTTCACACTTAAGATTTGGCGACATTATTTGTATGGCTCTTCGTGTCGAATTTATACCGATCACAAGAGTTTGAAGTATATTTTCAATCAAAAAGAGTTGAATATGAGGCAACGACCTTGGTTGGAATTGACCACGGATTACGATTTGGAGACTCTTTACCATCCAGGGAAGGCCAATGTCGTCGCAGACGCTTTGAGCTGCAAATCAGCATCACTTCAGATGCTCGAGGTTCTTACATCTCAGACGAAAATTCATCAGGATTTAATCGAGCAATGAATAGAAGTTTGGCTTCAAAGAGTGCAGGGACAGTTGTGTACTCTTGAAATTACTTTGTCCTTGGTTGACGACATCAAAGGGAAACAGTGGAGTGACCCGATGATCTCTAAACTAAAGGAAGATGTAAAAAAAGGAAAAGCCCCTAGTTTTATGGTCCATGAGGATAGTATTTTGAGATTTCAGGGCAGGCTTTATATTCCGAATGATATAGACTTTAGGCGGAGAATTCTTCGAGAAGCCCATGCTATGCCTTACTCAATCCACCCCGGAACGAGTAAGATGTACAAGGACTTGAAGCGAAATTTTTGGTGGAATAATATGAAGAAAGACGTCACAGAGTTTGTATTATGATTTTGACGTGTCAACAAGTAAATATTGAGCATCAATGACCGGCGGGGTTGTTGAAGCCGCTTCCCATTCCCGAGTGGAAGTGGGAAGATATCTCTATGAATTTTATCACTGGGATGCCGAGGACTAGAGCCTGAATGAATATGATTTGGGTAATCATCGATCGGTTAACAAAGTCAGCACACTTCCTGGGCATTAAGGATACTTGTGGATCGGAGAGATTGGCTCAAACTTTTATAGTTGAGATTATAAGATTGCATGGTGCCCCTAAAACTATTGTTTCTGATTGGGATGGCCGTTTCGTGTCACATTTCTGGCAAGCGGTCCATCAAGCCTTGGGTACCGAGTGGAGATTGAGTACGTCTTTTCATCATCAGTCAGACAATCAGACTGAGTGGATGATACAGACATTAGAGGATATGTTTCGGGCTTGTTCCCTAGACTGGAGTAATGATTGGGAACTTCATTTGCCGTTGATCGAGTTTGCCTACAATAATAGTTGGCATGCGTCGATCAAAATGGCACCATTTGAGGCACTTTATGGTAGGGGGTGTAGATCGCCATTATGTTGGGATGAGGCTTCGGAGTTAGTCGGAATGGAACCGGATATGTTGATGGAAACCAAGGAGATGATTTCTATTATTCGAGACTAGTTGTTGACTGCCCAGAGCTGTCAGAAATATTATGCTGATACTCATCTTCGACCTTTGGAATTCGAAGTGGGAGATCATGTTCTACTCAAGGTGTCGCCGACCAAAGGAGTTTTACGCTTCGGGAAAAGGGTAAACTTAGTCCGTGGTATATCGGGCCATTTGAAATTCTGGACAGGGTTGGAGATTTAGCTTATCGCTTGGCGTTGTCTCCAGCTTTGAGTCATGTCCATAGCATTTTCATGTTTCTCAGTTGAGGAAGTACGTGCCAGATCCAAGTCATATTATCGACTATAGTGAGATTGATGCAGCCAAGGATGTTACCTTTCTAGAGAGACCGGTGAAGATCCTTGAATGTCGTGAGAATGAGCTTCGGCACAAAACCATCCCATTGGTTAAGTGCAATGGTCGATACATGGAGTCGAGGAGGTGACCCGGGAGACGGAAGAGAAGATACGATCGGAATACCCCGAACTTTTTATTTCTTAAGTTTCGGGACGAAACTTCTTTTTAGAGGGAGAGAATGTAATACCTGTATTTTTTCATGAATTTGACCTTGTCGTTCTTTCGCTTTTATCGCTCTTGTAAGCGCCTATCGAGATGTTGTTGATTCTAGAGTTTCGTATCCTTCGGAACATGTTCGTATTGATTGGACCTTGCAGCGATGTTATTAGATGGAGCAGATAGCGCACGCTAGGCGTGAGCTAACGCATGCTAATTCTGTTTGGTAGCGCGCATTAGCTTCGCCCGTAGCGCGCACTAATGGTCTAAGTTGGGCAGTGTAAGTAGCCGAGTTCTGCTCCCTGGACTAGCAGTTAGCCACGCTAGACGTGAGGTAACGCACATTATTCATGTCGAGTAGCGCTAGCTAGCTTCGCCAGTAACGCGCGCTAATGGGTTGAGTCTGGCAGAGGCAGTAGCCGAATTCTGCTCCCTGGACTAGCAGTTAGCGCACGTTATCGGCGTTGCGCAGCACATGCTAGTGCCAGATGTAGCGCATGCTAACGATGCAGGTCAGAAGCTACTGGACTACCGGGTGACCTCGTTAGCGCACGCTAACCTTGTGATTAGTGCACGCTAATCAGATATAGCATATAAGTGCGGACAACCTTGTTCTTCGTCATTATTTTCTTCCCACTTCTTTGTTCCGATGAGAGAACACGCGAGGGGCGATTTTGAGGCGATTTGGGGGCAGCTATTCATCATCTATCATAATCTTTGGTGGGATAACAAAGATTATACAACATATAATCCGTTTCTACCTTCCAAATCAAGGTAAATTCCTTAGAACCCTAGTTTGGGGAATTTCTTAGATTCGTCCGATTTATCCATTTTGGAGCTTGAATCTTTGAGATTATGTTGTATCTACCCCGTACCCACATTTTCCCTAAGATTATATGGATGTTTATGTACTTTGTTCGGACTTGAGAGGGTTTGGATGATTTCCAAACCTCTAGGTGATTATCCTTGGAGTTTTGTGAATCGTAGGCGGGTTTCGGGAGTTTTTTCGTGTGAATTGAGTATGGATTATTAATTTTCGTATTCCTTATGAATCATTTAGGTGCTAGAAGTGCGTTCTTTGACCTACCGAACTTGTATTATTTTCCTTCCGATTCTCGATATCTCAAAGGCAAGTATATGTTTATGATTATACGTTCTTGACTTTGAAAGTAAGGCGTATGACTTGTATGATTGTATATATTCACTCTGGGATGGACCGACGGGTCCTCTGAGGGTTCTATTGCCTTTGCTGCAGTTCCATAAATATTTTGGGTTAACCACTATGGGAGGTCCGACGAGGCCTCTGAGGGTTCTGTTGCCTTTGGTGCGGTTCCATGGTTAATCATGTATGTATTGAAATGAAGTGCTATGAGATTTAGTTATTCCGGAATACTAGTCTTGAGCTTGACGGAATGATGATTGTATTTACTTTATTATACAGAAGTATTGGGTTTCATATTCAATATACTTGTACTAGCTATTCGACGGCTAACCCCTTTTGGGGGAAATACATTTCATGTATTTTAGGATCCAGGAGAGCGGATAGGCATGTACCGGGTCAGCATGAAGATGATGGGCAAGTGTGATGCTGTGTCTTGTTACTGGTTACATTTTGTATTTCATCCATTCAGTGATGTTGTACTTGAAATGGTTATGAGTACTCGAGTACTGTTTCTGGCTTTCTTAATGTTTTGGTCTGTGTTGCCTTGGGATTTATTCCTGATGTATTGTATTCTGTCTTATTGAATATTATCTTGGTTGCCAACTTTATTGTCCTCCATTGGATTATGCTTGGACCTTATCGGTCAAAGTTCATGGTTCCGCGTATGTATAGCCTTGTGGGTTCCACAGCGGGGCTCACGGCACTGTAATATACCCTGAATAACTTGAGGGTGTTATAAACTCAACCACCAACATGTGAGTTTCCCAATTAGTTGACCAATCCAGGGCACAAGCTCTCAACATGTCTTCTACTGTTTGGATGGTCCGTTCGGATTGTTCATCGGTCTGAGGACGGTCTCAATGGTGAATTCTACCTCCCGATGTGGGGTAAGCCTGGCAACTCATCTGGAAATATTTCTGGGTAGTCTCGAACTACCGGAATGTCGGTGAACTCAATTGGTCGGTCGGTTGTCTTGGTCATGTTGCACCAATAACCAACACACCCCTGATTAAGCAGTCTCACTGCTTTCATTGCGCTAATGACTCTCCCGGAATGACTGGGATTATCACCCTAAAAAATATACTCAACACCATCATCATATGTGACTGTCACTATTTGCTTACGGACGCTAAGTACGACATCATGACGATCCATCCAATCGATACCCAAGATCACATCATCTTTAGGTAAATCGGCCACAATCAAGTCTGACAACCACTCACGGTCGTTCATGCGAATCGGATAGTTCTGAACTTCATGATTCCCAACAATTCTTCTACCATCAGGTAGACCAATTATATAAGGCTCACAATTGGTAACATGATCTAGTTGTAAACGACTCAAACAAGAAGTAGACAAAAAGGAGTGTGAAGCGCCAGTATCAAAAAGGACACAAACGGGTTGAGAGTGAATCTTGAGGGTACCTGCAAGCATGCTGTCTTCGGGATCATCGGCCTTCTTCATCTCAGACTCTGGGTTTTGCAACTCTGGTACTAGGTGTACCAGCTTGATTTCCTCAGCCCATCTCTTTGTTTGCCCTGATGGTCTAATAAGAAGCGGACGGAGGTACACGGTCCTGAACAGAAGACTGTACTGGAGCAAGAGATGCCACTGGAGCACGCCCGGGTCTACCCCTGCAATAATGAGCATGATGTCCATTCTTCCCACAAGTATGGCACGCGACGGCCGACTTCGGGCATTTGGAGCTGATGTGTACCTGGTCCCCACAGTTATAACACATGATAGATGAGATGATCGCTTGAGAGTGCGATCCGGTCGGCTTCGACGCCATAGGTGGCCGCTCAGAAGGATTCGGTACAGACTGGGGCTTTCTGAACGTCCCCTGGTTACTGTCTGCCTGGGTCTGGTTCCTGGATCTCTTGTTGGAAGATTGAGGCTGCTTCTTGGAAATCTCCTTCGCAGTAAGTACGTATTCCAGAGCCTTCTCGATAAACTCCGGTAGGGTCATACAGTGGTGGTTAAGCAACTGCATCCTTATCCGGGGTTTAAGCCTCTTAAGGAAATATTTGATCTTATCATCTTCCGTACGAACAACTGACATAGGAAAAGGAAGAAGTGCCTGGAATTTCTCGGCAATAGCTAACACATCCTCGTCCTCATATGGATTAGGGTTCAACAATTCTGACAATTTGGCTTCACGGAGTGGTGCAGACATAAGATTCTTGATGTCTTCCCAGGTACTCACACCGTCAGCAGGTCTCACAGAAAGCCACCAAGTATGGGTGCTCTTACTAAGGTAGTAAGCCGCCACGGCAACTCAGTTCTCTTCTGGGAACTCCACCATCTCGAACAGTTTCTCGAAATGCTCTATCCAATGTATAATATCAGCAGGCTCGGAAGAGCCTTCAATGGTCGGAGGTCTCTATCGCGATATGTCGCTAATGATCCGGCTCACGATCCCGCCGTGCACCGGAGGCGGAGGCTGTTGTCCCTGCTGTTGGCCAGTAGTAGCATTCCTCTGCATAGTTTCCATCAGCTGACCCATTTGGGTCATCTGGGTCATCATGCCCTGCATAATCACATAAGGGTCGACATGGGCACCCTCATGCCGTTCGGCGTGGTGGGACTGGCTCCTAGTAGGTGAATCACTCCCCGCCGAGCTTTGTCCCACACTCGAACACGTGTTAGCACGTGGTCTCAGAATTCGGCCTCTTCCGCGGCCTCGACCCCCTCTATCACGGCCTCTCAAGTTACGTTCCATACTGAAAGAATCGAACAATACTCATAAGCATAACTCAATATACATCTTTACGGCCAGATTGCGAATTTATGCTAAGTTAATAGCAACAATGGAACTACATATTCAAGAAAACAATTCATAATGAATTATCGGCACTACAAATGCCACACATACAATATCATATCTACATCAAGTTGAAACAGTTTCGATCACATAGCCAATTTAGATTTTTTGTTAGAAAATCAAACAGATGAATCTTACCACATATTCTCGAAATGCCAAGATCAACAAAGAGATCGATTCGCCATCAATATTATGCCAGTAATTAAACCATGGCTCATGAGAACATAGCGTAATCGGCGGGTCAGGCGCTTGCGCAGGTCGCACGTGGCACGAAGGTTTCTTGATGCTAGTTCAATCCACAATGACTCAAAGAAAAAGACTCTCCGATACCATCCTCTGTAACACCCCGAAAAATGGCGGCTATTATAGTGCCATGGACCCCCACCAGGACCCACCAAGCGATATCACAACATAATTTAGACATCATATAGATTTGGTACTGAACCACAATAACTTATTCATAACTCTGATTAGGAGTGTAAACCGTATACATCAACTCATTCAACCGTACACAGGATCCAAATCTAGTGAAAACCATATGGAGATGGAATACACCCAAAACAAATAATAATACATTCGTCCAATTTAAAATAGAAAAACAAAATTCCACAGTTAAGAAATAACCGACCAATAAAAGACTCGGGGGGCCCGAACTAGCACCTTTCAAAATCCTTCGCCGCCCTCGTGCTCTTCCTGCACCTTGCCCTTTCCTCGCCCTGAAATACAAGTATTTCGCCCAAACCACAGGATCGGCTATACATGATAATAATTCTCATGGCATTATACAATTCATATACATTCGGATCTCAAAGTAACAACCAACTACTGCATATACCCCTCGGGCATATAAACAGTCAGTCCCAAACTGTCGAACATATCCGAACGGAATATGAACATCCAAACAACAAGGCTCAAGACAGACGTCACAGTATGCCCAATCCGGAAATATATCCGTGCACATATCCAACCCGTATACGGAATCCAGAATATACATGGGACGATGTACCTAATTAGCCTCATGAACTACGTCTCGTGTGCACGGTCCAATGTGGAAACATCCACGCAAATGACCATCAAGTGCCCGGCTAAAAATCCTACACATAATCAATCGGCACGTAGATATGACTCCAGATATGTCATGATGCAACATGACAAAAAAACTAAACAAATTACACATTTATCCAAGAATCGAACAACTCACCGAAGTGAGAACAAGGCTCAACGAGACCGGCGGTAGCAAAGGCGATAAACTTGGGAACAAAATCCCACCACAAAAATGGTAATACGATCAGAACATCACCACATCATGAATCATAGATTCATAGAACATTATTCATACACGAAACGTACAATATTCATAAGACTTCAACCATCATTATAACCAAGCAAGATAACTTGCCTCAATTCCGTAGACAAAAAGCCCTTCTTCAAACGAACAAACGGTCGGAATCCTCGACTACTAATATTCACTAAAACGAACAACCTTGAACGAAATGTAACTCATTCATGCCATAATGATATCAATTCCTAAGAAACGACATCCGAAATATTACTCGAGTGATTCTTCCAATTCCAACGAATATCCCATATTTTCATTAACAAATTATGATACACCAACTTCATCTTTCAAAACTGTTTTGACCAAGTTATTTAGGTCCATCCATATTTACGTCTCCTAATACATAAGGATCAATGTAAATGAATTCAGTCATTAATTCTATAGTATCATTATCACCCATAATCGTTATAATCATCCTAGGAACACTATCAACGTATTAATGTGATGATCAGCACCTTCTTAAGTTATCAACACATTCGATTAACTTGAATATATGAAGGTTATGATTGTGTTCTACCAAAATCCATTACTTCCCTTGAAGAAGTTGCTCAAAACCTAGTTATATCATTTAGGATGTTTGAAACTCTAAACATTACATCATTCAATCTTGTAATAATCATCTTCAGGGTGTTAACATAACATTTAGTCAGTCCATTACATCGACTTATCAAATTCATAAGGCCAAAACATAGTCCCATGTTTATCTCTCCAGGATTAACTAAACATTCAAGACAAGATTAGAATCTAACACTTCTAGTCATCAAGGATTCCTTACTTACAAGTCCTAAGTGTCAAGATCAAAATCAGCTTCCTATTGCCATGTTATTAATCAGGTTTTATCCAACATAATCAACACAACTATGTTATGAAGCTATCAATCATTAAGAAGTGATTCTAATATTCCTTATATTGTTCTTCACTTAGTTTGATCATAATTCCAATAACTATCATGTTTATACTAGATTAATCTAACATTATACGAAGTGTTTAATACTAATATCGTCACAAGCATGGTTTCAATATGAGTTAAAGAAAAACCAACCTCAAAATAAAGAACAACACCAAGACTTCCAAGAACACACTTCAAACTCCTAATCTCCAAGTCACAATCCAAGTGACGAAGCTCCAACACAAGATGGAAGGGGTAGAAATCGATTTAATAAGGTGGGGAATCGGTTTCTCAGAGGGAGGGTTGAGTTGGATTGTGCAGAAAAATGAAAGGCAAGCCATACCTTTATAACCCATATTAAGCATTACGTACGCTATAGCTAATGCCTAACGTACATTAAGAACATTACGTATGTAATTCTATGGGCATTACGTACGTAACGAATCCCCAGATGCTACTAACTCAAAACACATATGCTATTACGTACGTTGTCAAATTAACGTACGTAGGGCTTTCGTACATTACGTACGCTAATGCATAGCCATTACGTACGTAATGGCCATGACTAGGCTGTCATGATCGAATCACCGACCACTGCCCACGTCTGGTCCCACCCACCGAAAGGCGAGATGATGTCGGGTATACCAAATTATGTACGTTAACATAGGGGGTGTTACGTACGTAATGTTACATACATAGCATACGTAATAAGAACATGGTAGCGTACGCTAAGGACAACACAAGTAAAAATGAAATTCTCCAAGCAATATCTAACAATCAACTATAGTATGAACGACAAAGATCAACAATTCAATTTAACATATCTCAACAATTTACTCATTACAATAAATACGGATATGGTACCATAATTCTCGAATTATCCGAAAAATACAACAGTAAAAACAAGAGTTCAGGCGGATATTACAAGGAATCGGGGAAGTATAAGTCAATCCCTTCATTTTGATTTTTTAGGCTGCTTTCTGTGTATAAGAAAAAAAAAAGAGAAAGAAGAGAGGGAGAGAGAGGAGCCGAGACCGGGAGGTGAGAGAGTGAGAGAGAAGAAATAAGAGATTTTATGCGGATGAGAATCAGGGATTTTTCCTTCAATTTTCTCTCATGGACCAATTCTAACCCTTGCTCATTTTTACTTCATAATGTATTTCAAGCCCAATTTTCTTTTAATCAAAATATTTTTTACTTTACTAATTTATTTAATTTTGATTTTATCCACTGAATTCCAGGTATTAATTTAGAATATTTTATTATATAGACACCTAGAATTTCAAGATTAGACTTTTGCAAGTCGAGCATCCGCACTTAGTCACGGGCTACATCAATTGAGGTGAGGTTTCATTTTCATTTACCTTTCTATAAAACTACATGTCTTGTATGTATATTACATGTTATTTGATATATATTATAAATTATGATGTGATTTATCATGTTATACAGACAGAACATAAAAGAATTATACTTCCAGTATACAGAATATTTAGCCTTCGGGTTCAGTTAGCCTTCGGGTTCAGATCGTCTCTGGTCTCCGAGTACTCCGCGTAGAAATATACATAAAAATAGAATAGAAAATTTATGTGTTCAATCTTTCATGGTATATTCGTATGTGACATGTATAACCTCACTAAGCTCAAGCTTACCTCAAATTTTTATAAAATGTTTTCAGGTTAATCGAGCGGGCGTGGTACTGGTGGAAGATAGTATCAATATAAGTGTCAAGCTTTTAATATTATTAATTAAATTTTAATTTACGAAGAATCTTTCAATATGTAATTTGAATATTTTATGAACGTAAATATATGCTTCATTATCTACAAATGGCAAATATCTGGTATAATTTTACGTTGTTAGACGTAGTATGAATTCCATTCTTATTATTTTCATTGCATTTTCAATTGGAGTTTTCGCTAAATTTCTTATATTAATTTAATCACTAAAGTTTACTTTGAATTTTTATTTATCTCAGAAATTATTATTTCTTCTAAATGAAATAAATATGATATGAATTATTCCATAGCTTCCACACATTATTATTTTATTTAAAATAAAATTTTAAAATAAGCGATTTTTTTTAAAAAATAAAAATAAATAGTGGATATTTTCAAGATTTAACTATAAATTAAAATTAGAATGTTACATTGTGGTATCAAAGAAGTTCATGATTCTGTATACCCTTCTATATGAAAATATTATTCAGTAATACCATCCCACAGTGCTTCGCCAGCTTCAACAGGTACATATTTTAATTTAGAAATCCAGATATATATATATATATATCTTGAATTATTTTTTTCATTTTCATAACACGTGGATATGCTTGATTGCTCAGTTAATATAATGGTTCTATATTATTTATATATTGGACAATGCATTTACATGTTATAGAATAATCCATGTGAGCAGATGGCTCGCATGAGATTAGCCGCTAGGAAATCAACTTCATGTTCATTAATACTGAGAAGCACGAGGGTTCGTACTTTTTGAGAATACAAAGGCCAGAACATCACGACATAGGCGATCACATTAATACTATAGCGAGAAAGTTTGTAAGTGTTAGGCAGGATGCATTTACTGACTATCTTGCTGTTGTGAAGTTTATGAGGACTCTTACCCCTGCTTGGAGTCTTCGGGCGAGGACGCTACTCCTAAATCTGGTAGACTTTACCTCGACCTCGGTTACTCCTATAATCGACTTTGTGGAGTTCTTAGCCGAGCTACATCGAATGTGGCTTCATGAACATTGTGGTCTGGATGTAAAATTCCGACAGTGATGAAGATGAGGAAGAAGATCCAAACAAAGATGCCAGTGTGGCTTTGACATCTACGACATGAATTCGAACTCAGTGATAATCTATATTGGAGAATAAATTATAACTATTTAATATTTAATTATTGTAGATTTGGCATCCAGTGTTTAACAATCTTATTTCTGAGTGCAATGTATTTTTATTTTCCACTTAAATAATCATACAAATAATAGTGGGATTATATTTTACATATATATATTTTTCTTTCCAGTCACGAGTATGACCTATATTTATAAAAATTTTGCAATAATATCTAGATGTAGAATCTTAGCAGTAATCGAAATTTGAACATTAGGAAAATATTTCCTAGGTGGGCACGCATTGGAGAGGAGGAAATGAAGGTTCTATGAATGAAGAGCGTAGAGAGCAAGAAAACAATGATGAGGTACTTGCTGGAAACTAGTACCAAGTGGTGGAACAATTCTGTTGCTTCTGACACCCATCATTTACTGGAAAGGAGGAACCTACTTTTGTGGAGAATGGATCTGATTGTTGGAACAAACTTTTAGGCTGACGGGATGCACGGATGCACAATGAGTAATCTATGCTAAATATCAGATTACGGAAGGAGCTGACCGCTTGTATGAGAGCTACTGGAGGACTCGACCAGAAGAGAAACGTGAAGCCTAACTTGGAATGAGTTCAAGGTTATACTCAGAGAACAGTATTACCCAAGGCATTATAGTGAATAAAAACCTCTTGAGTTTTGGGATCTTAAGCAAGAAGGAATGTTTGTGACCGAGTACGAATGGAAATTTACCAACATGAGCCAATTTGCGACACGATTTGTGTCCATTGACATGAAAAATCTTGCAAATTCCTGGATGGTCTCCGATCAGGAATAAGGCATATTCTCAAGAGCCACGGTGATCTAACTTATGCAGAAACTGTCAACAGAGCTAAAGAGATTTCCTCGAGTCAGGATATGGAAAACAGGTTGGGAGCTCTGGAAAGAGAAAGTGGCAAGGCTCTAGCTAAGGTAAAACTGGAAATCAGAATGCTAGTCAAGGTCAGAATAAGCATGACAGAACTGAACGAAAGGCGAGGCCTAACATTAAGGCCGAGAAACCTTCATGTATAAATTGTGGAAAGAACCATGTAGGAGTGTGCCTGGCGGGTCAGGGAAAATGTTATCGATGCAAGCAATCAGACAATACATTTTATGATTACCCAATCGAAAAGGATGGCCAGACTTCTGGGGGTAGGGCATGAGTGTTTGCCATGAGCTTGAAAGATGCTTAAAGTGACCCAAATGCAATAACAAGTATGTTGATAGTATTTAATATACATGCATTAGTACTTTTTGATACTTGCACTCCTCATTCATTCATGTCTAAGAAGTTCCATACTCTAACTGGAACTAAGGACGTTAGAGTAAAAGAACCATTAGATGTTAGCGTACCATCTGGTAAAATAATATGTGCTGATTCTATGGATAGAAATACACCTATAGACATGAATGGGAATAGCTGGGATGTAGATTTATATGTGATTAATATGAAAGACTTCGACATAATCTTAGGGATGGATTGGGTGAAAAAGTACCGAGCTATTACTAAATGTTATGAGAGAATAACTTTAGTCTTGCCTGGGGGTAAGGAGACTACATTTTTTGGAGCAAAGACTTGCACCTGACATAGGTTTATAACTTCCATGAAAGCAATTAAAATGCTTAAAAAAGGCAAATGCCTAGGATAACTGGTGAACATAGTTGGTACAGAAAGATAAGAATTGTCAGTCTCAGAGGTAAAAATTGTTAAGGAATTTCCAGATGTGTATCCTGAGGATTTGACAGGAATTCCACCTGATAGACAAGTAGGGTTCACAATTGACTTGATACCTAGAGCAGCACCCGTATCAATGGCTCCTTATCGGATGGCGCCAAAAGAATTGCAAGAATTGAAGGTTCAACTGCAAGAGTTGCTGGACTTGAATTTTATTCGTCCAAATGTTTGGGGAGCACCATTTATTTTTGTCAAGAAGAAAGACGGTACATTAAGGATGTGTATCGACTATCATGAGCTGAATCGACTCACAATTAAAAATAAGTATCCATTTCCAAGGATTAAGGATTTATTTGATCAACTTAGAGGAGCAGGAATTTTCTATAAGATTGATCTGAAGTCCGAATATCATCAATTGAAGATCCAAGAGGATGATATTTATAAGATGACTTTTCGGACAAGATATGGGCACTACGAATTTGTAGTAATTCCCTTTAGATTAAGGAATGCCCCAGCCATATTTATAGATTTCATGAATCGAGTATTTCATCAAAATTTAGATAAATTCGTTATTGTATTCATTGATGATATCTTGGTGTATTATAAAGATGAGAAACAACATGAGGAACATTTAAGAGTAGTATTGGAGACTCTCCGCAATGAGAAGTTATACGCGAAGTTTAATAAATGTGAGTTTTGGATTGATAGAGTAGTACTCCTCGACCATGTGGTGACCACTCAAGGGATTGAAGTCAATCCAGTCAAGGTTGAAGCAATAAATAATTGGGAAGCACCTACGAACGCGAATGAAGTTCGAAGTTTCCTAGGTTTAGCCGGTTACTATAGGAGATTCATTGAAGGATTCTCGAAGATAGCAGCACCTATGACGAAGTTGACTCGAATAGGGGAGAAATACTTATGGAATGAGAAATATGAAGTGAGTTTTCAAGAATTAAAGAGAAGGTTGACTACAACGCCTGTGTTAACAATTCCCGATCCCACAAAAAAATTTGTAATATACAGTGATGCGTCGAAGTAAGGGCTTGGCTGTGTTCTGATGCAAAAGAACAAGGTGGTTGCGTACACATCCAGACATATTAAACAGCATGAGTTAAATTACCCTGCTCATGATATAGAATTAGCCGCTGTAGTTCATGCGCTAAAGATTTGGCAGCATTACTTGATAGGAGGAAGGTGAAACATCTTTACTGAGCATAAAAGTTTGAAATATTTGTTTACTAGAAGAGCTAAACATGAGGCAAAGAAGGTGGCTTGAGTTAGTAAAATATTATGATTGCATGATCCAATATCATCCAGGCAAGGCCAATGTAGTTGCAGATGCCTTAAATCACAAGACGGGAGGAGAATTGTGCAATATGCTCACTACTCAAGAGCAACTCATTCAAGATTTTTTGAAGCGGAAATTTGCCCATCAATGATGGTGGCACTCTTCTTGAGAGTTGGGGACGAAGTCTGTGAGGATGCCATCGTAAGATCTAAAGAGAAAGTAAGAGATACGTAGAGAAAGTGTAGAAAAATTGCAGTGAGAAATGTAGGATGTTTGCTCAAAGACTCATTCAATTTGCAGAAAGCGTAAAGAGTCAAACAGGGCAAGAACAGTCCTTTTATAGTGGGCGGTGGGAAGATTAGGGTTTCCAGACAGTGAACGGTCAGATTTAAGGGATGGGAACCGTCGTTTTAAATGAACGTACATGATGAATCGAGCGTAACTAGTACATCTTATCTATCCGATTTTGAAATGATAACTGGTCCCACTTCTGACGCATCAACTTCCCTTATTGTCCGAAACGGTGGTTTGAAATTATTAAATAATTTGAAAAATCACGGTGTTTGAGATAAAATAGTCTGAATGTCGTGCAAAGCATTTAATGCAAAAGAAGTTTGATTTAAGATAGGGCACGTGGACTCAAATCTGTTTTAAAATGAATAAAATATTTGAATAACATTAATTGAATTCCATAGTATGTGCTGTATCCATGAAAATATAGCGTTCCCCTTAAAATGTACATACGGGGTTCAATTCTTACAGCAGTTATTGGATTAATACTGTATTCATGGGTCATACTGTATTCCCCCTTAATTATTGCACATGTCAGCTGTAGGATGAATTTATGTCTTTTTATTCCTACAGTGCTGTCGGATTGTCTGAGTGTACAGATAATTAACGGTGGATACTGTATTCGTGGATCTTACAGCATTCCCCCTCAATTGTTGAGTAAAAGCATTAAAAACTTACATGGAATCAGGCTGTAGCAATCCCAATTCTTGTCGAAGCATACAGAATCTGGTTGTGCTGAGAGGCTTGGTAAAGATGTCGGCTAACTGGATATCTGTATGAACTTTCTCGAGCCGAACATCCTTGTTCTCAACATGATTCCTAATGAAGTGATGCTTCATATGGATGTGCTTAGTGCGCGAGTGCAATACAGGATTTTGCGTTATTGCAATTACACTCGTGCTATCGCACATGATCGGTGTTTCCTTGACAGTGATTCCATAATCTGACAGCTGTTGTTGCATCCAAAGGATCTGCATACAGCAACTACCAGCAGCACAGTATTCTGATTCTACTATGGAAAGCGAGTTTGCCAATTGCTTCTTACTGAACCAAGATACAAGTCTAGGTCCAAGAAAGTGACAAGTACCGCTTGTACTCTTTCTATCTAGCTTGCAGCCTCCAGGATCCGAGTCGCTATAGCCAACCAAATCGAATCCGCCTTCTTTAGGTTATCACAGTCCTACATCGACTGTTCCTTTTACGTTCTTCAGGATTCGTTTGGCTGTTGTGAAGTGTAATTCTTTAGGTTCTACTTGATATCGAGCACACACACCTTGAGCAAACTAGATATCGGGCCTGCTAGCTGTTAGGTACATGAGTGAGCCAATAAGCTTCCTGTAGAGTGATTGATCAACCGGCTTTCCAGCTTCGTCAGCACTAATTTACACGGAAGTGCTCATGGGGGTTGACGATGATTTAGAGTTGTTCATCCCAAATTTGTTGAGAAGCTCCTTGCTGTACTTTTCCTGGTTGATGAAGATTCCTGTAGGCAACTGCTTTACATGCAATCTTAGGAAATAACTAAGTTCTCCCATCATACTCATTTCAAATTTACTTTGCATGAGATGAGAGAACCTTTGACATAGAGCAAGGTTAGTTGGATCAAATATAATATCATCTACGTATATTTGAACCATCAGGAGGTTATCACCCTCCTGTATTTCAAATAGGGTCTTGTCTACAGCACCTTTTTCGAATCCATTATTGGTAAGGTACAGGGACAGGGTCTCATACCACGCTCTAGGTGCTTGCTTAAGTCCATACAGTGCTTTCCGTAGCCTGTATACAAGGTATCCGCCTTCTGTGTTGACAAACCCTGGTGGTTGTTCAACATATACTTCTTCGGCAAGGTGTCCATTCAGGAATGCGCTCTTGACGTCCATTTGATATACAATAAAGCTCTTATGGGCGGCAAAGGCTAAAAATATCCTAATGGCTTCTAGTCTGGAAACAGGGGCAAAAGTTTCATCATAGTCTATGACTTCTTCCTGTCTGTGGCCTTGTGCAACTAGACGGTATTTGTTTCTGATAATAAGTCCATTTCCATCCTTCTTGTTTCTAAATACCCATTTTGTTCCAGTTATTGATTGATTTGTTGGTTTGGGTACTAGAAACGATACATTGTTTCTTTCAAAAACATCAAACTCTTCTTCCATAGATGTAATCCAGTGAGAATTATCTAGAGCTTCTTTGGTGGAAACAGGTTCGGATTGAGCTAAGAAAACAGCGATAGTGCACATATTAAGTCTTCTAAGTTCAGCTAGAGACTTCCATACAGGAAATGGAGATATCTCAGACTCGGGTTCTTCTTACGCACATAGTACATTTCCTTGTGTACTCTGTATTCTCCTACGGGTAGATACACCAGCATCAATATTTCCTATGATCAACTCCTATGGGTGATCTCTCAACCATCTTCTGTCGGGTTCTAATTCGGCGTCCTGTACTGTATCTTGAGTTGTTGTAGTTTTAGCTTCAGCTTATACAGCATCATCTTCATCTACTTCTGTTCTTACAGCTGCGGGGTTGATTTCTAAGTCAACAACAGGCTCGATAGGAGTTGTAGGATCATCAATGGTGAGTTTTTGGATATTCTGAGTAACATCTTCTACTCATTTAGGATCATGGTGAGGTTCGTCGAATACTACATGAACTGATTCCTCAATTGTCAGCTTCCATTTATTAAAGATCCTGTAAGCTTTGCTGAAAGAGGAATATCCAACAAATATCCCTTCATCCAACTTCTCATCGAAGGTTCTAAGTTGATCCTTCCCGTTGTTCAAAACATAACACCTGCACGAAACTAATGGAGTTTTGTTGTTCCATACCTTGTATGCTGTTTTGTTGTGGTGTTTGTTGATGATACAGCGGTTTTGTGTATAGCACGCTGTATTGGTGGCTTCACCCCAGAAACGATGTGGTAACTTGCTTGCGGCAATCATGGTCTTGTTGCTTCCTTGAGCGTCCTGTTCTTTCGCTCGGCAACGCCGTTTTGTTGAGGTGTGCGGGCAGCTGAGTATTCGTGTTGTATCCTATTTTCCGAATAGTATTTCTCTTTAAAGTGGTTAGTAAATTCAGTACCTCTGTCGGAACAAATGGACACGATACTCAACCCTTTCTCATTTTGAAGCTTTCTCAAAGTATATCTAGAAAAATCATCAACAATAACGAGACAATATTTCTTACCTCCCAAACTTACCAGGTTTATAGGACCGTAGAGATCCATGTGTAGCATTTCCAGAACTCTGTGAGTGGAAAGGTAGGATTTGCTCTTCAGGGTGGTCTTGATTTGCTTGCCTTTCTGACAGGGTCCACAGACGCTGTCTTTTTGCAATGACACATTGGGCAAACCTCTGACCATTTCTTGTCTAGCGAGCTTGTTGATCGTCTTGAAGTTGACGTGAGACTTCCTCTTGTGCCATAACCAGCTTAGATCTGCAGTGCCTTTGGCAACAAAACAAGGAATTGTGGAGCTCGTAGGAATCCAATTAGCAATATACATATTACCTGATCTGCTTCCTGTGAGCACAACTTCTTTTGTCAGGATGTTCTTGACTCTACAGTGATCTATATAGAATTTCACCGATAACTGTTTGTCACAGAACTAGCTAATACTAAGTAAGCCTTGAACATAAGCTACATCGGTGACTTTGAATTTTCCTACAAACAGGGTTCCCTTCCCTCTTGTTCTTCATTTTAATTTATCACTTAAGCGCATTTTTGGAACGTGACCTTCTACGAAATCTGACAGCTTGCTTTTGTCTCCTGTCATGAGCCGAGAACATCCGCTGTCGAAGTACCAGATGTCCTTCTCTAAGATGTAAACCAAACCAAACCAAACCAAACATACCCAGTACATCCAATGCAGAGCAGGGTCTGGGGAGGGTAAGATGTACGCAGACAATGCCCCTACTTTTCACGGTAGGGAGACTGTTTCCGTGAAGACCCCCAACTTAGTGCACAGCAAAGAATAGCGTGATATTTACAAAGAAGCATATGATACGAAAAATCTCCAAACCATAACTGAGCCCATGGCTTAATTCACATGAGCCTTACCTAATGGGACTTTGGCAACTGCACTCTCGATGGATGTTGCTCTAACAGAAGAGAGGTTGACTCTGCGCACAGCTCCCTGTCAAAAATACACCACATGCAAAAGGCATCATGATAAAATATATAATAAAAGTAAAAGATGCAATGCTCTAGGTCAAAGCTAACCGAGACAACCCAACCCTGAGTCTCTCAACAACAGTATCACTCCCTACAAAGGAATCCACAACTCTGATATGGCGCCTCCAAGAGCTCCTATCAACAGTCATGTTCTCGGAAAGGTTTAAGGCCTTCAAATCTAATCTCAGCTCCTCCTCCCACGTCCTCCTCGGTCTGCCTCTCCTCCTCTCCCCGACAACCAATAAACTTTCGACCCTCCTCACCGGAGCAGAAGCCTGCCTCCTACGGACGTGGCCAGACCATCTCAATCTCTCTTCCCTAACTTTCGCTGAAATGGGCGCCACTTCTAGCGCTTTCCTAAAAACCCCATTCAAGATTCTATCCAGCATTGTGCGACCACACGACCAACGTAACATTCTCATTTCAGCCGCTTCCAACTTTCTCTCAAGCGACTTCTTCATCGCCCAACATTCGGAGCCATACAACATAGCAGGTCTGATTGCTGCTCTATAGAATTTACACTTCAACTTTAGAGGGACTTTCTTGTCACACAGGACCCCTGTTGCTGCTCTCCACCTTAGCCACCCCGCCTTGATACGATGAGTGACATCATCTTCACACTCACCTTCCTTCTGAATGATCGAACCCAAATACTTGAACTTATCCGTACGGGGTACGATCTGATCCGCAATCATTACCTCTACTTCTTCCTCGTTGGCCTCACCACTAAAGTTACACCAGAGATACTCGGTCTTAGACCGGCTCACACGCAAGCCCTGGAATTCAAACTTAGACCTCCATAGCTCCAACTTCGAGTTCACCTCCCTCCTCGACTCCGCCACTAACACAATGTCATCAGCAAAAAGCATGCACCACGGGACGCCATTGTAACACCCCGAGACCACTCGGGAATATTACAGCGCCGTAGACCCTCTCCGTGAGGATCTACCAGGCTAAATACAGAAACACCACAATACAATACGATACATTACATACCGACATGGGTAATTAACGGACCATTAGACCGATTTGGTCTTTACCACAACATACACATCAACCCTACATTACTTTTTCTCGTGACTCATACCCACACAGGGGTTAACATAAATCAACATTCCCGTAAAACGGAAATAATAGACACAACGGAAGGACAAAACAACAAGACATCGCCAAAGGACTCAACACCAGTCTTCATGTGATTAGTATCGTCGTCTTCCATCATCCTTCGTAACGATCCTGTGAATTGCTCCCCGGCAACCTGCAAGTACCTGGACGCAAAACAGACATCCATCCCCCGAAGACTCGGGGGTTAGCAAAACTCCACTGTTTTGCTAGTGCAAGTATAAATACAAAGACAAGTCATACATATCATACTCCAAGAACATAGAAATCATGAATATACTTCCCGAGATAATTCGCTTGATCAAACAGTTTGAATTATGAAAGATAGGAAATAAAACCATTTTACATCTTACAAAACATTGTGCGATCTCGGGAGTTTTGAAAGCATTTGGGGTTTTAGAATTTTCAAGCCTTTCGAAACACTTAGGGACATAGCCCAACAATCGTTTATTTCAAAATACAATTCCGATAGCAGATAACAGGGTCCACGACCCAATCATAACATTCCAATCACAACACAGGGGTCCACGACCCAAATCATCCACATCACATACTCGCAAGAATAACCCGGTGGAAATTACACCGTATCAAACATTACCATGACAACAGTCTCACTCAACATACCACAGAGCTACAATGCACAGAGCAACCACAGGACTCACGTACCCATACCAAATTATCACAACCAAGAGACGAATCATACACAACACATTTATTGGTGCCATTCCAGCCAAGTACGATACCATTTGAACTGCCATTCTAATCAGACGAAATATGCACCAAAGATCACAGTTCTCCAACAAAACATTTCAAAGTTAACCTTGGTACGAGACTCACGGCCACCGTACCCCGCAGAGCCCCGTCGGACATCCCTGGGTGGTTAACCATAGTTCGCGATATGAAACTCACGGCAACGTATGCGTGGCGAACGACTCAACGTTCACACCACCAATTCGATCATACTCGGGAGCAAACATCATAACATCAACGCGAATATCATACATACATACCCAGCCCTCAAACGGGAATGGATAGGTTTTAAAAACGAAAACCACATTTTGAAAACAGTTTGGAAACACCAGTTGATCTTGAGTATCATTTCACAAAAAGTTGAACAAACATTATTTTCGAGACTTTGAAAATCTTTGCGTTTGAACAAAAATGAGGACACCTTTCTTTTAGCGAAAGACTTTCAGAAATATTCGACCCTCGGGTCTAAGTATAAGTGTTTCTAAACATCGAAAATATCTCCAAACATTTTGGTCCTCGAGGTAGAAGAATTTTTGAAACATGTTGTGGCACTTTGGATGTACCACGAGAAAATAATTCATTTTAAAAGTACGTCTCGAAATTTATTTTCTAAGATACCCAAGGTTTTCGAAAATAATTCAATGGGCTAGAATGCCCAAAAATTTTAGGTAATTACACGGAACATTATAGCGTCGTGGGTCCCGCGCCGGAACCCACCAGGCTAAAAACCATTTACAAAAGCACTAAAAAGGCCGATGACGGTAATGTTTCAAAAACTCACAAAAGCCATTTACAAAATACTAAATACCGTCATAAGAATTTTGCCAAAACGATCAAGGCCATAATGCCAAAAACTCGGTTAAGGAATCGGTTTTACGAAATAAAACTCAGTTGGTAAAATACCGAAAGCCAATACAAAAGAACTCACGCAGCGGATAAAAGAAATAAAGTCAAACATGCACAATCCAGCAACGCTACTCCTCATATGAATGAAATATGAGGGTCAAATAATCACATATCAAGAAATCAAAATCCATAAGAGGATTCCGTCACTGAACAAATAATCATAAAAATAACACAAAGAAGGGAGACTTACAGCCACGGGTCGCACGAAGATGATGATCGCCCCACGATACTAATCACGACCAACAAACTCAGACGATGCGTCGCGACACGACTTAGTCAGACAAAATCCGACAAGACAAAACTCAACAGACACCACTGACCTGACAGCCTAGGTTTCCACAACCTAAGCTCTGATACCATTTATGTAACACCCCCAATCCGCCCAGGGATATTACACGCCGTAGAACCTTTCCTCAAGGATCTACCAGGATGGTAACAACATATAACAACTCAACCATGCCTTTAAGGCTAAAATGACTCAGTAGACCGATTTGGTCTTTCAATAAATACATACAACTCAAATACAACTCATGCCCACGCAGGGGTCAAAATACAACCACACCCGTACAACGGGAAAAATATAGCAGCGGAAGATAAAATACAACTGAACCAATAAACAAAGTACGGTTCCTCATGTGATCAGTATCGATCATCTTTCATCATCCTTCGTGCCGACCCTGTGTTATGCTCCAAAACCTGAATGCAAAAATAGACATCCACCCCCCGAATACTCGAGGGTTAGCAAAACTCCACTGTTTTGCTAGTGCAAGTACAAGTGCAAAAATACGAGCCATACAATTCAAGTTCCAAGAATAACAATAACCAGAAATCCTCAAAAATCCAAACGTGACGAAAAGTACTTCCTGAGGCAGGAGTTTGGTAAAACATTCTAAAACCGAAAGGTCGCAAATCAAGGGAAAACAATTTATAAAACCGTTTAAATGCCATCGAGAGTTTTGACAGAAAACAACTTAGGATTATCAAATCCTTATCTTTCCAAAAATCAACAGGGTCACAGCCCAAAGGTTTTGTTTTTCGCAGATAGAAAACCGACAGCAATTCACAAGGTTAAAACCCACGTCACGCGTCCTTAACGGACATAAAATACGCACGCACCCGTGAAGTTTCACTCGTGAACCCAGGTCGAAGCCATTGGAATTCCCTCCGTGGTCCCGTCGAACCCTCCCGAGGTGAGCAAACACATTCACAAAACATAAGCAACCGCAGTCATGAATCCAGGGCTATACCATTGGACTCCCTCCGTGATCCCATCGGACCCTCCCGAGGTGAGCGAAAACAATCACAAAATATACACACGTAGCGGTGAAGTTTCACTCGTGTAGCTAGGTCGAAGCCATTGGAATTCCCTCCGTGGTCCCGTCGAACCCTCCTGAGGTGAGCAAACACATTCACAAAACATGTACTCGCATCGCCTAGGACCGGGACGAAGCCACAAATCCCACTCCGTGATCCCGTCGGACCCTCCCGAGCTGGCTAGCGAAATACTCAAGCACCACACATCACCTAGGACCGGGACGAAGCCACGAATCCCACTCGAGGCCTCGAAGGACCCTCCCGAGCTGGCTAGCGAATCAATCATACACAAATAACATATCACACCAAGGATATCCAAACAATTCACCCAGAGGCATCAAACACTTAGCAAAACACCACGTCAAACCACAATGCACCGAAATAAAACAATATACGTCCACACGCAATTACCAAGTGCATCATCAACACCAAACATGTCCATAAGATTCACATACTCGTTCACGAATCACACCAATCACAAAACACACACGGTTTTGAAAGAGGGCCTTTAACAAGGTTAACCAAATCTTTTGAAAACTCATTTCAAACAAACAAACAAACACACCAAGATGATCACCAATCATCATATCCACAAAACAAGAATAGTATGGACAAGGTACTTGCCTCGAATAAGAACAACGCGGAGAATCGACCGAAATAGGTTGGCACGAACCGACTATGAACCCGCCGTCTCCACCGATCGCCAACTCGCGGTCATAAACTACGAAGGACAAGAACAACAATGAAATGAATTCCATAACACGACTCAAAGCCGTTGAATTCAAAGAACGAATGACGAAAGTTCAAGTGTTTTCCCCAAAACGGCCAAGAACACGATTCGTCACGACAAAACACGAAAACGGAATTCCAAGTCGAGATATGGATATACAATCCATAGAATATGTTTAACAACATCATTTAACCACATTCTATCCAACAAAAACGGATGGAAAACGAGATCGAGAACAATTCCCCCAAAAAGTCGATTCGAAGGAAATCAAGAATTATACTTCGATTCGACGAAGAACAATGGATTAAATGATGTTAAACACAAGAATACTACCAAGATTAATCATACCCATCATGAATTAATCAACTACACGGAACGAATCGGATAAAAATGCAAAAACCCTAAATTCACGAAATTAGGGTTCTAAGGAAGATTACCTTGATTCGCTGGATCAAAGGATGATAACGGATGATTGATTGATGTTATGAACTCAAGAACTTCGTGGATTTGTTGTCAACATGGCTTCGCCACCCTCGAATCGCCAGCCGCGGATAGAAAATGAAGGAAGTGAAAAATGAATGAAAATGTGACTGCTCTGTCACATTTATACTGGGCCGGAACTAGCGTGCGCTAGCCTTCCCGGACTAGCGTGCGCTATCGGCCAGTATCGGCCGAGTACCCTCGGCCAGGGCCCGCACGACCCGGCACCACTAACCAAACCTGCCGACCGTGACCTGTCCGCCCGACTCCCACTAGCGTGCGCTACGGCTGGAAGCCTGCGCGCGCTAGCCGACCTGTCCAGTAACCTCTGGACTACAAAGCTCGCCCATGTAACGTACGCTAGTCGTCCGACAGCGTGCGCTACCCCTGCCGGTTAGCGTGCGCTACGACCGACAGTAGCGTGCGCTACCTGCCGATCCTAACCGAGTCCAGAACCTCAGAACCCCACTGCCAGGACCCGATAGCGTACGCTGGGCCGCTCGACAGCGTGCGCTACACCTGCCGATTAGCGCGCGCAGCCTTCCGGCCGTAGCGTACGCTACGACGGTTCCTGCCGCGCCAGCCCGGCTAGTGCCCGCAACCGTCGTCCGTCAGACTCCGCCACCGTCCGCCACCGGTGCTTTCGGCCGACATGACCCGACGACTCGATTTCCGAAAACGTACGGAACGAACACAACGAAAAGCTCGCAGACAACATCAACGACCCGAAATGAAAACATAATGCAATAATTAATCATACGCGACCAAGAAAAGGGTCGAGACAACAAATACAGATACGGATACCCATAACTTTGGGTAAATTACAAAATGGCCCAAAACGCCCGAAAATCACGATACGTGATCGAATAATCAAACCGAAGTTCACAACAGGTATAACAAAGTTAAACGAACTTACGGGAAACTCGAAACAGCAGTTTCGACCGAGATTCGCAAGAATCGAACTCAAGTGCGGAAAAGTCGCTAAAAAGCACGGAACTCAACAAAACGACACCGAAACGAACTCGGATGTCAAAAAGTGTAGAATTAATCATTCTCAGAATAATGAAACGGTCATGAGTGAGTCGTCAAAACGGACTTCGGCCGAAAAAAGAAATTTACCGAAAATCGAAAATTGCGGATATTACAGTCTACCCTCCTTAAAAGAAGTTTCGTCCCGAAACTTAAAACAAGTAGGGAGGAGCAATATCCCCTGCCAGGAAAACTCGACGAGATACGCAAAAACCAAAAACTCGTGCCCGACAGCGAAATGCTGCAAGAAGCGCAAAGAGACATACGGCGTGAAAACACACTCCACGGCGACCAACACAAGCGTCATCAAACAGACAATACAATCGAGTCGATTATCCGAACAATCGTAAAACACAATGAACGAAAATTAATACGATTGACCAACCCAATGGTTCATCAATCAAAACGCGAGCCAAACGCTGAACAAATACGGAATTCCACCGCTCAAGGGTTGGAAGATCGAAACGAGACTAATTTCCCAAAGGAGTCTGAACACTCAACAATCACAAGACGAGGTCAACAAAAACCGAACAATCAAACGATCGAACCACAATGGTCGAGACAACAAAAAGCGAACAATCATGTCCGAATCACGAAGAACAATAAAATTCAAACAACAACTCCAAGGTTCACAAGAATCGAACCGAACTCGAAAAAGTCACAACGACAATCAGATCGACTCAAAAGAAGAGCACAGCCCGTCTGAACGATGAAACCGAAATACAGAACAAGTTCAGGAAGTATCAACGAACACGAGCGAGTCGATAGAATCGAGAAAGAGAAAATGCAAAAGCCAAAAATAATACGGGTATTATATTCGACCACTTCTAAAATAAGTCTCGTCCCCGAAACTCACAACAACGAAATCAAGGTGACAACACAACAAGAAACCGACAGAAATATCCTTCAAAGGCCTCTCAAAGCCAATTCTGATGACTGTGCTAAGCGCGAACTCCGGAAGTCTCGGTAACCAATTCGCAAAACTGAATTCTATGTCCCTCGAGTCCACACTTGAAATGTGTTAGCGACGAGAAGGACAATTTACACGTGCATGCCCCGGCACATCACGGTTGAAACGTCTCGGCTCGGCATACCGAAAATACAAATGCTAGATACAATAGGGCATAACGTCGCAAAACAACATAGCGGAGATGCCAACTCAGCACAACAAAGAATCATAACACATATCATATACAGCGATTACCATCGTAAAGTAATACACACACAAACAATACAGCAACGACGGTATCGTTCGGCGACCTTAACGGCCCGAACAATAACCAGCACATAATTACAAACATCATGAAACAATCACACATGTACACAAACGTACAAACCCAAGCTTTAACAGCTCACACAGGTGCGATAACACGCAAGTCACCACAAAATGACAACATTAAAGATCGTCATCACACCTCCCACAAGGGCTAACAAAACATATGCGTGGCGAACGACTCAACGTTCACACCACCAATTCGATCATACTCGGGAGCAAACATCATAACATCAACGCGAATATCATACATACATACCCAGCCCTCAAACGGGAATGGATAGGTTTTAAAAACGAAAACCACATTTTGAAAACAGTTTGGAAACACCAGTTGATCTTGAGTATCATTTCACAAAAAGTTGAACAAACATTATTTTTGAGACTTTGAAAATCATCTTTGCGTTTGAACAAAAATGAGGACACCTTTCTTTTAGCGAAAGACTTTCAGAAATATTCGACCCTCGGGTCTAAGTATAAGTGTTTCTAAACATCGAAAATATCTCCAAACATTTTGGTCCTCGAGGTAGAAGAATTTTTGAAACATGTTGTGGCACTTTGGATGTACCACGAGAAAATAATTCATTTTAAAAGTACGTCTTGAAATTTATTTTCTAAGATACTCAAGGTTTTCGAAAACAATTCAATGGGCTAGAATGCCCAAAAATTTTAGGTAATTACACGGAACATTATAGCGTCGTGGGTCCCGCGCCGGAACCCACCAGGCTAAAAACCATTTACAAAAGCACCAAAAAGGCCGATCACGGTAATGTTTCAAAAACTCACAAAAGCCATTTACAAAATACGAAATACCGTCATAAGAATTTTGCCAAAACGATCAAGGCCATAATGCCAAAAACTCGGTTAAGGAATCGGTTTTACGAAATAAAACTCAGTTGGTAAAATACCGAAAGCCAATACAAAAGAACTCACGCAGCGGATAAAAGAAATAAAGTCAAACATGCACAATCCAAAGAACGCTACTCCTCATATGAATGAAATATGAGGGTCAAATAATCACATATCAAGAAATCAAAATCCATAAGAGGATTAGTCACCGAACAAATAATCATAAAAATAGCTCGTGTCACACGAGGCACAACACAAAGAAGGGAGACTTACGACACGGTCGCACGAAGATGATGATCGCCCACGATACTAATCACGACCAACAAACTCGGGCGATGCGTCGCGACACGACTTAGTCGGACAAAATCCGACAAGACAAAACTCAACAGACACCATCGACTGGACACCTAGGTTTCCACAACCTAAGCTCGATACCATTTATGTAACACCCCAATCCGCTCGAGGATATTACACGCCGTAGAACCTTTCCTCAAAGATCTACCAGATGGTAACAACATATAACAACTCAACCATGCCTTTAAGGCTAAAATGACTCGATGACCGATTTGGTCTTTCAATAAATACATACAACTCAAATACAACTCATGCCCACGCAGGGGTCAAAATACAACCACACCCGTACAACGGGAAAAATATAGCAGCGGAAAATAAAGTACAACTGAACCAATAAACAAAGTACGGTTCCTCATGTGATCAGTATCGATTATCTTTCATCATCCTTCGTGCCGACCCTGTGTTATGCTCCAAAACCTGAATGCAAAAATAGACATCCACCCCCCGAATACTCGAGGGTTAGCAAAACTCCACTGTTTTGCTAGTGCAAGTACAAGTGCAAAAATACGAGCCATACAATTCAAGTTCCAAGAATAACAATAACCAGAAATCCTCAAAAATCCAAACGTGACGAAAAGTACTTCCTAAGGCAGGAGTTTGGTAAAACATTCTAAAACCGAAAGGTCGCAAATCAAGGGAAAACAATTTATAAAACCGTTTAAATGCCATCGAGAGTTTTGACAGAAAACAACTTAGGATTATCAAATCCTTATCTTTCCAAAAATCAACAGGGTCACAGCCCAAAGGTTTTGTTTTTCGCAGATAGAAAACCGACAGCAATTCACAAGGTTAAAACCCACGTCACGCGTCCTCAATGGACATAAAACACGCACGCACCCGTGAAGTTTCACTCGTGAACCCAGGTCGAAGCCATTGGAATTCCCTCCGTGGTCCCATCGAACCCTCCCGAGGTGAGCAAACACATTCACAAAACATAAGCAACCGCACTCGTGAATCCAGGGCTATACCATTGGACTCCCTCCGTGATCCCATCGGACCCTCCCGAGGTGAGCGAAAACAATCACAAAATATACACACGTAGCGGTGAAGTTTCACTCGTGAAGCCAGGTCGAAGCCATTGGAATTCCCTCCGTGGTCCCGTCGAACCCTCCCGAGGTGAGCAAACACATTCACAAAATATGTACTCGCATCGCCTAGGACCGGGACGAAGCCACAAATCCCACTCCGTGATCCCGTCGGACCCTCCCGAGCTGGCTAGCGAAATACTCAAGCACCACACATCACCTAGGACCGGGACGAAGCCACGAATCCCACTCGAGGCCTCGAAGGACCCTCCCGAGCTGGCTAGCGAATCAATCATGCACAAATAACATATCACACCAAGGATATCCAAACAATTCACCCAGAGGCATCAAACACTTAGCAAAACACCACGTCAAACCACAATGCACCTAAATGAAACAATATACGTCCACACGCAATTACCAAGTGCATCATCAACACCAAACATGTCCATAAGATTCACATACTCGTTCACGAATCACACCAATCACAAAACACACACGGTTTTGAAAGAGGGCCTTTAACAAGGTTAACCAAATCTTTTGAAAACTCATTTCAAACAAACAAACAAACACACCAAGACGATCACCAATCATCATATCCATAAAACAAGAATAGTATGGACAAGGTACTTGCCTCGAATAAGAACAACGCGGAGAATCGACCGAAATAGGTTGACACGAACCGACTATGAACCCGCCGTCTCCACCGATCGCCAACTCGCGGTCATAAACTACGAAGGACAAGAACAACAATGAAATGAATTCCATAACACGACTCAAAGCCGTTGAATTCAAAGAACGAATGACGAAAGTTCAAGTGTTTTCCCCAAAACGGCCAAGAACACGATTCGTCCCGACAAAACACGAAAACGGAATTCCAAGTCGAGATATGGATATACAATCCATAGAATATGTTTAACAACATCATTTAACCACATTCTATCCAACAAAAACGGATGGAAAACGAGATCGAGAACAATTCCCCCAAAAAGTCGATTCGAAGGAAATCAAGAATTATACTTCGATTCGACAAAGAACAATGGATTAAATGATGTTAAACACAAGAATACTACCAATATTAATCATACCCATCATGAATTAATCAACAACACGGAACGAATCGGATAAAAATGCAAAAACCCCCAAATTCACGAAATTATGGTTCTAAGAAAGATTACCTTGATTCGTTGGATCAAAGGATGATAACGGATGATTGATTGATGTTATGAACTCAAGAACTTCGTGGATTTGTGGTCAAACAACATGGCTTCGCCACCCTCGAATCGCCAGCCGCGGATAGAAAAGGAAGGAAGTGAAAAATGAATGAAAATGTGACTGCTCTGTCACATTTATACTGGGCTAGAACTAGCGTGCGCTAGCCTTCCCGGACTAGCGTGCGCTATCGGCCAGTATCGGCCGAGTACCCTCGGCCAGTGCCCGCACGACCCGGCACCACTAACCAAACCTGCCGACCGTGACCTGTCTGCCCGACTCCCGCTAGCGTGCGCTACGGCTGGAAGCCTGCGCGCGCTAGCCGACCTGTCCAGTAACCTCTGGACTAAAAAGCTCGCCCATGTAGCGTACGCTAGTCATCCGACAGTGTGCGCTACCCCTGCCGGTTAGCGTGCGCTACGACCGACAATAGCGTGCGCTACCTGCCGATCCTAACCGAATCCAGAACCTCAGAACCCCACTGCCAGGACCCGATAGCGTACGCTGGGCCGCTCGACAGCGTGCGCTACACCTGTCGGTTAGCGCGCGCAGCCTTCCGGCCGTAGCGTACGCTCTTACGGTTCTGCCGCGCCCGGCCGTCCGGTCTGCATAGCCGTCCGGCCAGACCATGCCGTCAGGCCAGTGCTTTCGGTACCGACATGACCCGATGACTCGATTTCCGAAAACGTACGGAACGAACACAACGAAAAGCTCGCGGACAACATCAACGACCCAAAATGAAAACATAATGCAATAATTAATCATACGCGACCAAGAAAAGGGTCGAGACAACAAATACAGATACGGATACCCATAACTTTGGGTAAATTACAAAATGGCCCAAAACGCCCGAAAATCACGATTCGTGATCGAATAACCAAACCGAAGTTCACAACACGTATAACAAAGTTAAATGAACTTACGGGAAACTCGAAACAATGATTTCGGCGAGATTCGCAAGAATCGAACTCAAGTGCGGAAAAGTCGCTAAAAAGCACGGAACTCAACAAAACGACACCGAAACGAACTCGGATGTCAAAAAGTATAGAATTAATCATTCTCAGAATAATGAAACGATCATGAGCGAGTCGTCAAAACGGACTTCGGCAGAAAAAAGAAATTTACCGAAAATCGAAAATTGCGGATATTACATTAAAATTGTAGTAAAAATATAACTTCGAGACGCCGAGACATTTCGCCCAAATAGCCTTTCGACCCGAGCCGAGCCGTGCGGAGCGGACGGACGGCGGCGGCGCGCGTGTGTATGTGTGCGCGCGAGGGGCGCTTAGTCACACATTCACTCATGTCTCACTTTTGAACAAGAGTTTGTCCACATCTCCTTATATACTCACAATTTGGCTCTTCTTTTTCCAATATGGGATAACATCCCAAACTCATTTCTAAAGAGTTCACTTTGGAACATTACATCTCATTCCACCTCAATCATTTTGAGTGTTCTTACATGTTTTGAAAACCTCGTACGGAGTACTATGTATTCCAACTAAGTCCCGACTTTAACTCATAGTCGAGCCCACTCAAAATTCCCTCTCAAGTGGGCTGCTCAAAACAGCCCATTTCCACTATTTTTCCAACATACATTAAAATGGCATGACATATAGCTAATCTAATTATATACTCGAGATTAACATCATTTAATATGATGGTGTTTGTCAAAAATCACTTTTGATCCCATAAATATTTGCTTTTATAATTTTAGTCTCAATTTGAGCATAATTTTGGTCAAACAATTTATAATTGATGTGGCAAATTGATGTGACAAATAATGCTTAGGTGGATGTCCACATAGACATTAATTAAATAAATAAAATAATAAAATTAAAGTTATATTAGAAACATTAATTAAGAACCTGAAAATTATATAAAATCAGAAAAAAAAAATTTGTTTATTTAAATTATCAGACAATTAATGGAAAATAAATTTATTTTATGACCAAATTTATTTAAAATTAAAAAAATAAAGAAAATATTTGAAAATCTAAAAATTATTTAAAAATCTTAAATTTCATTTAAAATATAAAAAAATAAGATATGTGTTAGTATCTATGACACTATTAAGACAATTTAGGATTTTGAATCCTTTAAAGAAAGATTTGAAATTTTTGACAAATATAAATTATCATTTTTATGAAAATTGTTTCTTTACAAAATATGATATTTCATTTAATTTTCTGATTTTTTAAATGAAATCTTAGAATTAAATAATTTTTCATATTTCTAACTAATTTTTGGATTTTTAGTATTTTCTTTTCTTTATTTTTTAAATAATTTTCGTCACATCACAAAATATTATTTTCTTTTTGAAATTCAGAAATTTAAAATATTGAATCTTTTTAAATAATTTAAAAACAATAAAATTTTCAATTTTATCAACGTTGTTTTTACTGAAATATTTTTTTGTAATTTTTGGTATTTAAAATAAATTTTAAAATGAAATAATATTTTTCTGAATTTATGTAATTTTCATTTTTCGACTCCCCCCACCCACCCCCACCCCCACCCACCCCCACCCCCACCCCCACCCCCGGGTTAATATTATGCCTTATATGTTTACCCAGAAAGTGGAGGAAATAAAAAACATAAAATCAAACTTTTTTAAATGTTCATCTTAATTTAAAATTCCTTAGAAATTAGTAAAATATTATAAAAAGAACTGAAAATCTTCGATCATTTGTTTCTGAAAATCTGCCATACAATACAAAATTTTAAAATCTTTCCTACAAAATTCAACCTGGTCCTATTTTCATTTTCATTGAAATTTCACGGATTATTCCGAAAACTTGCTACCCATTTACAAATTTTTAAAATCTTTCTTACAAAATTCAGTTTTGTCCTATTTTCATTTTCATTCAAATTTCTCGGAAAAATAAACAAGACTTTAACAAAAAGAGAGAAAAGAGAAAGGAGAGAAGAAGATGAAAAAGTAAAACGGCGTCATTGTCTTACACGAGGGGGGACACACGAAAAAGGAAAAGAAAGGAAGAAAACAAACTGAATTTCACAAAATCTCAAAATATTATTAAAAAATGAAAATTATAAGACGTATTTGATCAAATATTTGATCAAGCACCTTAGTGAATATATAAATTTTTATAGATTGCAAAGTACATTACATAAGAAGAAGCGTATGACATGTAGATAAATAGAAATATAACTCCTCTACTGGACAAAAGGTAATACTAGTATTTCTAAAAACAAATGATCACCATTATAATAAAAACTAAATCCAACGCCATTTCAGAAGTTTCCTAATCTCATTTTATCCACCACACAGCTTCTATAACAACTTATTCTTGATTAATATTTAAAAGAAAAAAAACGGAACACAGATGTGATATTTTGGGCCAATTCAAATTTTGATCAAATCTATGTTGTTAGAATCAACTCCCCCCATAATTTTGTCCACCACAAAGTACAATAATTTGGATACAGAACCCAAAAGGTGAGAAATTTGGTTTCAATTGTATTTAGTTTTTGGTCCCAACAATGATCCAACAAAATACCTTTCGCAGAAACGAACGCTATTTGCTCTTTTTACTTTCTTTTGCATATTCATTTATTAGTCCTTCGACATCCTTCCAGAAACGGCCCTCAAGCAAAACTCCGTCCTCGGTGAACCTACAACAACAATATTTTATCGGTAGGAGAAACACCAACGCAAATTGAGATCACGAAGAAAAAAAAAAAAAAAAAAAGGAGAAACAATCTATTTGAGTCAGTCGAGAAATTACCACTGGGTCACCTTTTTGGTCAATTCAACTGGTGGTTTTGCCGATATGGAGCTGGGATCCGCACTTGCTATGATGAGTGTGTACGAATCTGAAAATCTTGGCAGCTTTGAAGTTACGATCAACCCAGTAGAGGTAACAGAGCCCTGTTGAGAAAATTTCAAGGATATTTCAGTTTCTCTTGAGATCAGGTAGTAGAATGTTACCTTACTCCACATTCAAAATAGGGATGACTACAAAAAGTTTCCTTGCATTTCACTTATTTGATTACGAGAAACTCTTAATACCTTTCAAAACTATAAGTATCCTTAAAGTGTTACCAACCCCCCAGACCCCACCTCCCTTGAGGTTTGTATTTACCTAACAAATACCACCACCACCACCCTACTCACACACAATCGAGGGTGTAATTCGCGGAAAAGATACAAACGCAACAAGGTTATGTGTATTTCGAAAAATTAAATAGATTCTAATTTTTATATTGACCCCATAAAGCAGAACGCCCATCGGGTATTTCATTAATCATGTAAACAGGACCAAGGAAATAAAGTGTTATGATTTGGCTTCAAACAGACTGTTAATTTCATCCTTTTGCATAAGAATTTGATTGTGAATTGCAATGCAAGATCACCAAGTGAGACTCTAGTAAATAGTAACCCAAGGAACCTAACTAGTAGTTTTGACATCAAAACTTACATCGAAATTCACTTTCAACAAATATCATCATCAACAACACCTTAATCCCAACTATGTTGGGGTCGGTGGCATGAAGATTATAGTGTCGTTTAATTGTCTAAAATTAGTTAACACCATAACTCATGCAAATAACAAAGTGGCAAAGTTTTACGCCGGATGCCCTTCCTGTCGCAACCTTCATATGAAGGAGAAATAGAACGAAATTCCAAAACCGTCAACATCATAGTTTTTTCCATTTATATGGAAAATATCATGAGACGGCGATGAGTTTGAGATAATTGCTATTGTCATGTCACAATACGTGATTGATATTGTAAAATCAACACATACATCATGGAACATGACTCTCACTTTCAACAAATATATCAAGAAAAAATCTTCAAAATAATTTCTAGCCTGAATCAGCATCAGAAAACAAATTTCGGATGTAATATCATCGGCCACTGCCTAAAACCTACAACTATCTCTGCATTGTCCTGCAACACAGTATACCATATGAGACTCTGCAATGCACCACATGAGAAAACAAGAGATACTGCGAATGATGCTAGTAACAAAACGGTCAACCTTCAAACGAAATAAAGCAATCAGGAAGGAAGCATAATAGACGAGGAGCTATCGAGAGATATCTCACACCCCATACAGACATGCATAAGATTTTCTGATGGAAGCTTCTATATTTCAAGACCTTTACAAACTTCTATTATGTTACAGGAAATCTGAAGCCAAATAATAATAAGAAGAATAGAAAAAGATCACATAAAGCAATACAAACGTTTTATGCAGATCTGAAAAGGATTAACATTATTTCTGTTCAGTTTAGACAGGAATTTCCATAGGAGGGGGTGGGGGTGAAGAAAAGCAAAACAACCTCCAGGTAAAGACCCCCAAATTCCCAAACAATAAATGACAGGCCCTGTATGGAGTACGATGCCGTCATTTACAATCAAGAGAGAAATTAAAAAAAAAAAAAGAACAAAAAGAACTAAAATGAACAATCTACTTCACCTAACACAAGATCAAAAGAGCCCTAGAAGAACAATTCAAAGAGTGAGAACAATAAAAACTTACTGGTGGAGGATAGGTGAACATGATGGCATTCTTTTCCTTCAGGTATACAATCAGTTGCAATATCCCATTTAATACAACATACTTGCCAGCGTCAAAGATCAAACAAACAAAAAATTTATGGAATTGAGACACAAATGAAGCACCAAAAGATAGATTGATATACTATGCACCCTCATGATCCCAGAAGCAAGAATAAGCAGTAATTAATATTTTAATGTTCTCAAGTTTAAACATTTTAAAAACATAAACCACCATTTAGTCGATCAGTTTCCAATTATTTCAGCCTCAAAAAACTTTTTTACCAATTTTTTTCCAGAAGTCAGTGTCTAAAGAATTATTTTTCTCTCATCCTAATGATCTCTTCAAATTCAAACCATAAAGCAATTCCTGAGACCGCAAAAATTAGAACAAATAAAACAAATCCCAATAATTCCAACCTTCCGTTATTATCAAATCTGAAAATAATATATTAGACAACAAAAAAAAGGATATAATGCAATGCAAACAAGGAGGAAAATCCGATTCTCGGGAAACTTCTTGTTGTAAAACTGCGCAAAAAGTGCGATCACAATAATGATCGCCCCAAGCAACAACCGAATGTTACTCATCCTCACATCTTCTGGATATCCTTTGCTAGTCACAATCTAGACAACAAGAACCAAAAAAAAAATCCAATTCAGTTCCTTTCGCACCAATAGACAATTCAATCACAAAAATAAAGAAAAAAAATGCACAACTTTATACCACGATAAAGAATTGATTACGCAAGTGTGTTTCCGATTACAAACCTCTATGACTGATTCATCAAGAATGTGTTTGATTGAATGATGATCCAAAAGATTGGCCTTTTTAGGGTTTTTGTTGGATGCCGTTTCCCCTTTCTTCTCCTGCATTTTCTCGATTCTAGGGTTTCTGTCCGAAAATGTATTTGAGCTACGACCTTGTAAGTTATACGAGACTGGAACAAGAGAAGCGACGACCTTGTAAGTTATACTCGGTTTAGGTGGGTTTAATTTGGGCCATGACTCATTGTCCAACAAAATGGGATGGGCTTGTATGTTTGAATCCAACCCAAAATAGAGTGCTACTTAGGTACCTTAATCTATACTATATAACATGACAGTTTTTTTCATTATTTTTAATTTATTTATTAAAAGTTTTCCCGCCCAAATGTTGGCCAATTATTTTTATATTAATTTTTTATTTTTGGTAATAAAATTTTATTTTGGTAAATTTCTCAAATCTCTCCAACATTTTTTTCTATTGATCTTTTTTCTCTATCTCTTATTTTAACTCTATATTTTCTTTGTCCTTTTTCGATTTACTTGCATTTCTTTCTTATTTCTACTATCTTCTCTTTTTCTCTCTAATTTTTGATGCATCGCCAATTACTCCTCTGGTATGCTTGCTTTTGCTCGCGATTCATGTATTTTTGCGATTTTTATCAAATTTCTATCGAACATGCTTTGTTGGTGGAGCAGTGCATAAAGACCTTCATCAAGATCAAAATTAGGAAATTATTTTGATAAAATGCGCATCTTTTTCTTGAATCTATAATTAGGGTTGTGCGCATACTTTTTCCGAATCTATAATCAAGATTGCTTTAAATTCTTTTTATTTTTGTTTTCAATTTCCGTTTTACTTATTTTTTAATTTCTATTTTAATTTTCAGTTTCAATTTATGTTTTTAGTTTATGTTTCAATTTTCTGTTTTTATTTTTGTTTTTAATTTCTGTTTTAAATTTGCTGTTTTAATATATTGTTTTAATTTCTGTTTTATATTTCTTTTTTCTTTTTAATTTTTCTTTTGATTTTAGTTTTTAATTTTTGTTATAATTTTCTATTTTATTTTACTGTTTCTAACTGATGTATTATACTTCTATTTGAATTTCTATTTTAATTTTATAATCTTAATTTCTATTTTCATTTATGTTCTAATTTCAGTTTTATACTTCTGTTTTATATCTGTTTTTAATCTCTGTTTTTAGTTTCTATTTTTAATTTCTGTTTTATATTTCTATATTTAATTTCTGTTTTATTCTATTTAATTTTTTATTTATGTTTTTAATATATGTTTTAATTTTATATTTAATTTATGTTCTAATTTCAGATTTAATTATGTATTAACAAAATGGATTTGCAATATTTTAATGGGATTTGTGCGATTTTGAAAATAATCGAAATTCAAACATATTTTGACACAAGAGTTATCATTAAAGAGGTCACTTGTGTTTAAGACCTAGAGTTAGTTTCTCTTTGTTTGTTTTGCTCAAAGTTGTGTTTATTTTTCATTTTAATCTCTCTTTTGATATTTTGTTTTTAGTTCTTGTTTTAATTTTTGTTCTAATTTTTAGCTTTAATTTACTGTTCTAATTTAGGTTTACATTTTTGTTTTAATTTTTTGTTTTTATTTCATTTATATTTTCTATCTTAATTCTTGGTTTTAATTTTATTGTTAATTTTTGTTTTACTTTCTTAATTTCTGTTTTGCCTTTATGTTTTTATTTCTATTTTAATTTTTAATTTTTATTTTAATTTCTTGTTCGATAAAGGGGCTTTGCAACACTTTAAGGGGATTTTTGTGATTCGATTACCATATTTTTCTCCACTTTGTTAAAGGACGAATTTTTGCTTATATAGATATTCACGTGTCTACAATTCTACCCATTTTCAATTTCTACATAGGGTTTTGAATTTAGGGCATATATTGTATACAATTTCATTGGAAATTTTATATCACATTTTCCTTTTATTTTGTTTTTGTAATTGGTTTTGTATGATTCCATTGCTTTGAGTTATTTTAATTTCATCTTCTTCAATATGCAAGTATACAATAATTTTTTTGTTTGATTTACTTGACATGTTATGAAAACTAATCACTACGATCGGTTTATAGGCTATAATTATCCACGATAAACTATTTTTTTATTTCTTTGCACCATCTCCAATTTGTGTTGTTCATATTATGCTCATGGGAATTCTATATTTAAAACTTTTACTTTGTTTCGAAATGGAACTAATCATTTAGTTGTTGTGAGTATGAATCTTTATATTGAAAATGTGGTCCAAGTTTTTCGATTATTTTGTTCTTGTGTAGGTCGTTTGATTGATTTATCGGGGTTGTCGTGGGGCGTTTTAACTTCTTTCTTAATTTCTCTTTTTACTTTTTGCTTTTAATTCTGTTTTAATTTCTATGTTAATTTCTTTGATGGTGAGTTAGGCCTTTGAAAGAGGGAGGACGGAGGCGGCGGTCGTGCTTTGCAAATAGGAGCGTAATCGTGGAGACGGCTACAAGTTTCTCATGATAAACATGTAAGTTCTAAAATATTCTCACTTCGGTTTCCTTAATGTTCATATTAGATTCGAATAATAAAAAAAGTGGAGTTTATTTTACTAATGCATTCTCAACCAGTGCTATTTATTATTACTCGGGTAAAAGTGCCACTTCTCGAATGCCCTCTTTATGCTAGGGGATATGTGTGAAATATATTATATTTTAGTGCTAATTACAAGAAACAACTCCTGAATTTTAATTTAGTTACAAAGTAATGGGCTGAATTAATATTGAAATTGCCCCTTAAAAATATGTATATGATCAAACATGTGTTTCTCAATGGCAAAATCACATTACATTTGTATTTGAACATAGAATAGACTATGTGTTCTATTATGGTAGCTTGTGTAAATAAATAATATAGTTTTTTATTTTCAAAATTTTACTTATCTATAAAAGGAAAAGATGGGTCGAGCCCCACCACCATTGTGGTATGTCACTTGAGCTGAATTTCATGTTGTCATGCGAAATATATTTTAGATACATAGTTTTTACGCTGCATGTGGATTAAATGAATGATGTAAATGGTGTAAGGCTCTCTAAAAAATCTAAACAATAGTTTATATTCTTTTTAAATTACAATGATCTAATACTCTAAGATTAGCAAACTTTAGGTGCATCAAACGGAGATCGATTTTGGATGGTTCATGATTGGTCTTGATTGTGCATCCAATCATGATTTTGGATATATTTTTTGGAAGATAAATAATCATACTCGTCATGATTTTGGATGGTTCATGATCGATTTTGGATGGTTCATTTTCGACCCATTTAACATGGGATATTATTTTCGATCAGTTTCATCACATGATATTATTTTCCACCCAAAATATTCTTTTGTACCAGTTATGCCCCGATATGATATTTGTTCCGTCTTGTGATGACATTTTCGACCCTTTACGTCAGTGATAATATTTTCGACCTATTTCGCCCCGCTGATGATATTTTCGACCGGTTTCGCTCATTTTCGATTGTTTTTTGTCCTGAGACGTCATCTTCGACCCTTTTCGCCACGTACGACATTTTCGACTCGTTTCGCTCCAGGACGTCATCTCGACCTGTTTCACCCGGGGATGACATTTTCGTCCCTTTTCGTCTAGGGACGTCATTTTTGACCTGTTTCGTCATGGAACGTCATTTTCGTCCACTTTCGTCCCGGGACGACATTCTTGACCCATTCCGTCCCACGACGATACTTTCGGCCCGTTGCGTCCATGGATGTCATTTCCAACCCGTTTCGTCCATGTACGTCATTTTCTATTGGGACATCATTTTCAATACAGGATGCTATTTTCGACTTGTCCTCATACGTTATTTTCTGTCCATTTTGTTCCATGACATCATTTTCTACCATTTTAGTCCCGGGACGTCATTTTTTATCAGTTTCACCTCAGGACGATATTTTCGACCCATTTCACTCTGGGACGTCATTTTCGACTTGTTTCCTAGTAGGATGTCATTTTCGACCCGTTCTGTCCCCGAGACGTCATTTTCAGCCTAGGACGTCATTTCGACACTTTACGCCCTAGGATGTCATTTTCAGCTTGTTTCGTCCCGGGACTTCATTTTCGACATGTTTCGTCATCGGACGTCATTTCGACATGTTTCGTGATGGGACGTCATTTTCGACCTGGTTCACTCTGGAACGTCATTTTCGGCCTGGTTCACTCTGGAACGTCATTTTGGGCTCAGGACGTCATTTTCGACATGTTTCATCATGGGACGTCATTTTCAGCCCATTTTATCCCTGAACGTCATTTTCGACTGTTATTATTCGGGGACGTCATTTTCGACTCGTTTCTTCCCAGAACGTCATTTTCACTCCATTTTGTCTTGAAACGTCATTTTCGGTCTGTTTTGTCTAGGGATGTCATTTTTGGGTCGGTCCATTTCGCCCCAGGACGTTATTTTAATCATGTTTGTTCCCGAATGTCAATTTCAGCTCATTTTACTGGGGGGCGTAATTTTTAGCTCGTTTCATCGTGGGCCGACATTTCGGTCTGTTTCGCCCTAGAACGAAATTTTAGGCCCGTGGCGTTACTTTCGACATGTTTTTCCCTGGGACGCCACTTTTCGGCCCGTTTTGTCCCGGGACATCATTACCGACCATTATCACCTCAGGACGTTATTTTCGACTTGTTTCCCCACGAGACATCATCTTTGACACATTTCGCCCAGGGGCGTCATTTTCGGCCCGTTTTATCCCGAAACGTCATTTTCGACCACTTTATCCACATACGTTATTTTCAATCCATTTCGCCCAAAGACGACATTTTCGGCTCATTTCGTCACAAATATTAATATCGGCTAGTTTCGCACCAAAATGTTACTTTTGTACCGGGATGTTAACTTCGACACATTTCGCCTTAGGCCGATATTTCCAACCAGTTTTGTCGCACGACGTCACTTTCGACCTTGTGACATTATTTATGACCATTATACCCGGGTCGTCATTTTCGACTGTTTTCGTCTTGGGTCATCCTTTTCGATGGAATTTCCCAACATGAAACTGGTGGAAATGACGTCCCGGAGCGAAAAAGGTCGGAAATAATATCGTGAGATGTAAAGGGCTGAAAATATTGTTCTGGGCGAGATGGGTCGATATATCAGGACAAAACGGGTCGAAACCAAAGTAAAACAAGTCGGAAATAATATTCTGGGACGAAACTGTCCAAAAACGTTGTCCTGGGACGAAACATGACGAAAATGACATCGCGGGCCAAAAATATCGACTCATGGCACAATGGGACGAACATAAAGTCTCAAGGAAAAATGGGCAAAAAATGCCATCTGGGGACTAGACGAGTCAAACTCACGTCTCGGGAGAAAACATGCCAAAAATGACATCTCATAATAAAAAATGGGTCGCAAATAATATTTTAAAGTGAAAAAGGTTGAAAATAACGTCTCGTGCAGTTCGAAAACGACGTCTCTGGATGAAATAGTCGAAAAATGGCGTACCGAGGCAAACCAGGACGAATAACATCCCAGATAAAAATAGGTCGAAAATGAAGTCCTGAAGGGAAATAGGCCGAACATGACGTCCCGGTTCGAAAATGGTCGAAAATGACGTCGTAGGGTGAAAATGACTGAAAATTTCATCCGAGAGCGAAAGGGGTCGAAAATGACATCCGAGGGTGAAATGGGTCGAAATTGATGTCCCGTGAGGAAATGGGGCGAAAATGATGTTCCGGGATGAAACACGCCGAAAATAACATCCCTGGGCCAAATGGGCCGAAAATGCCGTCCCACGGAGAAACGGGTCGAAAATGATGTCCTATGGTGAAAATGGTCGAAAAGGACGTTACAAGAGAAAACGGTCCGAAAATGACGTCCGTCTACAAAAGGGTCGAAAAAGATGTCTCGATGCGAAATGGGTCGTAAATAAAGCCCCATGAGGAAACAATCCGAAAAGGATATCCGGAATAAAACAGGCTGAAAGTAACATTCCAGGGCAAAACGTGTTGAAATTGATGTCCCGGGCCGAAAATATCGTGAGACAAAACAGACCAAAAATATCTTCCAATGGCGAAATGGGCTCAAAATGCCATCCCAAGGTGAAGTGGGTCGAAAATATTGGGATTCGGTACCTAAATCGAAGGCCCAGCGGAAGCGGTAAAACGAAAATTAATTCGATCTGAATCCCTACGAGGATCGATCGAGCTACATATATACGGATATTAAAATTAACAAAGGAAGATTCGAAATCATACCCTTGTAGTCCGTTGATTAAATGGATTCCTTCCCTTGAGCTATTCCCCAAGCTCTAGTGGTAAATCCCAGCGATCCAAAGTGCTCCAAGCCCTTGGATGATCCAACGTCGAAACACCGCGTCTCTACTTGTCACGCACCAGAGAAACAAACGGAACGACGATCACCCAATTAACCTCCAAGTTTACGTCTAGAATCGGATGACGAAGCTTTTGATTATAACACTCCAAGTGTATAATCTGTACCTCTCAATTAATTCCTCACAATATTTCTCAACGAAAATATATGAAGAAGAAGAACACTTGTGAAGACTCCAGGAAACCTTTTCTTCTCTCTTTACTGAACACAAATCCTTCGTACAGCATGTTTGGAGAGAGTGTCCCAAGTCTTCATTTTATTCTACCAACCCAACACATCAAATTCTCTTTATAATATAATAAGAGATACCATATCTCTTAAAGTCATTTGTCTTCCATTATAAAATGGAGACAAAGAGGGGCAGCCATCTAGAAGGGGGATATGAGTTTGGTCCGTTTCGGACTCCCGTGAGTCCAAACAGATAAACTCTGATTCCATTCCGATGTATTTATATTAATTAATTAATCCAATTAATTAATCATATCAAATACAAAATAATATAATTAATTTCTCCAAGAAATAATTATATCTATGAATTAAATTAATCACCCAATAATTTATTTAATTCATTAAGCAGTAAATTAATTTATTCAATAAATTAATTTAGACATCCAATGTCCCAATTAATTTGATATCCAATATCTAATATTTATAATGAGAGAATTAGCTTGATTCATTCCGTCGTCAATCCTATTGCGCGACTCGGTAGGTCCGTCTCAGTCAGCAATGGGAGGAACCAAAGAGTAGTAGCACCACCTAGCCAGCCTGGCAGCCTACATTGTACCCCAACTGAGAACGAATGATGGGATCATTCAAGAACCATTCTGTCGTGAATACCAGTATACGTATAAACCCTTCTTTCACATGTCCCGATCAAGTTATAGGGTCACGGTCAGTCAGACCCTATTTGTACTTGACGTTATGCATGCGTTAATGCAAATTGAGATCATCGAGCTATCGTGTATCCAATACAACTAGCTCCAATGCTTTGGCCAAAGACTTTTGATCTCATCTGCCAATAACCACATAGGACATATAACCCGCTCACTAACGGGAGAACGAATTCTATCTTGGTATTCAGTAGGACCTGCTACTTGCCCGTCAAGACGCACGTCGAGGTTGACCCTCACCTCCCGGTTTATAGGGTCGAACTATTCTAATGAAAATCTTGACGTCACAAGCACATCCCTACTAAATTCTCAAGTCGAAGGTTCACGAATACCTATCACAACCTTTCGATTCCGTCATTGACTGTCCCGGAGTGAAATCCGTGTGACGAATCGAGGGTGAGTCGGTTCGAGTATACTAATCCAATTAGCATACCTATAACGTGTGCTCCCACTAACCGTTAGCGTTCAACAAGCACTCTCCATGTAAAAAAACACGTTATACAAGTCTTCACATAAACTTAACGCCGAGTCAAGTTTCATCGACTTGCGAACGATTAAGTATTTGAGCTATAAACCTTTCCAGTGCCGACCCCCTTATCCAATAAGGAGTGGAACCATTTGCTCTCAAATACACGGACTAGTTTCTATATGTATATTTACGAGTTAGGAATGCCAGTAACTACCAGTAAATAAAGAAACATTCATTGCCTTATATTAATGATTTACATAATTGCAAGTACAATGCCCTCACTCAACATCCTATGAGTGGCATTCGAGGGCATACTCCTAACAATCTCCCACTTGCACTCAATGCCACACACTATGGTATCTAATACCGATGTTTTCCAGGTGAAGCTCTAAGCTAATCTGAGAAAATGGCTTCGTCAGTGGATCAGCGACGTGGTCGGATGACTTTACTCTATGCAGCATAATGTATCTCTTTGCGAACAAAATCTCTTGCGAGATGATACTCTCTCTCAATATGTTTGGTACTGTTGTGAAACATCGGCTCCTAGGCCTGTGCTACCACTCTGGCAGCGCAGCACAAGGTGTCACCTGAAGTTTACCCAGTAACTTCTAAATCCTTCCTTTGAAGGCCTCCGAGGCCGCTTTATACTCAGCCCAACAGGTGGAATTTGCAGTCGCGCTATACTTGGCACTATGCCAAGGTACTGCTCCTCTATTAAGAGTAAATATGTAGCCAGAAGTAGACATTGAGTCGTCCTTCTGTCCCTGGAAGTCTGAATCAGCGAATCCCACCATATCCAATTCTCCACCGCCATACATCAGAACCATATCTCTAGTCCTTCTTAAGTACATGAGAACGTTCTTTACGGCAGTCCAATGTTCCCTACCTGGTTTTGCCTGAAACCTATTCACCACGCTTACAGCATGCACAATGTCAGGTCTCGTACACAACATAGCATACATAAGGCTACCCACGGCCGATGCAAATGGTATATTACTCATTTCCCGTCGTTGTTGTAACACCCCCAAGTTATTCAGGGTATATTACAGCGCCGTGAGCCCCGCCGTGGGACCCACAAGGCTAAACATACGCGGAACTATAAACTTGACCGAGAAGGTCTACATACAATGGAAAGAAAGACGATACAAATGGTATTCAAAACCATAACCAATGAAACCATATACATCACTGCACAAATCAATACCTCGGCAACACAGGCCGGAACATCAAGGAAACTGAAATACAGTACTCGAGTATTTAAAAATCCATTCCAGTACAACAACACTGAATGGAGGAATCCAAGAAAATAACCGGAGACAAGACATAGTATCACACTTGCCCATCATCTTCATGCCGACCCGATACCTGCCTGTCCGTCCTCCTGGAACCTGAAATACATGAAACGTATTTCCCCCATAAAGGGGTTAGCCGTCGAATAGCTAGTGCAAGTATAACAATATGAAACATAATACTCCTCGACAATAAAGTAAATGTAGTCCGTCAATTCATCAATATCCGTCAATTCATCAATTTAAGACTAGTATTCCGGAATAACTAAAATCTCATAAGACGTATGTGCATGCCGTAGAAACGGTTCGTTCACCTCATACGCCGTTACGTATGTGAATGCCGTAGAAACGGTTCGTTCACCTCATACGCCGATACATGTAGGAATGCCGTCAAAACGGTTCGTTCATTACATGCCAACAATATATCTATGAATGCCGTAAAAATGGTTCGTTCATGATATGCCATCAATATTTCTATGAATGCCGTAAAAACGGTTCGTTCATATCATACCATCAATTCCTCTTTCTTTCAAAGTCGAGAACGTACAATCATAAATGTATACTTGCCTTAATAAACGTTACCGAAGATCCCGAAGAACACGGTTCGACCGGGAAGCTTGAACCACGAAGAAGACAACGAACGGAAGGGTTCCGACTTGAGTTCTTCACAAGGATTTCGTCCCTAAGTCATATCAATGATAAATCAACAATCGTACGATGAATAATAATCGTACAACGCACAAAACCCCCCTCTTAGACCTTTTGTCGGACACTTTCAAGGCGTCAACTAATAACTCAACCAAAACGACGAATCAATACAATCCAACCGTGGAATAACGATGGAAATGATAGAATACACCTAAATAATCATCAATCCATCACTAATCTAAATTACTACGGATTAAAAGGATGAAGTCAAACAAAATCCCCAATTTCCAACACCAAATTCAAAGTGTTCTTGAATAATCTTTCAATAATCCGATGAATACTCAAACATGTCCATAATCATGCGTATATCACTTCATACCCCATGATTTTAACATCCAAAACATCATTACCCAATACAAAATCGAGAAATCCAAGATGTTGAAGAAATTACCTCTTGAAGATCCAAGCACTATGATTCGAAGAGTACGCGATAGATCGATGATCCGAGCTTCACAATCGAAAAGAGATGAAGAGAAATCACACACTCAAGTGATAGGTGAAGAAACTTCTTCCTCTCAAGCCTCCTCTCTCGTGCCCAAGTGAAGAAATGGGGAAAAATGAGGTGATCCGCTCAAGAAAACGCAGATATAGGGTTAACTGTCATGTGTGCCGCGGCTCAGTAGAAGTGTGCCGCGGCACAGGCCCAAAATTTGCTCCCAGGGCTCGGCAGTGTGCCGCGGCTCAGCCCAGGTGTGCCGCGGCACCGGGTACAGGCGGTTTTGGCCGAATCTGGAAAATGAGAGTGACTTAGCTATTCCAACCATAACTCCCTCGTCTGGACTCCGATTGACTCACCGTTTGAACCATTGGAAAGCTAACTCGATGCTTTATAATATTGCCAAGATTCAGAATTTTTGGAGTTTCCAAGAATTTATGGTGATTTAACAAAGTCGAACTCATACGTGGAAAAGTCGCTAAAGAACACGGAATTCAACAGAACGATACCGAAACGAACTCGGATGACAAAAAGTGTAGAATTAATCATTCTCAGGATGACGAAATGGTCCCAAGCAAGTCGTCAAAATAGACTTCCGCCAAAAATAGAAAATTTCCGGGGAACAAAATTACGGGTATTACATTCTACCCTCCTTAAAAGAAGTTTCGTCCCGAAACTTAAAACAGGTAGGGAGAAGAAATATTTCGCCAGGAAAACTCAACGAGATACACAAGAATCAAACTTACGCCCAAACGGCGAATCATCAATATAGAACACAACAATACATTACCCGAAGGTAAACCAAACCAATGCCGAAAAAGATACGAATTCACAATGCCCGAAGGCTCCAACGGAAATACCGATACATCACAATGGCCTGAAAGCCGAACAGCCCAAAGTCAGTAAATCATCACAAAATAGATCTCAAAGAAACCAACTGACCGTCGGACATACCCCTCGGCGTATGAACAACGATCGCAAATCGTCGGACATATCCAATACAACATGGACTACGAACGATCAAACAATAAAGCTCAAGAGGGACATCACGACGCCCGATCCGGAAATGTGTCCGTGCACATGTCCACCCCGTATACGGAATCCGAATATACATGTGACAATGTACCTAATTAGCCTCAAGAACTACGTCTCGTGTGCACGGTCCAATGCGGAAACATCCACGCATGACCATCGAGTGCTGGCTAAAAATCCCGCACATAACCAATCGGCACGCAGACATGATTCCAGATATGCCACGATACAACATGACAACGAAACTCAAGGGATAAAACATCCAATACGGATCATACGACTCACCAAGTGAACGATGACACACGAATAATGAAAGATCGACACGACCAACGATATTCAAAACAACCATCCCGGGATCGGAATTCCCTAAGGACCGATTAACACGGCAATAATCACAACACCACAATTCGGGAAATCCTCAACCCTCAACGATCACAAAATTATCGAGTTCACAAGAATAATAGTGTCCGCCTTGAGTCGGCGACACGACAATAATAATTCAACGGATGGGAACTCTCCTCGGCAGTCCCAATTCAATACTTCGATTCAGTAGAATGGCGATCTATAACAACGATACAACGGATGAGAATATCTTTGACAACGGATGGGAATTATCTTCGATAATCCCAATTCAATACCTCGATTACCTTAGAACGGTCAATCGATAATCAATGATACGATAGAATAGATGTCCCGGTGTCTTAAACCGATCACCGAAACGGAGATGATAAAAGGATATATCAAACGTCTCCAATCGGTTAATATAATATTAATAGAAAAACACCGATATCAATGGCGACGATCACCACAATATCTGAATGGAACATCCATCACAATCACAATCGATACGTCGATACCGCGAACCGACAATCAACAGCGACTTTACCAACAAGTATCGCAATGCCTCGAATCGGCCTTTAACAAACAACAGTAACATTTGGCATAATTTGCCGACGGGCGTCGTGTCAACCAATCCCCTGATATCAATACAATCATAAAGAGGCCATGTCCCAAAATGATACACACAATCGTACGCCTACACGATAACATTAGTCTCATTGATTAGTACGAGTATAAAACTTGTCTCGATATCAATACAACGTACTGTTACCAATTCAGTTGATTTCGTCTTACGAATTCCCTCAGTCTCGACCAAGTTAATCTACGAACCCTTCAACCTTAACCGCAACACAACAGTCATAATTCACGATCAAACATCATTCCTTATTGTAAGACGAAGGATTAATAATCAACAGGTTTGATGACGACCAATATCAACACCACCAAATCACAAACTCAACCGTTTGAACCATATCTCGACTAAACACAGTCTGAACAATCCAACTCAGACACTGACAAACCCTGTCCACAATACGAGTCGAAATATGATGATCATATCCGCAACAAATGAGGACCAATAATAAGGGTCTAAATATTATTGGTTCCAAACTCAATTCTTAAATACGAATTGACAAGGTTCCCTTCTCGTAAATCCGTGGTTAAAATTTTCCGATGATCATCGTTCATTCGAACCATCCAATTAGTTCAACATTATAGATAATCATATTCTAAGGTTATCAAACAATCCAATCATTCGACTTGAATATTTGCTCCATATGTATGGGCTTCCAAATTCAGAGATGAATAATAATTTCATCAAACTCGTAATCACATTCGTATTCCTATACGAATGTTATTTCCAACACCGTTTAGCTCTAAATATGAATATTCCATATTCATTTTCAAAACATCAACACTTCTTAAAAATTTTCATCACCTCGGATAATTCAAGAGTTCTTCAAGAACATGAAATATCCGAAATCACGTTCAGAACAACATATCCGAGGTATATATCTCCATGTTACCATTTCCTTCATCATGCCCTTCATACAACCTTAAGAATCGCAACAATACCGATATCATCATATGAAGAAGGTCTCAATAATCATATCGACATCCGAAATCTCTTATTACCATTCCATTAAATCTCGTATAACATTATCACATGATACCATAATTGTAACACCCCAGATCCTCCTGGGAATATTACACGCCGTAAACCCTTCTCACCAGGATTTACCAGGCTAAGCACAATTTTCCACGTCATTTCAAAAATGCCAAAAAGACCGATGACGGTAATATTTTTCAAATACTAAAAAAAATCATTTTCCAAATACCGTCAAAACGATCAAGGTTAAAATGCCGAAAACTCAGTTTAGGGAATCGGTTTTACAAAATAAAATTCAGTTGGCAAAATACCAAAATCCATTTCAAAAATACTCACGCAACGGATAAAAGTACAGTCCAATTTATGCATTTACATTGAAATAAAAACGAACATCAAAATGCGCGATTCCCAACATACTCCCTCCCAAGTAGTAATCCTTAAAGAAAAAAATGAACCACTATCAAAGGGATACGAGGATTACTTTGTATGGACTAACCACGAAGAAGAATAATTTGAACTCCATTCCAAGAATCATCAAAAACTTCAAGAACAATACTTAAATCCGAGCTCTCCATCTTAATCTTGTTTGAGAGAATCATCTCTCAATGTTTAGGAACTTCAAGTACTTCCCAAGGTTCTCTCTATTGACTGAAGGAAGGAGAATGGACAAAATGCCTCTCAGCACTCGTCTATCCTCTCTATAAAACACATCACTAGCGCGCGCTAGACCTTATATTTAGCGTGCGCTATAGGACTAGCGTGCGCTATCCTTCCTTGATAGCATGCGCTATCGGGCAGTCCAGAAGCTACTACATTGCTTCGAAATTCATCTAACGTACGTAATGCCCATGCATTAGCGTACGCTAACAGGCGTTGACTTGCTACAGTGAAATGCTCAGTAGCGTGCGCTATTCTTCGATCTTAACGTGCACTAATCGTCGTTGACTTGCTACAGTATCGTGCCCCCACATGCCGAAAGCATCCGCGATTATCGGGATTCCTTTGACCGATATGGAATTAGCGTGCGCTAATCATACGGTTTTAGCGTGCGCTAGCTCTACACGACAAGCACTTGCTGACCTTATCTGGGCACGCGTCGAACATGGCCGGGTCCACCCGCCGAAAGCTAAGATTCCATTATTGGCGATCTGGTGTTAGCGTGCGCTAACCAACATGCGTTAGCGTGCACTAACTGAATATAAAAATCAACCTGGGCCTACCTGTCGGCTACCTTCCGAAACTAACCCAGCAAGTCGTTACGTACGTTAGGGGTCCTCAGCGTACGTAACCGAATCTCTTAGCGTGCGCTAAGTATGCACCGTAGCCGTACTTAGCCATTTTCCGCTATTCTCTACCAACATCTCGACATACCAAACGATCATACGGCACAATGAATACATATACGCATTCAGCAACATTGTCATACGTTCACATCATCCTCAAGCACAATTATCCATCAACGACATCCAACAAATAAACGAAAAAAAAAATATATCCGAAAAATCAGGGTATTACACTCTACCCCCCTTAAAAATAAGTTTCGTCCTCGAAACTTGCAATCACTCGCACAACCAACATTTCAACGGGAATTCAAATTCACCAAGAATTATCGAATAATCCGAACAACATACTTACAAGTCTGCGAAGTCGAAGATCTCCCGTGATACTAGCATGCGACTCCTAAACAAAGTCTCAACATAATACCGATACACACCATTATCGCAATTAGCAACTTAACAAAATCTCAAGGAAGAGCTCACGTCCATGACCACGGCCACGATTCTTCCTACTTTCAGCCAACATTCTGAAGGGCACATCCGTGCGTAAGTATAATCCGAATCGCACATTCTCGAAATGACCAAATCCCAAGAATACCAAGCTATAAACGAAACGATTAAGAAAAATACAAGAAGAGTGAGAGGACTTACAAGTACCGGTCGCCTTGTGATGATGGCGAGTAGTGATCTGTGGGCAAATGCCGACTCAATCGACCCGAAAGACCGGCGGCTAGGTATCCATGAACCTAAGCTCGATACCATATTCGTAACACCCCAAGTTATTCGGGGTATATTACGGTGCCGTGAGCCCAGTGGGACCCACAAGGCAAAACATACGCGGAACTATAAACTTGACCGAGAAGGTCTACATACAATGGAAAGAAAGACGATACAAATGGTATTCAAAACCATAACCAATGAAACCATATACATCACTGCACAAATCAATACCTCGGAAACACAGCCGGAACATCAAGGAAATGAAATACAATACTCGAGTATTTAAAAATCCATTCGACAACAACACCGAATGGAGGAATCGAAAATAACAGGAGACAAGACATAGTATCACACTTGCCCATCATCTTCATGCCGACCCGATACACTTTGTCAGTCCTCCTGGAACTGAAATACATGAAACGTATTTCCCCATAAAGGGGTTAGCGTCGAATAGCTAGTGCAAGTATAACAATATGAAACATAATACTCCTCGACAATAAAGTAAATGTAGTCCGTCAATTCATCAATATCCGTCAATTCATCAATTTAAGACTAGTATTAGGAATAACTAAAATCTCATAAGACGTATGTGAATGCCGTAGAAACGGTTCGTTCACCTCATACGCCGTTACGTATGTGAATGCCGTAGAAGCGGTTCGTTCACCTCATACGCCGATACATGTAGGAATGCCGTCAAACGGTTCGTTCATTACATGCCAACAATATATCTATGAATGCCGTAAAACGGTTCGTTCATGATATGCCATCAATATTTCTATGAATGCCGTAAAAGCGGTTCGTTCATATCATACCATCAATTCCTCTTACTTTCAAAGTCGAACGCATAATCATAAATGTATACTTGCCTTAATAAACGTTACCGAAGATCCCGAAGAACACGGTTCGACCGGGAAGCTTGAACCACGAAGAAGACAACGAACGGAAGGGTTCCGACTTGAGTTCTTCACAAGGATTTCCTCCCTAAGTCATATCAATGATAAATCAACAATCGTACGATGAATAATAATCGTACAACGCATAAAACCCCCCTCTTAGACCTTTTGTCGGACACTTTCAAGGCGTCAACTAATAACTCAACCAAAACGACGAATCAATACAATCCAACCGTGGAATAACGATGGAAATGATAGAATATGTAACACCCCCAGAATACATCCGGAAATGTTACACGCCGTAGGCCCTTCTAACAAGGATCTACAAGGCTAAACTCTACTAGACTACAAAATGATTGACCGACCGGGGTCAATCTAAATACAACGCAGACCGACAAGGTCATTAAACAATTCAGAAACAAATGAACTTTACATCTCAATGACAGAAATAAACTTGAACATAGAAAAGAACGACAACTTCAATTTAATAAATGAAAACTACACCCATGCAAGGGTGGATACTCGAACGACAGAGTGGTACCGACCAAAATGAAACAAAAGAAAAGACTCTAACTCTGGTGTGATTAGTATCATTGTCCTCCATCTCTTTCCCGGCCCGATCCGTGTTGCTCTCGAGCTGCCAAAACCTGAGCGCATAACAGGCACCCACCCCCCGAAACTCGGGGGTTAGCAAACTGGAATTTTGCTAGTGCAAGTACACAACACACAAGATATACGAATAATAATAACACAAAACTCAATAGTCGTGAAACCTTAACACAAACCACACATTCAAATGGTCAGCACAGAATAGTATTATATACAAGATGAAAGATAACCACATTGTCATATTCTCCGTGAGAACATAACACCAATGAAACTTTAAATGAACCCAAGGAGTCGAGAAAATTCCCTTTTTATAAAAGGAAAAGTATTTGATAAGAAAGTTGAAAATATTAATATTGTGCGGGCCATCACAGGTTTTGAAAATCAAATGTAGATACTTTAGAAAATACTTCAAAAGCCCTCGGGTCCTTGAACCAACATGTGGAAAACAATTTGCAAGAAAACCATCACAATGTTATTCGGGGTCCTCGACCCAAATGATAAAACACTATCACAAGTGAATCCTTACAACATCTCACGGGGTTCTCGGCCCAATCAAAGAAAATATCATCACGAGATCAAATCTCAACATCTCACGGGGTCCTCGACCCAATACAGAACAATCAACACGGTATAATCAATACGGTGCAATCAACACGGTCTGATCAAGGCACAACTTCTCATTCGACAAATCTGCTCAAGACCCTGGTTAATTAACCCTCGGAGATCTCGTCAAATATCCTTGGTTAATTAACTCTAATACCAACATTTAAAGCGAGTTGGAACGAACTCCGAGAAACACGATTCGCGGTCTACATCAAGACCAATATTAAAAGCAAGTTGCAAAGATTTAAATTTGAAAATCATTTGGTAACGGGGTCTTAGCTATCACTCAAATATTCGTTACCAATAAGCTGCGGGCGCCTCCCTTACACACTGTGTGCGGCGTTCACTCCACTATATTGGCCGCCCATTGCACATGTCACCGCGCCGGCGTTCACTCCCACAGAGCCGCCCCTTGCTCGCGCATTAAGTAACACCGGTGTTCACCAATCATATGGAGCCGCTCATTGCACGGCATAACAAAGCCGGAGTGAACGCCCGCCCTCGAGGTACCGGATATGACGTCTCTCATAACAAGTATTCACATTATTACAAATACCAAGCACACGATCAACCGTTGCCACAATTATCAAATCAGTTCATCAATCCACATAATTTATTCGCGATGCGCAACTACGCAAAATAAACAATAACTCACACGTTATTCATCAAGACTTTGCACATTAGGCCTTCACTCTATCAATTAATACTACATAAATATCCACACATATCTATATATATATATATATAATATAAATACGAGTATTCATGACATAATTCATATACTTGACAACAATGATTTCACGTAATTATAATCGTATATCAAGGTACTTGCCTCGATTTGAAGATAATAACAATACTTCCACGAAATGAACACTTGACGGTCGTCCTCCTCAATCAATCACGTAACGAGGCCAAACCTTAACAAAAGAAATGATATAGGATTTATCTCACGTCGCATGAATGTTTAACAATTCGATTCATGGCCAAAAGTTCATAAAATACAATGCACAGGCGCTTAGCGTGCGCTACGTACTTACGTAACGTGCGCTAAGCGGCTTGTTAGCGACGCTATCGTGTAAGACTAGCGTGCGCTAGCCACGGCGATCGGCTGGTCTCATAACGTACGCTACGTACGTTTCGGGCGCTAACAGACCCCGATAGCGCACGTTAACTCACATGTGTTAGCGTGCGCTAATATTGCATGGCAGAATACTACAAACCGAAAACTGGGTTGAATGGTGAAGAACTCATGAATTCTACCGTGATAATACAAGTTATCTTCGGGCAAATCATGATAATAAGGTTTGTGGAAGATTTATGATCGTGAAATACAAATATACGGATAGTCATCTCAATATCATATCTTTTCTAAGATCTTCAGGAAGTATTCTAAGTTCCGATTATTCCAAGTCCCAAAACACATGATTCCAACGTGTACAACGTAGCACTGGGTAATATCCGATTACGATCATAAATTGATTTGAAAACGCTAGGAGTCCAATCTACTAAGATGGTTCAAAGGTTCATAAGATAAATAGTGCCGATACGTCAAAGTATCCTTCTAACATGTGATGACCGATCATAAGCGAAATAGCGGCTATCTAAGCATGATCGGGCGTCCTTAAGAACATTACTAACATTGGTGAAGAATCACCTACCTCAAGTAGTGAAGAACACGGAGGAAAATGAAGCAATCCGACACCGAAAGCTTGAACAACAATCTCGATGATAAGCGATCTTTAATCACGAATCGGGATGTTGATATGAGATGTTTAGGGTGAAGGAAGACATGTTCTAAGTGTAGGAACTCGGGTAATGGGAGAAGAGAGAATCGAAATCACGAATAGGATCTTTGTCTATTTATAATAAATGGCTATTAGCGCGCTAGACCACCTTTCGTAGCGTGCGCTAACGGCTCACCTGGACTAAAGCGTACTCGGCACTTAGCGTGCGATACGCATATACATAGCGTGCGCTAAGGCGTTGACTCGGCTTTTCCCGAAAGCCGTCCGGTACATCCCGACACCATCCGACGGGGTCCCGGCCGGCTCTCACCTACCGCACGTCTCAATCAATTTGGCCGTGCATAGCGTGCGCTAAGGACACTCGGTAGCTGCGCTATGAACCCACGTTAGCGCACGCTAAACATAGGCGATAGCGTGCGCTACATGCGCATTTACAATCTTTAATTCACAATCACGGAATTAAACGCTCGACAACATCGGATTATGAAAGACGGAAAATAATACTCAAATCAAGTACAATCATTACAATATCACAAGTTCCAATTACATACGAAATCTGGGTATTACATCCTTCCTCCCTAAAAAGAAGTTTCGTCCGAAACTTAAAGTAGAGTGGTGGAACAACCAAGGAAAAGTATCTACTTGCTCAACCCCAAAACATCACGAGCGATGCGCGAATGCAAGGTTCAAAAGAAATACGATGATCGGACTTAGGAGGTATCGGGCACGTCAATTGAGGCAATAAGTTACACGTGTACGAGAAGTTAGAGTGGAGAAGTAGAAGCTCACGGAATTAAGGAAATTCACAAACGGCTCGAGATGTACCAAAATCGCGTGCGAGCTCGACTCACCGTATTCAAGTTCATAACACATTGGGAATATTAATCATACGAATAGGAACAATTAGTTTCGAACAAAATTCTGCAGAGATTAAGTTCGGATGTGATAGACCACAATAATTCACGGAGTCTAACAAACCGGTTACGAAATTCGTTCGGATGATGGTAGGTTCGTAGAACATGGTAGTTTGAAATTGTCAAGAGAATCACAGATGAATCATCAACAATGAAAGTCTCCTAACATCGGAAATACTAAGAAGAGCACGGGTACTATGTGTCCCCGTACTAAAAAGACACGTCAGCCCCGAAACTTAAAACAGCAGGAGTTTGGAAGCGAAAAGCAATTAAAATAAAAACAATCAAAGTCACGATTGTTGGAAACATCAACGACTAGAACACGGCACAAAGTCTTCATTCGCCTATGATAGGCTCTTGATAGAAGACATAAGGTTTCGGGACATTCTCCGACCACTTGCTCTGCTCACCGACGAGTAGCATTCTTTGCCAATTCGAAATTATCTCACAATGTTTCTCCCGATGGCCTTCACACCCGCACCGATGACAAGTCAAGAGTGGTGAGGGACGGTTTACACGGATGTGTCTGTACGGTTGCGGTTGAAGCACACTCTCTTCTTACGGAGTCACCGATGTTGGTTGGGGATTCCCAATGCTCATTCTCGACCGCGAAGACAGCGCATTCGAGCAGCGTGGGGGTTTGAGAACCTTAGTCTCGTCACCGCCCAAAAATTTTCCAGATGTCCTTGGTCTCTTTTCTCCGCTCGTTGGCTCGGTCACTGAGGAGGTTTCATAGGTTATCGTCTGATCTTGATATTCCTTCACCGTAACATGAATCGTTGTCGTACGGACCACCTCACCGCTTCCGCTTCCTATATCACGTCTACGTCCGCCAAGGCTCGTCATGCTAATGCAGATAGTACCGTTTATTGTTATCACATAGTCGGTTGTACGGTATACCACAATTATCAACATAGGTTTAATTAGCCTCCTTAGAATAACGGTAACATCGTAAAGCACAAAATTTTCGGAAATCAACTTCCAGTCCTTCGTCTAGGACGATCATTATGTGTATGCTTTAAAAAAATTTTTAAAACAAAAGTCGAGTCACGTTGTGCTCAGAACTTGTAAATACTGTTCTTGTTTTGGAAGAGGAAGTTTATACAATGACTCTAAAAATTTATTTTCGAGTAATGCCTACAAGGAAATTGAAAATCGATTTGTAATTAATTTAAAATATTTCAAAAGTGTTGAGTCCCAAATACCACAATTTTGAAAATCCTTCCTCATCTACCAAAATGTTTATTCGAAAGAACTTTTCACCAAAATACGTGATCATTTGACACGACTATATTAAATCATGAGGTTTACAATGTTAGGAAAATTTTAAAACACTACTTTGAAATGTTCGTAATTTGGCCCGGAAATATTACATGCCGAATGCGTAGGAACCTACCAGGCTAAATACCATTAAAATCATTTCAAAATATGCCAAACAGCCGATGACGGTAGCATTTTCCAAAACTTACAAAATCATTTGTAAAATATTAAATACCGTTAAAATGTGCAAGACTAAAAATGCCAAAATGTCAAGAGTCATTTCAAAATACTCACGCAGCGGATAGAATTAACACTCAAAGATTTATCCTACTGAAATGCAGAATCCGATAAATATGTTTGACTACCGAAGTATATTACATAACCATTCTCACTCGACCCGTATACGCAGGTGATATCGTAAAACAATATAATCTCTTAACAAGTTCAAACCCTAGGTTCACGTTAAGCACAATATAATCAAATACGTATATAAGGGGACTTACGATTCGGGAGGCTTATCATCACGGATTGCTTGAAGATGATGTTGGAACCACGATACTAATCACAACTCGGCGCGCGACTTACACAAGACATGGACTTGACCCAACGGCCTAGGTTTTTCGCAAACCTAAGCTCGATACCATATTTGTAACACCCCGAATACATCCGAAATGTTACACGCCGTAGCCCTTCTAACAAGGATCTACAAGGCTAAACTCTACTAGACTACAAAATGATTGACCGACCGAGTCAATCTAAATACAACGAGACCGACAAGGTCATTAAACAATTCGAAACAAATGAACTTTACATCTCAATGAGAAATAAACTTGAACATAGAAAAGAACAACTTCAATTTAATAAATGAAAACTACACCCATGCAAGGGTGGATACTCGAGCAACGCAGTGGTACCGACCAAAATGAAACAAAAGAAAAGACTCTAACTCTGGTGTGATTAGTATCATTGTCCTCCATCTCTTTCCCGGTAATCCGTGTTGCTCTGGTGCCAAAACCCGAGCGCATAACAGGCACCCACCCCGAAACTCGGGGGTTAGCATGGAATTTTGCTAGTGCAAGTACACAACACACAAGATATACGAATAATAATAACACAAAACTCAATAGTCGTGAAACCTTAACACAAACCACACATTCAAATGGTCGTACAGAATAGTATTATATACACAAGATGAAAGATAACCACATTGTCATATTCTCCGTCAGAACATAACACCAATGAAACTTTAAATGAACCCAAGGAGTCGAAAATTCCCTTTTTATAAAAGGAAAAGTATTTGATAAGAAAGTTCGAAAATATTAATATTGACGGGCCATCACAGGTTTTGAAAATCAAATGTAGATACTTTAGAAAATACTTCAAAAGCCCTCGGGTCCTTGAACCAACATGTGGAAAACAATTTGCAAGAAAACCATCACAATGTTATTCAGGGTCCTCGACCCAAATGATAAAACACTATCACAAGTGAATCCTTACAACATCTCACGGGGTTCTCGGCCCAATCAAAGAAAATATCATCACGAGATCAAATCTCAACATCTCACGGGGTCCTCGACCCAATACACAGAACAATCAACACAGTATAATCAATACAGTGCAATCAACAAAGTGCAATCAAGGCACAACTTCTCATTCGACAAATCCTGCTCAAGACCCCTGGTTAATTAACCCTCGGAGATCTCATCAAATATCCTTGGTTAATTAACTCTAATACCAACATTTAAAACGAGTTGGAAAGAACTCCAGAAACACAATTCGCGGTCTACATCAAGACCAATATTAAAAGCAAGTTGCAAAGATTTAAATTTCGAAAATCATTTGGTAACGGGGTCTTAGCTATCACTCAAATATTCGTTACCAATAAGCCCGCCGGGCGCCTCACTTGCACACACGTGCCGGCGTTCACTCCACTATATTGGCCGCCCATTGCACATGTCACCGCGGCGTTCACTCCCACAGAGCCGCCCCTTGCTCGCGCATTAAGTAACACCGGTGTTCACCAATCATATGGAGCCGCTCATTGCGGCGTCTACAGGCCGGAGTGAACGCCCGCCCTCGAAGGTACCGGATATGACGTCTCTCATAACAAGTATTCACATTATTACAAATACCAAGCACACGATCACCGTTGCCACAATTATCAAATCAGTTCATCAATCCACATAATTTATTCGCGATGCAACTACGCAAAATAAACAATAACTCACACGTTATTCATCAAGACTTTGCACATTAGGCCTTCAGCTCTATCAATTAATACTACATAAATATCCACACATATCTATATATATATATATAATATAAATACAGGTATTCATGACATAATTCATATACTTCAGCAACAATGATTTCACGTAATTATAATCGTATATCAAGGTACTTGCCTCGATTTGAAGATAATAACAATACTTCCACGGAAATGAACACTTCGACGGTCGTCCTCCTCAATCAATCACGTAACGAGGCCAAACCTTAACAAAAGAAATGATATAGGATTTATCTCACGTCGCATGAATGTTTAACAATTCGATTCATGGCCAAAAGTTCATAAAATACAATCTGCTGAGCGCTTAGCGTGCGCTACGTACTCACGTAACGTGCGCTAGCGACTTGTTAGCGTCACGCTATCGTGTAAGACTAGCATGCGCTAGCCACGGTCTGGCGATCGACTCGGTGGTCTCATAACGTACGCTACGACGCGTTTGGGCGCTAGAGACCCGATAGCGCACGTTAACTCACATGTGTTAGCGTGCGCTAATATTGCATGTGAGAATACTACAAACCGAAAGCTGGGTTGAATGGTGAAGAACTCATGAATTCTACCGTGATAATACAAGTTATCTTCGGCAAATCATGATAATAAGGTTTGTGGAAGATTTATGATCGTGAAATACAAATATACGGATAGTCATCTCAATATCATATCTTTTCTAAGATCTTCGGAAGTATTCTAAGTTCCGATTATTCCAAGTCCCAAAACACATGATTCCAACGTGTACAACGTAGCCGGGTAATATCCGACATCGATCATAAATTGATTTGAAAACGCTTAGGAGTCCAATCTACTAAGATGGTTCAAAGGTTCATAAGATAAATAGTGCCGATACGTCAAAGTATCCTTCTAACATGTGATGACCGATCATAAACGAAATAACTGGCTATCTAAGCATGATCAGACGTCCTTAAGAACATTACTAACATTGGTGAAGAATCACCTACCTCAAGTAGTGAAGAACACGGAGGAAAATGAAGCAATCCGACACCGAAAGCTTGAACAACAATCTCCAATGATAAACGATCTTTAATCACGAATCAGGATGTTGATATGAGATGTTTAGGGTGAAGGAAGACATGTTCTAAGTGTAGGAACTCGGGTAATGGGAGAAGAGAGAACTGAAATCACGAATAGGATGCTGTCCTATTTATAATAAATGGCTATTAGCGCGCGCTAGACCCTGCTCGTAGCGTGCGCTAACGGCTCACTGGACTAAACTGTACTCGGCACTTAGCGTGCGATACGCATATACCTGTAGCGTGCGCTAAGGCGTTGACTCGGCTTTTCCCCGAAAGCCGTCCAGGTACATCCCGACACCATCCGACAGGGGTCCCCCGGCCAGCTCTCACCTACCGCACGTCTCAATCAATTTGACCGTGCATAGCGTGCGCTAAGGACACTCAGTAGCCTGCGCTATGAACCCACGTTAGCGCACGCTAAACATAGCTGATAGCGTGCGCTACATGCGCAGATTTACAATCTTTAATTCACAATCACGGAATTAAACGCTCGACAACATCGGATTATGAAAGACGGAAAATAATACTCAAATCAAGTACAATCATTACAATATCACAAGTTCCAATTACATAACAGAAATCTCGGGTATTACATCCTTCCTCCCTAAAAAGAAGTTTCGTCCCGAAACTTAAAGTAGAGTGGTGGAACAACCAAGGAAAAGTATCTACTTGCTCAACCCCAAAACATCACGAGCGATGCGCGAATGCAAGGTTCAAAAAGAAATACGATGATCGGACTTAGGAGGTATCAGGCACGTCAATTGAGGCAATAAGTTACACGTGTACACGAGAAGTTAGAGTGGAGAAGTAGAAGCTCACGGAATTAAGGAAATTCACAAACGGCTCAGATGTACCAAAATCGCGTGCCGAGCTCGACTCACCGTATTCAAGTTCATAACACATTGGGAATATTAATCATACGAATGGGAACAATTAGTTTCGAACAAAATTCTGCAGAGATTAAGTTCAGATGTGATAGACCACAATAATTCACGGAGTCTAACAAACCGGTTCTGAAATTCGTTCGGATGATGGTAGGTTCGTAGAACATGGTAGTTTGAAATTGTCAAGAGAATCACAGATGAATCATCAACAATGAAAGTCTCCTAACATCGGAAATACTAAGAAGAGCACGGGTACTATGTGTCCCCGTACTAAAAAGACACGTCAGCCCCGAAACTTAAAACAGCAGGAGTTTGGAAACGAAAAGCAATTAAAATAAAAAACAATCAAAGTCACGATTGTTGGAAACATCAACGACTAGAACACGGCACAAAGTCTTCATTCGCCTATGATAGGCTCTTCAGTAGAAGACATAAGGTTTCGGGACATTCTCCGACCACTTGCTCTGCTCACCGACAGAGTAGCATTCTTTGCCAATTCAGAAATTATCTCACAATGTTTCTCCCGATGGCCTTCACACCCGCACTGATGACAAGTCAAGAGTGGTGAGGGACAGTTTACACGGATGTGTCCTGTACGGTTGCAGTTGAAGCACACTCTCTTCTTACCGGGAGTCACTGATGTTGGTTGGGGATTCCCAATGCTCATTCTCGACCGCGAAGACGACGCATTCGAACGACGTGGGGGTTTGAGAACCTTAGTCTCGTCACCGCCCAAAAATTTTCCAGATGTCCTTGGTCTCTTTTCTCCGCTCGTTGGCTCGGTCACTGAGGAGGTTTCATAGGTTATCGTCTGATCTTGATATTCCTTCACCGTAACATGAATCGTTGTCGTACGGACCACCTCACCGCTTCCGCTTCCTATATCACGTCTACGTCCGCCAAGGCTCGTCATGCTAATGCAGATAGTACCGTTTATTGTTATCACATAGTCGGTTGTACGGTATACCACAATTATCAACATAGGTTTAATTAGCCTCCTTAGAATAACGGTAACATCGTAAAGCACAAAATTTTCGGAAATCAACTTCCAGTCCTTAAATGCAGATCATTATGTGTATGCTTTAAAAAAAAATTTTAAAACAAAAGTCGAGTCACGTTGTGCTCAGAACTTGTAAATACTGTTCTTGTTTTGGAAGAGGAAGTTTATACAATGACTCTAAAAATTTATTTTCGAGTAATGCCTACAAGGAAATTGAAAATCGATTTGTAATTAATTTAAAATATTTCAAAAGTGTTGAGTCCCAAATACCACAATTTTGAAAATCCTTCCTCATCTACCAAAATGTTTATTCGAAAGAACTTTTCACCAAAATACGTGATCATTTGACACGACTATATTAAATCATGAGGTTTACAATGTTAGGAAAATTTTAAAACACTACTTTGAAATGTTCGTAATTTGGCCCGGAAATATTACATGCCGGAATTCTGTGCGGAACCTACCAAAGCTAAATACCATTAAAATCATTTCAAAATATGCCAAGCAGTAGATGACGGTAGCATTTTCCAAAACTTACAAAATCATTTGTAAAATATTAAATACCGTTAAAATGTGCAAGACTAAAAATGCCAAAATGTCAAGAGTCATTTCAAAATACTCACGCGTGGATAGAATTAACACTCAAAGATTTATCCTACTGAAATGAGAATCCGATAAATATGTTTGACTACGAAGTATATTACATAACCATTCTCACTCGACCATTATACGCAGTGATATCGTAAAACAATATAATCTCTTAACAAGTTCAAACCCTAGGTTCACGTTAAGCACAATATAATCAAATACGTATATAAGGGGACTTACGATTGGGAGGCTTATCATCACGGATTGCTTGAAGATGATGTTGGAACCACGATACTAATCACAACTCGACGCGCGACTTACACAAGACATGGACTTGACCCAACGGCCTAGGTTTTTCGCAAACCTAAGCTCGATACCATATTTGTAACACCCCAGAATACATCCGGAAATGTTACACGCCGTAGGCCCTTCTAACAAGGATCTACAAGGCTAAACTCTACTAGACTACAAAATGATTGACCGACGGGGTCAATCTAAATACAACGCAGACCGACAAGGTCATTAAACAATTCGAAACAAATGAACTTTACATCTCAATGACGAAATAAACTTGAACATAGAAAAGAACGACAACTTCAATTTAATAAATGAAAACTACACCCATGCAAGGGTGGATACTCGAACGACAGAGTGGTACCGACCAAAATGAAACAAAAGAAAAGACTCTAACTCTGGTGTGATTAGTATCATTGTCCTCCATCTCTTTCCCGGCCCGATCCCGTGTTGCTCTGGTGCCAAAACTGAGCGCATAACAGGCACCCACCCCGAAACTCGGGGTTAGCAACCGGAATTTTGCTAGTGCAAGTACACAACACACAAGATATACGAATAATAATAACACAAAACTCAATAGTCGTGAAACCTTAACACAAACCACACATTCAAATGGTCAGCACAGAATAGTATTATATACACAAGATGAAAGATAACCACATTGTCATATTCTCCGTACAGAACATAACACCAATGAAACTTTAAATGAACCCAAGGAGTCAGAAAATTCCCTTTTTATAAAAGGAAAAGTATTTGATAAGAAAGTTCGAAAATATTAATATTGACGCGGGCCATCCTGGGTTTTGAAAATCAAATGTAGATACTTTAGAAAATACTTCAAAAGCCCTCGGGTCCTTGAACCAACATGTGGAAAACAATTTGCAAGAAAACCATCACAATGTTATTCAGGGTCCTCGACCCAAATGATAAAACACTATCACAAGTGAATCCTTACAACATCTCACGGGGTTCTCGGCCCAATCAAAGAAAATATCATCACGAGATCAAATCTCAACATCTCACGGGGTCCTCGACCCAATACACAGAACAATCAACACAGTATAATCAATACAGTGCAATCAACAAAGTGCAATCAAGGCACAACTTCTCATTCGACAAATCCTGCTCAAGACCCCTGGTTAATTAACCCTCGGAGATCTCGTCAAATATCCTTGGTTAATTAACTCTAATACCAACATTTAAAACGAGTTGGAACGAACTCCAGAAACACAATTCGCGGTCTACATCAAGACCAATATTAAAAGCAAGTTGCAAAGATTTAAATTTCGAAAATCATTTGGTAACGGGGTCTTAGCTATCACTCAAATATTCGTTACCAATAAGCCTGCCAGGCGCCTCACTTGCACACCTGTGTACCGGCGTTCACTCCACTATATTGGCCGCCCATTGCACATGTCACCGCGCCGGCGTTCACTCCCACAGGAGCCGCCCCTTGCTCGCGCATTAAGTAACACCGGTGTTCACCAATCATATGGAGCCGCTCATTGCAGCGTACAACAGGCCGGAGTGAACGCCCCGCCCTCAGAGGTACCCGGATATGACGTCTCTCATAACAAGTATTCACATTATTACAAATACCAAGCACACAGTCAACCGGTGCCACAATTATCAAATCAGTTCATCAATCCACATAATTTATTCGCCAGTACGCAACTACGCAAAATAAACAATAACTCACACGTTATTCATCAAGACTTTGCACATTAGGCCTTCAGCTCTATCAATTAATACTACATAAATATCCACACATATCTATATATATATATATATAATATAAATACAGGTATTCATGACATAATTCATATACTTCAGCAACAATGATTTCACGTAATTATAATTCGTATATCAAGGTACTTGCCTCGATTTGAAGATAATAACAATACTTCCACGGAAATGAACACTTCGACGGTCGTCCTCCTCAATCAATCACGTAACGAGGCCAAACCTTAACAAAAGAAATGATATAGGATTTATCTCACGTCGCATGAATGTTTAACAATTCGATTCATGGCCAAAAGTTCATAAAATACAATCTGCCTGAACTGCTTAGCGTGCGCTACGTACTCTACGTAACGTGCGCTAAGCAGGCTTGTTAGCGTACGCTATCGTGTAAGACTAGCGTGCGCTAGCCACGGTCTGGCAGTCTGACTCGGCTGGTCTCATAACGTACGCTACGTACGTTTCGGGCGCTAACTGACCCCGATAGCGCACGTTAACTCACATGTGTTAGCGTGCGCTAATATTGCATGGCAGAATACTACAAACCGAAAACTGGGTTGAATGGTGAAGAACTCATGAATTCTACCGTGATAATACAAGTTATCTTCGGGCAAATCATGATAATAAGGTTTGTGGAAGATTTATGATCGTGAAATACAAATATACGGATAGTCATCTCAATATCATATCTTTTCTAAGATCTTCAGGAAGTATTCTAAGTTCCGATTATTCCAAGTCCCAAAACACATGATTCCAACGTGTACAACGTAGCACTGGGTAATATCCGATTACTGATCATAAATTGATTTGAAAACGCTTAGGAGTCCAATCTACTAAGATGGTTCAAAGGTTCATAAGATAAATAGTGCCGATACGTCAAAGTATCCTTCTAACATGTGATGACCGATCATAAACGAAATAACTGGCTATCTAAGCATGATCAGACGTCCTTAAGAACATTACTAACATTGGTGAAGAATCACCTACCTCAAGTAGTGAAGAACACGGAGGAAAATGAAGCAATCCGACACCGAAAGCTTGAACAACAATCTCCAATGATAAACGATCTTTAATCACGAATCAGGATGTTGATATGAGATGTTTAGGGTGAAGGAAGACATGTTCTAAGTGTAGGAACTCGGGTAATGGGAGAAGAGAGACCTGAAATCACGAATAGGATCTTGTCTATTTATAATAAATGGCTATTAGCGCGCTAGACCACCTTTCGTAGCGTGCGCTAACGGCTCACTGGACTAAACTGTACTCGGCACTTAGCGTGCGATACGCATATACCTGTAGCGTGCGCTAAGGCGTTGACTCGGCTTTTCCCCGAAAGCCGTCCAGGTACATCCCGACACCATCCGACAGGGGTCCCCCGGCCAGCTCTCACCTACCGCACGTCTCAATCAATTTGACCGTGCATAGCGTGCGCTAAGGACACTCAGTAGCCTGCGCTATGAACCCACGTTAGCGCACGCTAAACATAGCTGATAGCGTGCGCTACATGCGCAGATTTACAATCTTTAATTCACAATCACGGAATTAAACGCTCGACAACATCGGATTATGAAAGACGGAAAATAATACTCAAATCAAGTACAATCATTACAATATCACAAGTTCCAATTACATAACAGAAATCTCGGGTATTACATCCTTCCTCCCTAAAAAGAAGTTTCGTCCCGAAACTTAAAGTAGAGTGGTGGAACAACCAAGGAAAAGTATCTACTTGCTCAACCCCAAAACATCACGAGCGATGCGCGAATGCAAGGTTCAAAAAGAAATACGATGATCGGACTTAGGAAGTATCAGGCACGTCAATTGAGGCAATAAGTTACACGTGTACACGAGAAGTTAGAGTGGAGAAGTAGAAGCTCACGGAATTAAGGAAATTCACAAACGGCTCAGATGTACCAAAATCGCGTGCCGAGCTCGACTCACCGTATTCAAGTTCATAACACATTGGGAATATTAATCATACGAATGGGAACAATTAGTTTCGAACAAAATTCTGCAGAGATTAAGTTCAGATGTGATAGACCACAATAATTCACGGAGTCTAACAAACCGGTTCTGAAATTCGTTCGGATGATGGTAGGTTCGTAGAACATGGTAGTTTGAAATTGTCAAGAGAATCACAGATGAATCATCAACAATGAAAGTCTCCTAACATCGGAAATACTAAGAAGAGCACGGGTACTATGTGTCCCCGTACTAAAAAGACACGTCAGCCCCGAAACTTAAAACAGCAGGAGTTTGGAAACGAAAAGCAATTAAAATAAAAAACAATCAAAGTCACGATTGTTGGAAACATCAACGACTAGAACACGGCACAAAGTCTTCATTCGCCTATGATAGGCTCTTCAGTAGAAGACATAAGATTTCGGGACATTCTCCGACCACTTGCTCTGCTCACCGCGAGTAGCATTCTTTGCCAATTCGAAATTATCTCACAATGTTTCTCCCGATGGCCTTCACACCCGCGATGACAAGTCAAGAGTGGTGAGGGACGGTTACACGGATGTGTCCTGTACGGTTGCAGTTGAAGCACACTCTCTTCTTACCGGGAGTCACTGATGTTGGTTGGGGATTCCCAATGCTCATTCTCGACCGCGAAGACGACGCATTCGAACGACGTGGGGGTTTGAGAACCTTAGTCTCGTCACCGCCCAAAAATTTTCCAGATGTCCTTGGTCTCTTTTCTCCGCTCGTTGGCTCGGTCACTGAGGAGGTTTCATAGGTTATCGTCTGATCTTGATATTCCTTCACCGTAACATGAATCGTTGTCGTACGGACCACCTCACCGCTTCCGCTTCCTATATCACGTCTACGTCCGCCAAGGCTCGTCATGCTAATGCAGATAGTACCGTTTATTGTTATCACATAGTCGGTTGTACGGTATACCACAATTATCAACATAGGTTTAATTAGCCTCCTTAGAATAACGGTAACATCGTAAAGCACAAAATTTTCGGAAATCAACTTCCAGTCCTTCGTCTAGGACGATCATTATGTGTATGCTTTAAAAAAATTTTTAAAACAAAAGTCGAGTCACGTTGTGCTCAGAACTTGTAAATACTGTTCTTGTTTTGGAAGAGGAAGTTTATACAATGACTCTAAAAATTTATTTTCGAGTAATGCCTACAAGGAAATTGAAAATCGATTTGTAATTAATTTAAAATATTTCAAAAGTGTTGAGTCCCAAATACCACAATTTTGAAAATCCTTCCTCATCTACCAAAATGTTTATTCGAAAGAACTTTTCACCAAAATACGTGATCATTTGACACGACTATATTAAATAATGAGGTTTACAATGTTAGGAAAATTTTAAAACACTACTTTGAAATGTTCGTAATTTGGCCCGGAAATATTACATGCCGGGAATTACGTAGGAACCTACCAAAGCTAAATACCATTAAAATCATTTCAAAATATGCCAACAGTAAATGATGACGGTAGCATTTTCCAAAACTTACAAAATCATTTGTAAAATATTAAATACCGTTAAAATGTGCAAGACTAAAAATGCCAAAATGTCAAGAGTCATTTCAAAATACTCACGCAGCGGATAGAATTAACACTCAAAGATTTATCCTACTGAAATGAATAATCCGATAAATATGTTTGACTACCGAAGTATATTACATAACCATTCTCACTCGACCCGTATACGCAGGTGATATCGTAAAACAATATAATCTCTTAACAAGTTCAAACCCTAGGTTCACGTTAAGCACAATATAATCAAATACGTATATAAGGGGACTTACGATTCGGGAGGCTTATCATCACGGATTGCTTGAAGATGATGTTGGAACCACGATACTAATCACAACTCTGACGCGCGCGACTTACACAAGACATGGACTTGACCCAACGGCCTAGGTTTTTCGCAAACCTAAGCTCTGATACCATAATTGTAACACCCCGAATACATCCGGAAATGTTACACGCCGTAGCCCTTCTAACAAGGATCTACAAGGCTAAACTCTACTAGACTACAATATGATTGACCGACCGGGTCAATCTAAATACAACGCAGACCGACAAGGTCATTAAACAATTCGAAACAAATGAACTTTACATCTCAATGACGAAATAAACTTGAACATAGAAAAGAACGACAACTTCAATTTAATAAATGAAAACTACACCCATGCAAGGGTGGATACTCGAACGACAGTGGTACCGACCAAAATGAAACAAAAGAAAAGACTCTAACTCTGGTGTGATTAGTATCATTGTCCTCCATCTCTTTCCCACCTAATCCCGTGATCGCTCCCGAATGCCAAAACTCGAGCGCATAACAGCACCCCCCGAAACTCGGGGGTTAGCAAACTGGAATTTTGCTAGTGCAAGTACACAACACACAAGATATACGAATAATAATAACACAAAACTCAATAGTCGTGAAACCTTAACACAAACCACACATTCAAATGGTCAGCACAGAATAGTATTATATACACAAGATGAAAGATAACCACATTGTCATATTCTCCGTACAGAACATAACACCAATGAAACTTTAAATGAACCCAAGGAGTCAGAAAATTCCCTTTTTATAAAAGGAAAAGTATTTGATAAGAAAGTTCGAAAATATTAATATTGACGCGGGCCATCCTGGGTTTTGAAAATCAAATGTAGATACTTTAGAAAATACTTCAAAAGCCCTCGGGTCCTTGAACCAACATGTGGAAAACAATTTGCAAGAAAACCATCACAATGTTATTCAGGGTCCTCGACCCAAATGATAAAACACTATCACAAGTGAATCCTTACAACATCTCACGGGGTTCTCGGCCCAATCAAAGAAAATATCATCACGAGATCAAATCTCAACATCTCACGGGGTCCTCGACCCAATACACAGAACAATCAACACAGTATAATCAATACAGTGCAATCAACAAAGTGCAATCAAGGCACAACTTCTCATTCGACAAATCCTCCTCAAGACCCCTGGTTAATTAACCCTCGGAGATCTCGTCAAATATCCTTGGTTAATTAACTCTAATACCAACATTTAAAACGAGTTGGAAAGAACTCCAGAAACACAATTCGCGGTCTACATCAAGACCAATATTAAAAGCAAGTTGCAAAGATTTAAATTTCGAAAATCATTTGGTAACGGGGTCTTAGCTATCACTCAAATATTCGTTACCAATAAGCCTGCCAGGCGCCTCACTTGCACACCTGTGTACCGGCGTTCACTCCACTATATTGGCCGCCCATTGCACATGTCACCGCGCCGGCGTTCACTCCCACAGGAGCCGCCCCTTGCTCGCGCATTAAGTAACACCGGTGTTCACCAATCATATGGAGCCGCTCATTGCAGCGTACAACAGGCCGGAGTGCACGCCCCGCCCTCAGAGGTACCCGGATATGACGTCTCTCATAACAAGTATTCACATTATTACAAATACCAAGCACACAGTCAACCGTTGCCACAATTATCAAATCAGTTCATCAATCCACATAATTTATTCGCCAGTACGCAACTACGCAAAATAAACAATAACTCACACGTTATTCATCAAGACTTTGCACATTAGGCCTTCAGCTCTATCAATTAATACTACATAAATATCCACACATATCTATATATATATATATAATATAAATACAGGTATTCATGACATAATTCATATACTTCAAAGAACAATGATTTCACGTAATTATAATTCGTATATCAAGGTACTTGCCTCGATTTGAAGATAATAACAATACTTCCACGGAAATGAACACTTCGACGGTCGTCCTCCTCAATCAATCACGTAACGAGGCCAAACCTTAACAAAAGAAATGATATAGGATTTATCTCACGTCGCATGAATGTTTAACAATTCGATTCATGGCCAAAAGTTCATAAAATACAATCTGCCTGAACTGCTTAGCGTGCGCTACGTACTCTACGTAACGTGCGCTAAGCACTTTGTTAGCGCACGCTATCGTGTAAGACTAGCGTCGCTAGCCACGGTCTGGCGATCGACTGGCTGGTCTCATAACGACGCTACACGTTTCGGCGCTAGAGACCCGATAGCGCACGTTAACTCACATGTGTTAGCGTGCGCTAATATTGCATGGCGTAATACTACAAACCGAAAGCTGGGTTGAATGGTGAAGAACTCATGAATTCTACCGTGATAATACAAGTTATCTTCGGGCAAATCATGATAATAAGGTTTGTGGAAGATTTATGATCGTGAAATACAAATATACGGATAGTCATCTCAATATCATATCTTTTCTAAGATCTTCAGGAAGTATTCTAAGTTCCGATTATTCCAAGTCCCAAAACACATGATTCCAACGTGTACAACGTAGCAGGTAATATCCGATTCGATCATAAATTGATTTGAAAACGCTAGAGTCCAATCTACTAAGATGGTTCAAAGGTTCATAAGATAAATAGTGCCGATACGTCAAAGTATCCTTCTAACATGTGATGACCGATCATAAACGAAATAACTGGCTATCTAAGCATGATCAGACGTCCTTAAGAACATTACTAACATTGGTGAAGAATCACCTACCTCAAGTAGTGAAGAACACGGAGGAAAATGAAGCAATCCGACACCGAAAGCTTGAACAACAATCTCCAATGATAAACGATCTTTAATCACGAATCAGGATGTTGATATGAGATGTTTAGGGTGAAGGAAGACATGTTCTAAGTGTAGGAACTCGGGTAATGGGAGAAGAGAGAACTGAAATCACGAATAGGATGCTGTCCTATTTATAATAAATGGCTATTAGCGCGCGCTAGACCCTGCTCGTAGCGTGCGCTAACGGCTCACTGGACTAAACTGTACTCGGCACTTAGCGTGCGCTACGCATATACCTGTAGCGTGCGCTAAGGCGTTGACTCGGCTTTTCCCCGAAAGCCGTCCAGGTACATCCCGACACCATCCGACAGGGGTCCCCCGGCCAGCTCTCACCTACCGCACGTCTCAATCAATTTGACCGCGCATAGCGTGCGCTAAGGACACTCAGTAGCCTGCGCTATGAACCCACGTTAGCGCACGCTAAACATAGCTGATAGCGTGCGCTACATGCGCAGATTTACAATCTTTAATTCACAATCACGGAATTAAACGCTCGACAACATCGGATTATGAAAGACGGAAAATAATACTCAAATCAAGTACAATCATTACAATATCACAAGTTCCAATTACATAACAGAAATCTCGGGTATTACAGAATACACCTAAATAATCATCAATCCATCACTAATCCAAATTACTACGGATTAAAAGGATGAAGTCAAACAAAATCCCCAATTTCCAACACCAAATTCAAAGTGTTCTTGAATAATCTTTCAATAATCCGATGAATACTCAAACATGTCCATAATCATGCGTATATCACTTCATACCCCATGATTTTATCATCCAAAACATCATTACCCAATACAAAATCGAAATCCAAGATGTTGAAGAAATTACCTCTTGAAGATCCAAGCACTATGATTCGAAGAGTACGCGATAGATCGATGATCCGAGCTTCACAATCGAAAAGAGATGAAGAGAAATCACACACTCAAGTGATAGGTGAAGAAACTTCTTCCTCTCAAGCCTCCTCTCTCGTGCCCAAGTGAAGAAATGGGGAAAAATGAGGTGATCCGCTCAAGAAAACGCAGATATAGGGTTAACTGTCATGTGTGCCGCGGCTCAGTAGAAGTGTGCCGCGGCACAGGCCCACAATTTGCTCCTGTGGCTCGCGGTGTGCGCGGCTCAGCCTGTGTGCGCGGCACCGGTCTGGCGGTTTTGGCCGAATCTGGAAAATGAGAGTGACTTAGCTATTTCAACCATAACTCCCTCGTCTGGACTCCGATTGACTCATCGTTTGAACCATTGGAAAGCTAACTCGATGCTTTATAATATTGCCAAGATTCAGAATTTTTGGAGTTTCCAAGAATTTATGGTGATTTAACAAAGTCGAACTCATACGTGGAAAAGTCGCTAAAGAACACGGAATTCAACAGAACGATACCGAAACGAACTCGGATGACAAAAAGTGTAGAATTAATCATTCTCAGGATGACGAAACGGTCCCAAGCAAGTCGTCAAAATAGATTTCCGCCAAAAATAGAAAATTTCCGGGGAACAAAATTACGGGTATTACAGTTGTTCCTCACTTTGAGGAAACATCTTCGAGGTGAGTTTTATTCCATGTCGCATCGGAAAGAACCCTCTTTTAGAATCATCCATCTTAAACCGCTTTAAGATCTTATCTATATAGAGGGCTTGAGAAAGAACTTATCATTCTCTTCGATCTATCATAGTAGAGTCGAATCCCAAGAATATAGGTTTCTTCTCCCAAGTCTTTCATGGAGAAATTACTCAAAAGCCAAGCTTTCACAGAACTGAGCATTCCCACATCATTTCCTATTAGTAGAATATCATCTACACATAGTACTAAGAATACGATCTATCTCCCACTAACCCTCTTGTATACGCAAAGTTCCTCTTCGTTTTGCATGAAGCCAAACTCTTTGACTGCCTCGTCAAAACAAAGGTCCCAACTACATGAAGACTGCTACAGTCTATTTCATGGAGTCTACATCCACCATTGCTAGGTCATTGGTCGCGGGTCGGTCCCTTGTTTATCACCTGGAACCTCGTAGAAACCTGTAACACCCCCAAATCCCATTGGGTTATTACAGTGCCGTGGACCCCACACCTGGAGATCCACCAGGCGAACACGATTAAAATACATTAAATTATCCTACAAGGGAAATCACAGTCCCTACCATGATATCCCACACAACATTCCGATAAGGAATTTCAACGACAACGATGGGCCTACATGGCCAAAAATAAAATACAACAAAATCCACGAGCATTTGCTCGGGTAATACATAATGACAATGACTGACAAACTGGAGAACACTCCAACTGACTGACCAACATGAACAACTCGGACTAGTATCGCTCGAATGCCTCGTCGCCATCATCATGCCCCTGTGTCTCAACTCTCTCCTCGCAAGCACCTAAAACATGAAAACATGTTCCGCCCCCATGGGGTCAGTCATCCAGATAATGAACATCAAATACACATATAACATGATATGCATCCAAAGGCAGAATGAAACGGTACAATGATAATAATAATACGAGATGCTCACAAACCAAGGTAAGAACCGAGCATTCGTGAGGTACTATGCCCATGGCATATTACTAATACCTGCTCAACAGATCAAAAAATGAATGCCCAACGGCGTATCATAATATATAACACCACAATGAATTAATCGAACATGAACCAAACCAGAACTGAGTTAAACATGAATCACAATGCCCGAGGGCTCCAATGAAATTACCAAGACGTCATAAAGACCTGAAAGTTACTCAGCCGAAGCTGTCAGTCAACATAAACACCTGAAACCGGAACAACCCGAGGCTGTAATTAATGAAGGGGCCGAAGCCACGGCACGAAGCCGTTGTACAGTAAGACCATCCAATGGTCGTGACCTACTGAGCTGTAGGTGTTGGGAAGCCAACCGCGAAGGTTCAAGCCCCAAGATTATCCATAATAAGATCATAAACACGACCGTGACCTACTGAGCTATAGGTGTTGGGAAGCCAACCGCGAAGGTTCAAGCCCCAAGCTTACCCATAATAAGATCATAAACACGACCGTGACCTACTGAGTTGTAGGTGTTGGGAAGCTAACCGCAAAGGTTCAATCCCCAAGCCTACCCATAATAAGATCATAAACACGACCGTGACCTACTGAGCTGTAGGTGTTGGGAAGCCAACCGCAAAGGTTCAAGCCCCAAGCTTAGCCATAATAAGATCATAAACACGACCGTGACCTACTAAGTTGTAGGTGTTGGGAAGCCAACCGCAAAGGTTCAAGCCCCAAACTTACCCATAATGAGATCATAAACACAATTAACCACAAACAGCAACGATTCAAAGATTGCCGAATTCACGAGAATGATAGTGTGCTGCCTTGAGTCGGCCAACACGATAATGATGACTCATGGATGGGCACCGTCCTCGGCGGTCCCAATTTAATACCTAGATTACCTTAGAATGGTCAATCAATAAAAACGACACAACGGATGGGAACTATCCTCGACAGCCCCAATTCAATACCTCGATTGCCTTAGAATGGCTAACCGATAACGATGATGCAGCGGATGATTCAATACCTCGATTGCCTTAAAACGGCCAATCGATAACAATGATTCAACGAATGATTGAGCACCTCGATTGCCTTAGAACGGCTAATCGATGACAATGATACAATGAATGATTGAGCACCTCGATTGCCTTAGAACGGCTAATCGATGACAATGATACAATGAATGATTGAGCACCTCGATTGCCTTAGAACGGCTAATCGATGACAATGATACAATGAATGATTGAACACCTCAATTGCCTTAGAACGGCTAATCGATGACAATGATACAATGAATGATTGAGCACCTCGATTGCCTGAAAATGGCTAATCGATGACAATGAGACAATGAATGATTGAACTCCTCGATTGCCTTAAAACGGCTAATCGATGACAATGATACAATGAATGATTGAGCACCTCGATTGCCTTAGAACGGCTAATCGATGACAATGAGACAATGAATGATTGAACTCCTCGATTGCCTTAGAACGTCCAATCGATGACAATGATACAATGAATGATTGAGCACCTCGATTGCCTTAGAACGGCTAATCGATGACAATGATACAATGAATGATTGAGCACCTCGATTGCCTTAGAATGGATAATCGATGACAATGAGACAATGAATGATTTAACTCCTCGATTGCCTTAGAACGGACAATCGGTGACAATGATACAATGAATGCCTCGGCACCTTTAATCGGCTACCGACGATGAAGATGAGAACGAATGCGACAATGCCTTCAATCGGCCAATACAACATGAATGACAGGATGCCAACATTAATAACAAGGATTATAACAACGTCTAGATCGACATCAATATTAACAACAATAACCGATACATCGATACCGCGAACCGGTGATCGATAATAACATTAACAACGAATATCTCAATGCCTTACCGGCCATTAATGAATTATAATAAACATTTGGCATAATTGCCGAAGAGTATCATATCGAATGATCCCCTAATATCAATGAACTTATGAAGAGACTAAGTCTCGGAATGATACAACACATTCATACACATATATGATAATAGTAATCTCATTGACTAGTACAAGTATAAAACTTGCCTCAACCGAAGGCGATGAATTCCTTCCACGAACAACGAACGGCGTCCTCCGATAAACACAAGTACTCGAACAACCTTGAATGAAATACAATTCATTCAATAACACAATATCAATCGAAATCAACACAACGACCGAAAGAAACTCTTTGAGACATTTAATCGAACACTAAATGTTCAAAGTTCCTCAAGAACCTAAGAATCATCAATTGGGTTGAACGAATCGAAGATATGGATATACAATCCATAGAACACGATTAATAATGTTCACTAGCATCAACTGATTCATCAAATTCGGACGAACAATGAAAATCAAGAAGAAATCTCGAAAAAATCAAATTCTAGGAGATTTCAAGAAATTACCTCGATCCGACGAAGAATAATGATTTGATGTTGATATAATCGACAAGAATCATCAAAAACGCTTAGAAATCGAGTGGAATCAACAAAAAACTCCACTTCCCGATTTATCCCGTCGCCAGCCGCACCCGGGTGAAGAAATGGGGTGAAATGAAGGTCTGGCCCATCCCTGGCCTATATATGGCCGACAAGGTTACGGCTATAACCAGCAGGGCCTTACGGCCGTAACCGGCATTCGTCAAAATCCGCCCAGCGCCTGCTGATCGCTTACGGCCGTAACCGACAGGGCCTTACGGCTGTAACTCGGCACTTACGGCCGTACCCGGCAGGTCCTTACGGTCGTAACCGGCATTCGTCCGAACACTGCCTGGCACCCGTACGACCGTAACTAACAGCCCTTACGGCCGTAACCGGCATTCGCCCAGCCATGCCTGCCGAGCACGTACGGCCGTAACCGGCATATTACGGCCGTAACTCGGCCAGGCCAGGCCCTGCTCCAAGAAGTGCGGCCGTGGCCACTCCGACGGCCCGGACGACGCCGAAACCCAAACCTGAATATGAATTGAAGATACGGTTATGAAGTACTCGCAAATACGAATCCAAGCGTTAATAGAACACACGATTCTGACCACTCGAAGGCTCGAAATTCGATAACGGAAAGTAATTACCCCAAACTTTGGGAAATTACGAAAATGACCCAAAACGTCCGAAATACACGATACACGATCGAAACACCAAGGGAAAGCTCACAACATGAATAATAACATTAAATGAACTTACGAGAAACTCGAAACAACAGTTTCAGATGAGATTCGCAAGAATCGAACTCAAGTGCGGAAAAGTTGTTTAAGAACACGGAACTCAACAAAACGATACCGAAACGAACTCGGATGACAAAAAGTGCAGAATTAAATATTCTCAGAATGACGAAACGGTCACAACAGTGTCGCTAAGATGGACTTCCGCAAAAAAAAGAAAATTTACCGGAAAATCGAAATTGCGGATATTACGTACTACCCCCCTTAAAAGAAGTTTCGTCCCGAAACTTAAAACAAGTAGGGAGAAGCAATATCCCGCCAGAAAAATCAATGAGATACACACGAACAAGAATGATCACAATGAATGATAATTGTAGGGGTGATTCCTACAATTGATGATGATGTCAGGCACATCAGTCAGGTTGATTGAATCGGGCACTAGCAACCTGTCAACATAAAACACGTAAGAGCCCTCGGAGAGCACCGATGGGGTGTCAGCCGAAGAGCCTCCGACGCTCAAGTCACTAAGTAATTTTATATTGAATAAAGTTGAATTAAACGAATTAAATATAATAAACAATAGAGCAGTTGATGATGGTGGTATTGGACGGTCAGGTACGTCCGATGAGTGATGGAGGTAAGACGGTGGTTGAGAGCGCCGGAGATCGGTGATATTAGATGGTCAGGTACGTCCGGCTAGTGAAGGAGATAAGGCGGTGGTTCAGAGCGCAGGAGGATGACAGAGAATTGTTAGAGAGCGTAAATTAAGTAGAGAATGACTTAGAATTCAATGAATCGTTTGGGTCGATTGTCTTGTCATTATATAGGACAGCTTGGGATCCTTATTCCCTTATTCGTCCGTCACGTTGATTCGTTTGTCTGGCACATGCCCGTTGATTCGCTTTGTCTTTCACATGTCCGTTGATTCGCTTTGTCTGTCACATGCCTGTTGATTTTCTTTGTCTGTCACATGCCCGTTGATTCACTTTGTCTTGTCACATGTCCGTTTGTTGACCTCCTTGGCCCTCAACTCTATTCGTCCGTTACTTTAGCATGCTTTTTTGACTTTTGACTGGCTCAAAAGTTATTTTATCTGACCATTCGAATACGCGTGGCTGACGTGTTGACACGTTTTTAGTGTAACTATCGCAAGTGCACGATATCGTATCAAGTAGTAAAGTGGACTTTTTGAGTCCGGTTTATCGATCCCACAAGGAAGTTTGGTTATGATTTGATTTATACACTATTAGTCTATTTTTATAGATACTAATATGAGTGAAACACACAATTAAAAAGTTTGGTTAATATTTGCAAAGAAAATGCAATAATAGTTCTAATATTATAAGGAAATAAAAAGATAGCAATAATAATAGATTGATTAACGATAAAATGAAATAGTTGGGATTACAAACTTAGTTCGTCATTAGTTATAAAAGATGTATAGGAGATCATAAAATGAATTTACTTATTATGTTGTGTAGATTCGATTTTCCTTAAAAAGACGGTTACTCTTTCGAACTATAAAACGCTCCTTACATATTGAATCAATCCACTATATTTCTATGTTGATTGGCTTCAATACATAGCATTAGGATTTATGAAAATAACTCAAAGAATCATCTAAGGACTAGAGGTATATTTCTATCCCCTATAACAACTTAGAGTGAAGATCATTTGATCTAATCAAACATATTTTCTTTCGAAACATATGAAGACCATAAATATCGTCATTTATTGGCCAAATAAATAAAGATTGTTAAAACAATGAAAATCACACACAATAATAAGTAATTCACAATAGATCTTTTATACAAACAAAAATAACATGACTAACCTTGTTTATAATCCCAACTAAAGGTTACTTAGCCCATGAAGGGTTTATTACACATATTACAAGCTTTGGTGGTCATTATTAGTTGAATCAAGAGAAAGAATTGATCCTAACTCCCTTAGTAGATAAACGAGATAGAAGCAATAAACTCTCTGAACAACATATGCTATACCACACTTACAAAGATCACTCTAGAACACAAGTGTGTTCTTCACACAAATAGAAAAGTTTACAAAAAATGGAAAATTATAAGATGAATGATGAATGATGATGGATCTAAGGGGTCTATTTATACACCTAAAGTCATCTAATAGCTCCAAAATTCCAAAGATTATTACAATAGATCGGATCAATGCCACCATCCCTCAATAATAGACCAAAAGTATAAAAATTATACAATGATCAAAATCGCCAAGAGTTACTACTGTAACATTGAGGAGTTACTAGTAACTTGGATGACTTACTAGTAACATTGAGTAGTTACGGCCGTAACATGGCTACGTTTTTACGCATTTGTGATTTACGCCCGTATGTTATGATGTTACGCCCGTATGGAGTTTCGGACTTCATTTTCAGCCTGTAAATTTCGACTTTTGCGTTTACCCCAAATCTTCTTCAGATGATAACTTTTGATATATAACTCAGATTTTGAATCCGGAAAGACTGCCGAACTCGTCTCGGAAAGCACTACAACATGAATACATAAAAATTCAACAAAGAGAATATTTTATAAACATGTTATTTCTTGAGTAAATCAGTAATTCAATCCGATTAAGACTAGATTTACATCTTTATTCGATAAAAATAAAATTATTAAAAACTAATTAATTAAAAGCAAAAAATGAGTAGACTAGCTCAATTATGGGTGAAATTTATCGATACAAATTATGGATAAGTGTATAAAACTGACACTTATCACACCCCCAAACTTGAATTCTTGCTAGTCCCGAGCAAGACTCTTTATTAATCACACTCCAAAAAAAAAATAAAAATAAAAATAAGACACAAAACTAATAATACACACAAAAATTAAAATATAAAAAGAGAAAAGGAGATCAAAATGCCATTAATACACAATAACCAGCTTATACAGTAGATATAAATGAATCAAGATTCAAAATAAATCTACAAATGATTTTGAAGTTAAAACACGGTTTTTATTTTATAATTCCAAAATGCAAGGTTTTCCCCCCAAAAGGCTGATTATTACTTTCTCACTCGTGATACACACGACTCCCTTCAATGGTTGCTCTCGATCACTCGTTTATTTTTCGACTCAATATGAAGAAGAATTTTATCAAGGCCATCAAATATTGTGATTTTCACAAAATTGAGTGTATTGAAATTCAGCTGCTAATTAATTCAAATCTGCTCATAAACTACATCCCTTTTAGTGATAGCTTTCACACCGTTATTTGCTAACGTGTAGCTCTTTTCACTAACACAATTTCTATCTCATTATTTTTTTCGTAAAAAGGTGATAGCTTTTACACCGTTATTTGCTAACGTGTAGCTCTTTTCATCATTTTTTCTGAGACGGCAGCTACGCACCAACAATGGTTAGTCCTTTATTTTTCGCAAAATTTAAGACTTCCAAAATTAGGCAACTGTTGCTGCTCAACACTTCTCCTTTTCGTCATTTTTTTTAGGTGATAGCTTTCACACCGTTATTTGCTAACGTGTAGCTCTTTTCACCAATGACTCCTCTTTTTTTTTTTTTTAGGGAATAGAATTTTTGCAGAAAATCATTTCTTAGTTTAAGCATAAAAAATCAAAAACTCCACAAATTAAGTAAATTTCAGTTCTATTTTTCATCAACCGATTGATTCTTCTTTTCTCAAGGTAACGAATGACTCGATTTTATATGATAATTACAAGGCTTGGAAAGAGAGATTAAGGCTCAAATTTTTTTTTGGAATATATAATTTTTTAACCGGTTAAAACGATTTTAGAAACTTGTATATAGCTAATTTATTGGTGTTATGGCCAGATCTAGAAATCTCATAAATCAAAATACTATAAATATATATATATATATATATAATAAAAAAAATTAAGGCAAATAACCAAATCAATCAAAACACACCAAAATTACAACACACCAAAATACTAAAACAAATCACCCCCAAACTTGAAAATAAAACTGTCCTCAGTTTTTTTATAAATAAAAAAAATAAAATAAAAATCAATGCATAAAAACAGAATACTCCCTGTTAAGAAAGTTGATGTCTGAGCTAACGCCTTTTAGAATCTGCAAGAGAATAAATATACGAGGCACACAACAAAAGAAAATAAAATATACTCGTAAGTATAACACAATTTTTAAGATGCGCATCAAGAAAGTCCGAGGAGTCGCCTTATGCTTGTAATACCCGAGATTTATGTTATGTATTTTTGAACTTGTGACATTGTAATTATTGCACTTTTATCTGAGTATTATTTTCCGTGTTTCTTAATCCGATGTTGTTGAGCGTATGATTTCATGAATGTGATGTGAATTGTGATTCTGCGCATGTAGCGCACGCTATCGACTATGTGTAGCGTACGCTAAGTGGTTTCCATAGCGCACGCTGTGCATGACCTTAGCGCGCGCTATACGTAGTCAGCATGATTAAGACAGGGTGGTAGGTGAGATCGGCTGAGGATTTCAGTCGGATTATGTCGGGATGAACCTGGACGGCTTTTGGGAAATAGCCAAGTCAACGCGTTAGCGCACGCTACTCACATGAGGGTAGCGCACGCTAAAGGCTGAGTACAGTGTAGTCAGTTAGCCGTTAGCGCACGCTAAGAGTATGGACTAGCGCGCGCTAATAACCATTTCCTATAAATAGGACATCATTCTTTTTGTATTTTCAGTCCTTTCTCTTCCCACATCCGAATCCTTATACTTAGAATAATTACTCTCTACATCCTAAACACTTCATATCAGCATCCTAGCTCGTGTTGAAGATTGTAGATCATTGAGGATTGGTGTTCAAGCCTTCGACGTTGGATTGCTTCGATTTCCTCCTTGTTCTTCACTACTTTGAGGTAGGTGTTTCTTCACCAATATTAGTAGTGTTCTAAAGGACGTTTGATCATGCTTATCTAGTCAGTTAATTTGTTAATAGTCGAATCATCATGTGTTAGAAGGATATTTTCGATGTTTCGGAACTTATTCATCGTATAAACCATTGAACCTCTTAGTGTTTGAACTCCTAGCATATTCTGAAGCTTCAAAACGATTTGTGATCAGTATATGGATATTTTCAAGTTCTTATGCCTTACACAAAGGAATCATACGTTTTGGGACATATAACGGATTGAACTTAGGATATTCCTTGAAGATCTAGATGAATTATGGTGTAGTAATGATTACACGTAACCTTGTATCTCGTAGTCGTTTAATCCATATAGAACTTTCACAGACCTTATAAGCATGATGTGCACGGGGATGACTTGTATTATCACCATAGGATTCATGAGTTCATCACCATTAGAACAAGTTTTCTGCCAGCAGTAATCTGCCATGCACGGTTAGCGCACGCTAACATGCGTAAGTTAACGTGCGCTATCGGGAATAAGTTAACGCACGCTACGTTTGTACGTAACGTACGCTATGTTATCAGTCGAGTCAGTCAGCTGATCAGAGAGAACTGTCAGTACATGGCTAGCGTACACTAGACTTAGACGATAGCGTACGCTAACAGGCAGGCTTAGCGCACGCTACGTAGAGTACGTAGCGTACGCTAAGTGGTTCAGGCAGATTGCATGTTTAGAGCTTTTGGCCGTAGACCGGATTGATAGGTATATCGTTCGACTTGAGATGATTTGTATATCATTTCTTTTGTTAAGGTTCGAGCTTGCTACGTTGATCGAAAGAGGCGGCCTTCGAGTGTGTTGAGATCATTGAAGTGTTTCGTTCTTGCCATCTTCGAGGCAAGTATCATAATATGTTAATATTAGTATTTCGAGCATGCGTGCGGTTATTCATGTTGTCGAATATGAATTTATTTTGTTGAATTGTCATGATATTTGTTATCTAGTGTTTGTATGTTCATGTTGATGGACATGGCGATTTTGCATATATGTATGCATGAGTTGTGTTTGTGTTTGTTGCGCGATCTATGCTGAGGGCGCTGGATCGGATGTCCACCTCGTGTTGGTCCGACGAGATCATCTTGGGATCTAGGCTGAGGGCGCTGGATCATTGGACGGGTTATTTCCACCTCGTGTTGGTCCGACGGGATCATCTTGGTATCTATGCTGAGGGCGCTGGATCATTTGGAATACCCTTGCTGTGTTAATGGAATCTTGTGGATTCGCATTGTCGGATTCCGGTAGCGGAAGTCCGTGTGGTGTATCTTGTTATGTATTGTTGATGCATATTCGATTCGTTTAATATGATACTTGTACTAGCATCGTTTTGCTAACCCCTTCGGGGGTGGACATTTGTTTTGATGTTCAGGTAGCCGAGGAGCGGGGAAACAGCCACAGTACCGATGTGACGACGAAGGGGTTCAGTGATGTTTGTCGTTGCTTTTGATTGTCTTCTTGATTCATTTTAGTACTCGAGTACGAATGTCTTATTAATATCATTTCGATATGGTTGTATTAATTACTCGTTGAACCAGTTGGATCGGTTTTGTAAACTTGAATTTCCGTGGTATTGACGTCTTATATTTACATTTGTTTTATTTAGCCTTGTAAATCCTTTCTTAAAGGGTTTACGACACTGTAATTATTCCGAATATCTCGGGGTGTTACAGAATATGGTATCAGAGCTAAGATTCATGGATATCTTGGCAGTCGGGGAGACATATGGCTTGCTGAGGTGGTCAAATTGCACCCGCCAAAATTTGACGGATCTGCTGAGGCACTTACTTGGGATCATTGGCTTAAGGAGTTCGAGAAGATATTCGCGGGTCTTAACTGTCCTGAGGACCGGAAGGTTCCCATTACCCAGTATTTTCTGACTGGGGAGGCCTTTGACTGGTGGGAAGCTATTCGACCCGAGAATCATAATGCGGATTAGACGGAATTCAAACTAATAATGGAAGCACAGTATTGTCCTCGTCCAGTTAGAGAGGCAAAGATCCGAGAGTTCTTCTCACCACAGATGTCGGAAGCATCTGTGACAGATGTAATCAAAACTTTTAATCATCAGCTGACTTGTGTGCGACACTTGGTCAGAACGGAGGCAGAAAAGATTTTTCATTTCGATATGCGGATGAAGCCGGAGATTCAGCAGTACATGTACGGATTCGAGTGCACTACATTGCGACAGTATCAAGACAAAGCGCTGGCCTACGGCATGAAAGAGGCGGCGGTGGAAAAATCGGTGGAGGCAAAGAAGCAGAAAGTGATCGGCAACTTTTCAGAGAACAAGAGTGGTGGGGCCCGCAAGGGCCAGTCTTCCTTTTATTCGGCTAGGAAACCTCCACATCCTTCTAGAGGTGTAAAGAAGTTCCGGACTACATCAGCAGTTTCGGACGCAGCAAAGAAATGCTACAATTGTGGTCGAGCAGGGCATATTCGACGTGATTGCCCCGCATCTTCTGTGACTTGTTACGATTGTGGACAAGAAGGGCACCGTGCGGCTTTCTGTGGAGTTGCTACTAGATCCTTTGTTACTCGCACTCCAGCGCCAGTTCCAAAGGATATGAGTGTGAACCAGACGCAGCAGAGTGGATTTCAGCAGCAGAACATTGGGAAGAGAGAGACATCCAGTGCTGAGTCCGTTCCGCCGCGCCTGTACGAGATGAGGAAACCTGACGATCAGAACACTGCTGTTGCATCAGGTACAATTCAGATCCTTTTGCAACCAATTAGTGTTTTATTCGATTCCGGAGCTACACACTCTTTCATATCATTGAACTGTGTAAATCGTTTAAAAATCTCGTGCTTATTTGATTGTGAACCATATGTTGTGGGTTTGCCGAGTGGAGAGAAAATTGTGGGAACCCTAGAGGCTAGAGACTTTCTAGTGTCTATAGGAGGGAGAGATTGGCCATCGAATCTTATTGTAATTGACATCTACGGTGACGATTTAATTCTCGGAGACGATTGGCTCAACCGTTATGGAGCTATTCTGAATTACAGAGAGAGAGTCATTTCTATCATTGCTGATGACGGATCTGAACACTTATTCCGAGGATGGAGACCGGGAAGCTCGGGAAAATTGATCAAAGCAATGAAAGCCGTGAAATTACTGAAGCAAGGATGTCACGGACTTTGGTGCTATGCCATGAGGAAAGAGGAAAGAGTAGAGCTCTCGTCTATTCCAATTGTGAATGAGTTCTCAGACGTATTTCCTGATGAACTACCTGGGTTACCTCCGCAGAGAGAAGTGGAGTTCACTATCGAATTAGAGCCTGGAGCAGCTCATATTTCCAGAGCACCATACCGGATGGCACCAACCGAGATGTATGAACTCAAGAAGCAACTGGAGGAATTGTTACAGAAGGGTTATATTCAACCTAGCGTTTCTCCTTGGGGAGCGCCCGTTCTCTTTGTCCGGAAGAAAGACGGATCCCTCCGACTGTGTATTGATTACAGGGAGCTTAACAAGATGACGATCAAGAATAAGTATCCTATACCTCGGATCGACGACTTGTTTGATCAACTGCAAGGGGCAAGGGTATTCTCGAAGATTGACTTGCGATCAGGATACCATCAGTTGAGAATTAAGGAATCTGATGTACCGAAGTCTGCTTTCAGGTCCCGGTACGGGCATTATGAATTTGTAGTGATGCCATTTAAACTTACCAATGCTCCTGAGGTATTCATGCAATTGATGAATCGGGTATTCTTGGAATACTTGGATAAATTTGTGGTCGTCTTCATTGATGACATCTTGATATATTCGAAGGACGCAGAGGATCATGCCGAACATTTGCGCGTGGTTTTGAGCACCTTGAGGAAGGAACAACTGTATGCAAAGCTTTCCAAATGCGAGTTCTGGCTTAGGGAAGTAACTTTCCTTGGGCATGTGATATCAGCTGATGGAGTTCAGGTGGACCCGAAGAAAGTCGAAACAATCTTGGAATGGGAGCTCCTAATAACGTGAAAGAAGTCCGGAGTTTCTTAGGACTTGCTGGATATTATCGCCGCTTTGTGGAGGGATTTTCCAAAATTGCTCGTCCGCTCACTCAGCTGTTACAGAAAACTCGAAAGTTCACGTGGGATGAGAAATTCCAGGCTGGTTTTGATGAACTTAAGAAGAGACTGACGACAACACCTATATTAGCATTGCCAGATGGAACTGATGGATTCATGGTTTACAGCGATGCTTCAAATCAGGGTCTAGGATGTGTGTTGATGCAAACGGATAAGGTAATTGCCTATGCTTCTCGGCAGTTGAAACCATACGAAGTAAATTACCCGACTCATGATCTGGAGTTAGCAGCTGTAGTCTTTGCCTTGAAAATTTGGCGACATTATTTGTACGGCACTCATTGTTAGATCTTTACAGATCATAAGAGCCTCAAGTACATTTTCAGTCAGAAGGAATTAAACATGAGGCAGAGAAGGTGGGTGGAATTGATCAAGGATTACGACTTGGAGATTCTCTATCATCCGGGGAAAGCAAACGTAGTAGCTGATGCTTTGAGCCGTAAACCTGTTTCTCTTCGAGTGTTGGAAGCACTTACGTCCCAAACCAGCATTCAACGGGAACTGATCCACGAAGGGATTGAAGTATGGTCACCAGGAATTCAAGGGCAACTATATGTGATGGAACTGACTTCGTCACTAGTCGAGGAAATCAAATCTAAGCAGTCGAACGATTCTCTGATCCTTCGGTTATGTGACGAAGTAAAGAAAGGAAAAGCCCCAGGATTCGTGATACAAGATGATGGAGTTCTGAGATTTCAGGGTCGATTTTGTGTTCCCGATGATGATGAATTGAGACGGACTATTCTAAAGGAAGCTCACAACGCGCCCTATTCTATTCACCCGGGCAGCAGTAAGATGTATAAGGATTTAAAACAAAACTTTTGGTGGGGGAATATGAAGAAGGATGTAGCAGAATACGTTTCGAAGTGTTTGACTTGTCAGCAGGTTAAGATTGAACATCAGCGACCTGCCGGAATGTTAAAGCCGCTTCCGATCCCTGAGTGGAAGTGGGAGGATATCTCGATGGATTTCATCACCAGTATGCCAAGGACTAGAACGGGAATGAACATGATTTGGGTTATAGTTGATCGACTAACCAAGTCGGCTCATTTCCTAGGAATTAAAGATACATGGGGACCAGAGAGATTGGCGCGAGTATTTATTGCAGAGATAGTTAGATTGCACGGGATGCCGAAGACCATTATTTCAGATCGAGATGGTCGCTTCGTGTCACATTTCTGGAAGGCAGTTCATAGGGCTTTGGGGACTAAGCTCAACTTTAGCACAGCTTATCATCCCCAAACGGACGGTCAGTCCGAAAGGACTATACAAACGGTAGAAGACATGCTTAGAGCTTGTGCCTTAGATTGGTCGACTGATTGGGAAGTTCATTTGCCACTGATTGAATTCACTTACAATAATAGTTGGCATGCTTCTATTAAGATGGCGCCATTTGAAGCTTTGTACGGGAGAAGATGCCGATCACCCCTGTGTTGGGATGATTCTTCGGATTTGATCGGGATGGAACCGGAATTGATAATCCAGACTCAAGAGAAGATAGCTTTGATTCGAGAAAGACTGTTGACTGCCCAGAGTCGACAGAAGTCTTATGCAGACGTACGTCATCGCCCTCTAGAGTTCGATGTTGGGGACCATGTACTATTGAAGGTGTCTCCTACACGAGGGATTTTCCGTTTTGGGAGGAGAGGCAAGCTTAGTCCGAGATATATCAAACCATTCGATATCCTCGAGAGAGTTGGAGATTTAGCATACAGGTTGGCCTTACCGCCATCGCTGAGTCACGTTCACAATGTGTTTCACGTATCCCAATTGCGGAAGTATGTACCGGACCCCAGTCACGTCATTGATTTCGACGAGATCGAGATAGCCAATGATAGCACCTTCGAGGAGAGACCAATCAAGATACTTGAGAGTCGGATCAAACAGTTGAGGAATAAACCAATACACTTGGTTAAAGTACAATGGTCGCGACACGGAGTTGAATAGGCCACTTGGGAAACGGAGGACAGTATGGAGACTAGATATCCGGAGTTGTTTTCATCTTAAGTTTCGGGACGAAACTTCTTTTTAGGGAGGAAGGATGTAATACCCGAGATTTCTGTTATGTATTTTTGAACTTGTGACATTGTAATTGTTGCACTTTTATCTGAGTATTATTTTCCGTGTTTCTTAATCCGATGTTGTTGAGCGTATGATTTCATGAATGTGATGTGAATTGTGATTCTGCGCATGTAGCGCACGCTATCGACTATGTGTAGCGTATGCTAAGTGGTTTCCATAGCGCACGCTGTGCATGACCTTAGCGCGCGCTATACGTAGTCAGCATGATTAAGACAGGGTGGTAGGTGAGATCGGCTGAGGATTTCGGTCGGATTATGTCGGGATGAACCTGGACGGCTTTTGGGAAATAGCCAAGTCAACGCGTTAGCGCATGCTACTCACATGAGGGTAGCGCACGCTAAAGGCTGAGTACAGTGTAGTCAGTTAGCCGTTAGCGCACGCTAAGAGTATGGACTAGCGCGCGCTAATAACCATTTCCTATAAATAGGACAGCATTCTTTTCGTATTTTCAGTCTTTTATCTTCCCACATCCGAATCCTTATACTTAGAATAATTACTCTCTACATCCTAAACACTTCATATCAGCATCCTAGCTCGTGTTGAAGATTGTAGATCATTGAGGATTGGTATTCAAGCCTTCGACTTTGGATTGCTTCGATTTCCTCCTTGTTCTTCACTACTTTGAGGTAGGTGTTTCTTCACCAATATTAGTAGTGTTCTAAAGGACGTTTGATCATGCTTATCTAGTCAGTTAATTTGTTAATAGTCGAATCATCATGTGTTAGAAGGATATTTTCGATGTTTTGGAACTTATTCATCGTATAAACCATTGAACCACTTAGTGTTTGAACTCCTAGCATATTCTGAAGCTTCAAAACGATTTGTGATCAGTATATGGAGATTTTCAAGTTCTTATGCCCTTACACAAAGGAATCATACGTTTTGGGACATATAACGGATTGAACTTAGGATATTCCTTGAAGATCTAGATGAATTATGGTGTAGTAATGATTACACGTAACCTTGTATCTCGTAGTCGTTTAATCCATATAGAACTTTCACATACCTTATAAGCATGATGTGCACGGGGATGACTTGTATTATCACCATAGGATTCATGAGTTCATTACCATTAGAACAAGTTTTCTGCCAGCAGTAATCTGCCATGCACGGTTAGCGCATGCTAACATGCGTAAGTTAACGTGCGCTATTGGGAATAAGTTAACGCACGCTATGTTTTGTACGTAACGTACGCTATGTTATCAGTCGAGTCAGTCGGCTGATCAGAGAGAACTGTCAGTACATGGCTAGCGTACGCTAGACTTAGACGATAGCGTACGCTAACAGGCAGGCTTAGCGCACGCTACGTAGAGTACGTAGCGTACGCTAAGTGGTTCAGGCAGATTGCATGTTTAGAGCTTTTGGCCGTAGACCGGATTGATAGGTATATCGTTCGACTTGAGATGATTTGTATATCATTTCTTTTGTTAAGGTTCGAGCTTGCTACGTTGATCGAAGGAGGCGGCCTTCGAGTGTGTTGAGATCATTGAAGTGTTTCGTTCTTGCCATCTTCGAGGCAAGTATCATAATATGTTAATATTAGTATTTCGAGCATGCGTGCAGTTATTCATGTTGTCGAATATGAATTTATTTTGTTGAATTGTCATGATATTCGTTATCTAGTGTTTGTATGTTCATGTTGATGGACATGGCGATTTTGCATATATGTATCATGAGTTGTGTTTGTGTTTGTTGCGCGATCTATGCTGAGGGCGCTGGATCGGATGTCCACCTCATGTTGGTCCGACGGGATCATCTTGGGATCTAGGCTGAGGGCGCTGGATCATTGGACGGGTTATTTCCACCTCGTGTTGGTCCGACGGGATCATCTTGGGATCTATGCTGAGGGCGCTGGATCATTTGGAATACCCTTGCTGTGTTAATGGAATCTTGTGGATTCGCATTGTCGGATTCCGGTAGCGGAAGTCCGTGTGGTGTATCTTGTTATGTATTGTTGATGCATATTCGATTCGTTTAATATGATACTTGTACTAGCATCGTTTTGCTAACCCCTTCGGGGGTGGACATTTGTTTTGATATTCAGGTAGCCGAGGAGCGGGGAAACAGCCACAGTACCGATGTGACGACGAAGGGGTTCAGTGATGTTTGTCGTTGCTTTTGATTGTCTTCTTGATTCATTTTAGTACTCGAGTACGAATGTCTTATTAATATCATTTCGATATGGTTGTATTAATTACTCGTTGAACCAGTTGGATCGGTTTTGTAAACTTGAATTTCCGTGGTATTGACGTCTTATATTTACATTTCTTTTATTTAGTCTTGTAAATCCTTTCTTAAAGGGTTTACGGCACTGTAATTATTCCGAATATCTCGGGGTGTTACAACGCTGCCATCAAAGTTTTTATAAAAAACACACAATAAACATTACGGTAATAAAATAACAATACATAAATCGCGAATAGATGCGCGTCAAGAGATCAAGAAGAAACTCCTTAAGCTGCCACCATTTAGCACGATTATTACACACGACAGAAAGTAAAAATACAAGAGGTCCGACATGGGTTATCAAAGGGAGAGGAATGAATCCACTTTTCGTTTTCTCACGGTAAAATCTTCTAACCAGACAATTTTAGCTAGAGCTGGATCTGATTGAGGAACAAATTCATTGAGTTTTTTGATTAGTTCATCTGGTGTTGTTGCAACGACTATGATTCGTTTAACACGCTCGGAAATAAAACCCTTTTCAGCAGAGTAGTCGATGAAAGACAGTAAACCATCAAAGAAACCATTGACATTAAGCACACCTATTGGTTTTTGATGAACATTTAGCTGGGCTCTGGTAATTACATGAAAAAGTTCCTCAAGGGTGCCAAAACCACCGGGAAGGGTGATAAAGGCGCCAGAATTATTTATCATGTGAGTTATGCGATCTTGCATATTTACAGATCTAAACTCATCTCCAATAGTTGACCCGGTGATTTTACTTTCAGCCAGAGGTTTTGGGATTATTCCCAACACTCTTACTCCTTCCATATAGGCGTATGACTCGTCCCATTAATCCTAGACTTCCTCCTTCGTAAACTACATGAATGCATTTTTCTCCTAAGGTACGACCCAAGTTGTGGGCTGCTTCAGTAAAGCATGCCTCTTTTCCAGAACTAGCTCCACCTAAAATGCAGACTGTGTTAAATTTTTTTGTGGAAGATGATGACTCCATTTTTGAAATGCAATTATTTAGAGAGAAACAGAGAAAAGTGCAAGTTTGAGGGATGAATGAAAGATACAAGCACAATGTTTATTTATAGAAGAAAAAGAAGGTAAAAATTGTTTAACAAGTTTGTGATTGCGTTGATTGCGCTTCAACTACTCAATAGAATAATGAAAGCATTTATCGCGTATCACATTTTTTATTCAGAAAATCTAACCTTACGATAAAAATAAAAGATACTTACGTGTATGTACAGTAGTTATGATTGTGGCTCACATCTTCCTCTAATTTTACGTTCAGAAACGGCTTAAACACCTTCTAAGAGTTGGGGAGAAGCTTCCCATCCAATTTTCTTATAAATTGGCAAACTGGGTCTTTTAACGTCAGATTCCCAAGACGTTGTTCATATTCTCGCATCAATTGCATCAATTTTTAGACAGTAATCATCTGTGGAGGGATGATTCAAAGTTTTTAGGACTTTGAAGGTGGCATGTTCGTCTTGCACTCTAAGAATTAGCTTTCCTTCGTAGACGTCAATAAGAGCATGTCCGGTTGCAAGAAATGTAACACCCCCAGATCCATCCAGGAATATTACAGCGCCATGGGCCCCGAGATGGAACCCACAAGGCTGAAAGAAAATTTTCGCAAACATTTACAAACGTCCAAGAGGCTAACGACGGTATTATCTATTTAAAACATTCGAAGACTTTATAAAATTCGTTTATCCAAACCATCGTAGAATCTCATTTGAAACCACAAGGCCCAAAATGCCAAAACTCAACAGTTTAAAAACATACGTTAAGCTATCGCTTACACGTACCGACAGAATAGATTTAGAAAATGATTGCCAAAGTGACCTAAGTTACTGGATACCAAAAGGCCATTTAAAAATACTCACGCAGAGGATAAAGACAAACAATTAAAATACTCTAGCAGCGGAATATAACAACTGATCAGAAACTCGAAACACAAATACATGCCCTTGCCAGTATCCTCCGGGAAGTTCATCTCTCCACGACCGCTACAAGCTTGATAATCCAAGAACCTAAAAAGAAAGCCCACGACGGGGTCAGCCATAATATCCAACAATGATAACCATCACATCTCGTCAATAATTACATATCAATGGAAATACTAAGTAAGAATACGACCAATGTAATCTTATCGTTGTAACTTTACGAGAATCCACGATTCGTATCCTTAACAACACATTAAAATAATACCGAAATATCTGTACGGTATCTCAACAATACTCAAGGTTCTCAAAACATTATCATAACTCGCGATACGGAAATTATACCAACTCTGGCCAATTCAATCCATCGGATAACATCGACAATTCCAATACGATAATCGATTGTCCATCAAAGACAAGTACCAATGAAATACGGAACATACCTCAAGATACGAAATACCATGACAATCACGTCAGTCTGATCCGAGATCAGATCAACATAACATACGAACATGGTCCTAACACAAGACCTACAAATGCATACTCATATGACAACGTCAATATGATCACAACAATAACGACAATGTATACTTATGGCAAACCCATAATATACATATGCACAACAACAATACATGGCAATCCGATGATCCAGCGTTCACTGCCTAGATCCCCCGATGATCCCGTCAGACTAACCCGAGGTGGAAAACCCGTCCGTTGATCCAGCGCACGCTAGCATAGATCCCCCGATGATCCCGTCGGACCAACCCGAGGTGGACATACAACAACAATGCACAAATGCATATAACAATGATGCACAATGCATGACAACAACGATACACGCATGTATCACAACATGATCGACATGAAATAACAAAAATGATTAGAGTACTTGCCCCGAGTCCTTCGAGAGCAATCTCGATGTCCAGACCATCACGAACCATTATTCTGAATATTCGACGATCCGAAATGTCACGGATGGTAAATAATTCACGCCTTTGTCTATACCATGATGTATCCTCGATACCAAGTATGCCAACAAGAATGTAAATCATATACATTATGATTTAATTCCCAAAACTCAAATACAACCTATAATCTCAACTCTCCTGTGATTACGATTTATAAACATTGCTATATGAATTATAAACGAATGAAACTGAAACCATTCATTAAATATTATAAACTGAGCAAGTAATAACTTGCCTCGATACCAATGAAGTCGTTACCAATTCCTTGCCGTCGTCTACATGTCCCTCGGCCCTGATCAAAGCAATCTACGAACATTCTTGAATACGACCGCAAAGCATGGTTCTAAACATCGATCAATAATCTCAACCTATTACAATAATCGATTTAACATACATTCGATAACAATCAACAATCGATATAACTAATCCACAAACCCAACGATTCCAAAATATCTCGATTAAACACAAGTCCGAACAATCTAACTCAAACAATTACGAATTCATTCCCATGATTCCACAAAGCCCACATATCGATTCGATAAGGCGAGTATACAAACTTAACCGAAATATTCCAATCAATTTCTCTTTCAAAACTTCAATCAAACACCTTGAAGGCGGAATTCAAAGGTATATTCGAATCATCAATCAACAAACACCAACCACATCAAGAACACGAAGAACATAATCACAAACATATATATCCTTCAACATTACATGATTCTAGCCATCGATACGAACTAAACCACCAAAATATATCAAGAATCTCAAACATCCCAAAATATTAGAGTTCAAGCCAATTACCTTCAATCCGGCGAAAGAATCAATAATGATGTTATAATCCTTGTTCCAAGCTTTCCTAGATGTTATCACTTGATAAACCAACTCAAAAGCTGAGGTTTAGGGGTTAAAAACCGAGTTTGGGTGATTTGGGACGAAAGGGGATCGTGTAGGATGGGTTGGGAAATGAAATTCCCGACTGCTTTACGTTTTTATACGCCCAGGCATGTTAGCGTACGCTAACTTCATCAATAGCGTGCGCTACCTGTTCCCAGAATACAGACAATATAGTTTTTGCCATTTTGAGCATAACTGACTCATCCGGACTCCGATTAACTCACCGTTTGAACCATTAGAAAGCTAACTCGATGCTCTATTATACTGTTATGTTTCAGAATTTTTGGAGTTTTCAAGAATTGGTGGTGATTTTCCAAAGTTGAACCTTATACACATTACTTTCCAAACAAGTGTCCAAATCTTATTTCCACTAACATTTCAACATATAGTCTTCTTAATCATATCATATACACCAAGAATCATAATCACTTGCATGTTCATCATCATACGAAGTAAACAATAACAACAACATTAAAAACCCGAAATGAAGGGAGATATTAACCAACATATCTCTTAAAGAAAAACAACACCGTTCAAAACCACACGAATCATATCAATATCCGCATATCAACCATATTATCAACATAACTCAGTAATCCATCTCATAACCATACTCATAAACTCATAAACATGATGATCGTCAACTCAATAACATCATATACAATCCAAAATGAAATCCTAAAGTGGAGAGTAATTACCTCTTTGAAGGAATGGATTGAATCCCAAGGTTGAATCCGTTTTCAATCACTTCCAAGCTTCAAATGTTGTTAGGAATGATCAACTCAAGTGTTTGGAACCTCAACTTCTCTCTAAGACCTCTCTCTATCGGTTCACATGAAGAAATGGACGAAAATGATGAATAATGGCCAACTGCACTTATATATATATACTATACATTACTAACGTATGCTAACATCTTCAGTTAAGGTACGTTACACACTTAGCGTGCGCTAACTGTCTTTGTTAGCGTGCGCTATCGAAGTCCAGAGGTAACTGTCTTACTGCATGAAGTGATTTACGTACGCAATGCCCATGCAATAGCGTACGTAAATGCCTCTATTTAGCGTACGCAAGTGTCCTACCTTAGCGTGCGCTACTCATAGTTGACTCGTTTGTCTGTATGCTTCCGAAGACAGGTCCACACGCCGAAAGTGCTAACGAGGATAAGATTCCTTTTTGTCCGATATACAGTTAGCGTGCGCTAATCAACATGCATTAGCGTGCGCTATCACTATATTACAACATCCGTTGACTTATCAGAACGTGCGTCGAAAGTGGCTTGGTCCACATGCAGATTCCTTCCGATCTGACTACATTAGCGTGCGTTATCTTATATCCGTAGCGTGCGCTAAACATGCACGATAGCGTGCGCTACTCATGATTATTAGCGTGCGCTAATAATGTTACACTTAGCCATTTTCAGCTATTCTTGTCCAACGTCTCAACATATAGAATACGAACATACGGCATACTGAATACATATACTTCTTACATCCAATTGTCGACCAAGTACGACAATTATACAAATACAGATGTCTCGGTCCTTCAATTATTTTACCCATACTGTACAGATTCCACGGTGTACAACATAACTCGGATAACATTAAACAATAGTAATAGAAATTCCGGATATTACATACTACACCACTTAAAATAAGTTTCGTCCTCGAAACTTGCAATCTGTCATAAAAACAAATAAACCGTTCAACCAAAATATCCCAAAATAATCACGACAACGATGAATCATTATTATTACCGAATAACCAAAATAGCATACTTACATATGCGCCAAGTCGACGATCTCCTGAGATACTAGCAAGTGACTTTACTGAAAAGCCTCAACACGCTTACAATAACAATTCCATAAGTCCCAACCAGATATATTATCGTCAGATGAAATAATCTATCCGTGTCAGATCTTGTCTGCCTGATCGCACAATCAAATCCCAATCCGGATACAAATCAATAATACACGATACAACTGTGAAACAACTGTCCAAAACAATGACAACGGACACCGAAATATCGACATAACGTCCGTACGCTCATACGATCGTTAACGATGATCAATCAATAAATTAGCCAAGAATATCATCGACATGATAAACTCTAATTCGACCATCCAAAAGTCAAAACACACTTCGAGAATACTTTCACACGGTAAGCTCCAACATGGTCAACATAGAACCACGGAAACAGATATACGAAAGAATAACATTCTCAAAATGACACACCAATCACGTACAGTAGATCTCAATAAACATACCCGACTGGCGAACATATCCAATCCTATATGGAGTGGGAACGACCACTCAATATTCAAAGCAACCAGCATGGGGTCACCATCTCCAATGTCTCAGTTTCACAAAACCCACAGTTCCAAAATTACATCCTGTGCATGAATTCTATATCCTGTAGCATATTCTTCTTATCCGATCAATCAACCGATCATCCCTAGATAACCAACTACCATACTGAAGTTCGAATCTTTATTCATCGTACCATACTGATGCCTTATCCAGTTTGTGAGTCACACTCATAACTCCATCATGATATGCATTATGCACTAAATGCGTATTTATATCGATCATATTTTCAAAACCAGTTTGAAATCATATAGTCTCGTCAAAAGACAAATTTCCGAAAGTTCTTTCAAAAATTTCAAAACTCAAAACATAAATTTTCGTAAGTCCACGAAATCAATTTTCGAAAAAATTAAATCGGCTCGCTGGTGCCAAGTATTCGATAACCATTTCCTTCGATTCTACACGATTTCGAAGTTTCAAATGAAAACTATGCAAATGCTGGACTACATCCATATTATTGTATACCAATTCGGTTCGCTATTCTATCGGAAAACCACACGATAAAGTTCCGAAATTTTCAATATATAAACTCCGACTAAAAACTCCTTTTCCACATATGACTCGCAACGTCAATCATTTTCCATACTGGATCACCTCAATTATGCTATGACAATGCATTGAAACAAATCAACACAGCGAAAGACTTCCCGAGAAGTTTCTATTGAACAAGTAATCCAGAACCCCGAAAGGCAGGAACGACATAGATAAACGATTGATAAAGTGTTTTACAAGTCTCGGGAGTTTTTTTTAAGAAAACAGAAAAGTCTTTTGAAATATTAGGGTCTCAGCCCGTATCTCGTTCCGCATTACAAGAAGTTTAAAAGTAGGAAACTCTTATTTTCGGACCCCAAGTCCTGAGTTATAAAACAATTTCAAAAATCTATTGGGTCTCGGCCCAAAAATCATTTACGGTAAAACATCCGTAAAACATTCATTTTGAAAAGTATCATTTTCAAATGCTCAAAAATAGGTCATATATCTCAAAATGAACTAACATGACTACATGTTCTCCTGAACAATCCACAATATTTCTCCCAAATGCACAACTCCGTTCCAAAACTTAATCGACATATTGATTTCCAAAATCATAACTTCTCAAGATCATCAATCCTGTCCCAACTCTGTCATCTTATACTGTAACGCATAATATCTTTCTGAACCTCAGAACATATCAACTTAGAACGACAATAAATCTCAATGCAATTCAAAAATCCAATACTTACAGATCGTGAAGCCGACGATTTCCCATGATACTGGCACATGTCTCGACTCAAGAAAATACTCGACACAGATATTTTCAAAACACACATTTTGCAAACTCAGTTCAACTCGATAAAACAACACAGCTCTATCTGAAGAAACACGTTAACACCATTTGAAAAAGTTACAACAATCCCAGTACCACACTGGTAAATCACATAACGCACAAGCCCGAGTGAACAACAAAAACCCAGAGTTCAAACACTTGTCAACCGACAACTCGAATGACACGACAAAAGCACGACCCAACTCGACCCGACTGCCTAGGTTTTCACAACCTAAGCTCTGATACCATATTCTGTAACACCCCCAGATCCATCCAGGAATATTACAGCGCCATGGGCCCCGAGATGGAACCCACAAGGCTGAAGGAAAATTTTCGCAAACATTTACAAACATCCAAGAGGCTAACGACGGTATTATCTATTTAAAACGTTCGAAGACTTTATAAAATTCGTTTGTCAAAACCATCGTAGAATCTCATTTGAAACCACAAGGCCCAAAATGCCAAAACTCAACAGTTTAAAAATATACGTTAAGCTATCGCTTACACGTACCGACAGAATAGATTTAGAAAATGATTGCCAAAGTAACCTAAGTTACCGGATACCAAAAGGCCATTTAAAAATACTCACGCAGAGGATAAAGACAAACAATTAAAATACTCTAGCAGCGGAATATAACAACTGATCAGAAACTCAAAACAAAAATACATGCCCTTGCCAGTATCCTCCGGGAAGTTCATCTCTCCACGACCGCTACAAGCTTGATAATCCAAGTGTTAGGAATATGCCCTCGAATGCCACTCAGAGGATGTTGAGTGAGGGGATTGTACTTGTAATTATGTAAATCATTAATATAAGGCAATGAATGTTACTTTATTTACTGGTAGTTACTGGCGTTCCTAACTCGTAAATATACGTATAGAAACTAGTCCACGTATTTGAGAGCAAAACGTTCCACTCCTTATTGGATAAGGAGGTCGGCACTGGAAAGGTTTATAGCTCAAATACTTAATCGTTCGCAAGTCGATGAAACTTAACTGGGCATTAAGTTTATGTGAAGACTTGTATACGTGTTCTTTGACATGGAGAGTGCCTGTCGAACGCTAATGGTTAGTGGGAGCACACGTTATAGGTATGCTAATTGGATTAGTATACTCGAACCGACTCACCCTCGATTCGTCACACGGATTTCACTCCAGGACAGTCAATGACGGAATCGAAAGGTTGTGATAGGTATTCGTGAACCTTTGACTTGAGGATTTAGTAGGGATGTGCTTGTGACGTCAAGATTTTCATTAGAGTAGTTTGACCCTGTAAATCGAAAGGCGGGGGTCAACCTCGACGTGCATCTTGATGGGCAAGTAGCAGGTCCTACTGAATACCAAGATAGAATTCTTTCTCCTGTTAGTGAATGGGTTAAATGTCCTATGCGGTTATTGACAGATGAGATCATAAGTCTTTGGCCAAAGCATTGGAGCTAGTTGTATTGGATACACGAGAGCTCGATGATCTCGATTTGCATTAACGCATGTATAACGTCAAGTAACAGATAGGGTTTGACTGACCGTGACCCTATAACTTGATCGGGATATTTGAAAGAAAGGTTTATACGTATACTGGTATTCACGACAGAATGGTTCTTGAATGATCCCAATCATTCGTTCTCAGTAGGGGTACAGTGTAGGCCGCCAGGCTGGTTATGTGGTGCTACTACTCTTTGGTTCCTCCCATTGCTGACTGAGACGGACCTACCGAGTCGCGCAATAGGATTGACGACGGAATGAATCAAGCTTATTCTCTCGTAATGAATATTAGATATTGAATATCTAATTAATTGGGACATTGGATGTCTAAATTGATTTATTGGATAAATTAATTTACGGCCTAATGAATTAAATAAATTACTGGGTGATTAATTTAATTCATGAAAATAATTATTTCTTGGAGAAATTAATTATGTTATTATGTATTTGATATGATTAATTAATTGATATAAATACATCAGAATGGATTCGGAATTTATCTGTTTGGACTCGCGGGAGTCCGAAACGGACCGAACTCCACCTACCCTTCTAGATGGCCGCCCCCCATTTCCACCACCTTTCATCTTGTCTTTTTGTTTCCATTTTTAAATGGAAGACAATGACTTGAAAGGCATCTCTCATGTGAGATGAGATTTTGAGTGGGTTGTTGGTGAATAAAGAATGAATAAAGGGAGAAGACTTGTGACTCTCTTAAAAACTATTGATTCCATACGTAAGTAAAAGAGAGAGAAATAGTGAGAAAGAACTTAGAGTTCATTCCAAATTCTTCATCTCATTCTTCATCTTGTTCTTGTTGTTCTTGGAGAAAAATCAAGAAAAATTGAGAGATATATATTTTAACACTTAGAGTGTTATAATTAAAGTTTCATCACTTGATTCTAGCCGTAACCTTAGAGGTTAATCGAGTGTTGTCATTCCGTTCGTTTCTCCGACGCGTGACAAGTAGAGACGCGGTTTTTCGGCGTTGGATCATCCAAGGGCTTGGAGCATTTTGGATCGTTTGGGGAATAGCTCAAGAGAAGGAAATCCATATAATCAACGGACGACAAGGGTATGATATCGAATCTTCCTTTGTTTATTTTATATTCGTATATACGTAGCTCGATCGATCCTCGTAGGGATTCGGATCGAATTAATTTTCGTTTTACCGCTTCCGTTGGGCCTTCGTTTAAGGCACTGAATCCCAACAGTGGTATCGGAGCGAGGTCTTGCGATCGTATATACGATATTTAGCATTTGGAATGCTTATTTTGTGATTTAGAATCATTTTGATAATCGTAGATATTTTATTGTTCGTTGTAGTGTCGTTTTTCCGTGATTTTATGTTATGGTATAAATTAGGTTTTTCTTGGAAATATGATTTATATTAATAATATTCAGATCAGGAATAACAGGATTTTAGAAATCTGCCCGAAAACGAGCTGTATCGAATCGTTGGACGATTTTCCATACAGCTGCCGAGTATGGCCGAGCACGTCCGGCCCATGGCCGGACGCTTGCTGTATGGAGTCCTGCCGGGCATGTTGCTGTATCGAGCCAAGTGCGCCGGGCGTGTTGCTGTATCGAGCCAAGTGCTCGCTGTATCCGGCCGGGTAGTGCTGTATCCTGCCGGTCGTGTCCGGGCATGGCCGGGCCCCCCTTTCCTGTCTGGAGCCGGGCGTGGCCTGTAGGCTGCCGGTCGAGTGCTTAGTCTTCTTTGGCGGTTTCAGTGTCGGGCACTGGGTCGTTTTCAAGATATTTTCGATTATTGAATTTTCCTGTATTAAAATCATTAATTTAGAATTTTTGATGAAGGAAAATTCAAAGAAAATATTTTAAGGGTACACTACGGACGAAAATTAAATTGTCGATTATTGTTGAATTGATTGGATCAATTCTATTTATTGTTGATTATTGATTGGATCATATGTAATCTTCTCGCTTTCCATTTGTATAGTATTTATTGGATGAATGCTTTTGAATGGGGATGTGGTTCATGGACTTAGTTTGAATCGTTCGTTTTATTCGATTGGGTTGTAAAGGCCGTTTTGAGCCTATTTATTTTACTAGAAATATTTGTATCTAGGATGCAATTTTCAATGTAAAATTTATATGTAATGACGAAGACCGGAGGTAGATCCGTTTCGAGAAGACGAAGATTCAAGACGAAGACTTGTAATTAGATTACGGAGTTTTTGTTTTCTAGGAACGGTCCATGAACCACATGTTGGTAGCAACTAGGTTGTGAATGATTGACAAACCACAAACCGCGCTTATAAACGGATTAATGTGCAAAGTGTAATATATAATCGCGTTAATACTCCCACTTACAAATACTAAGTTATAAAGGTTACGAGGTTTCCTACCCTCCGTCAAACTCATGGAAAATTGAAATCTCAACCGGAATATTATTCTTCCGAGTATGTCGGGGTAATATTTTTGGGGAAAGTTGATAAATTCCTAGAGTGCATTAGATGCCTTTGGTTGTGACAGATCAAACCCCTATAAACCGTATGGGTTGCCGGGTAAGATTCAATTGTCAGACTAATAGGAGTTGACGGTTTAAACTTAGATAGTTCAGCGAGCCATAGAAACCGAATGGGTTGAGGGCAAGTGAACTAGGGGTAAAACAAGATCGAATCATCCATTAGATGGGTTGGTATTAGACACCACTTTATAAAGAATAATAGAATATAAACCGTATGGGTTGCCCTCTATTAAACTTTGTAAAGAAATCGATCACCACTATGAAGTCACCCAAGACTTCCGGATTTAACATGGGAGTGTGTAAATGCCGATAAAATAGTGGGAGCTGGGTAACTAGAATAGAAAAGACCTTAATTCTATACTCAGATCATAATATAACAAGTCACTAATTAATCTGTTATACTTAATGCAGACATAACTCTCAATATGACAATGAATCCACTCGCAATTCTACTCGAAAAGAACACCTTAATGGGACCTAACTTTGTGGATTGGCTCCGCAATTTGATGATTGTCCTCAGTATAGAGGCACTGGGATACGTCTTGGAGACGGACATTCCCGCGCCTCCTATGCGGACCCGAGCCAATCAGGAAGAGATTGAAAACCACGAAAAGTGGGTTAAGGATGACGTGAAAGTCCGTGCTTATATGATGGCTTCCATGTATAATGAGCTTCAGAGAGCTCATAAGAAAATGACTTCTGCTAGGCAGATTCTATCTCACTTAACCGAACTTTATGATGAGCACAGCAGAACTGCTAGATATGAGATATCCAAGCAACTGTTCGGTGCAAGGATGAAGGAAGGTGAGAAGGTTGGGGAACACGTCCTCAAAATGATATCCATGATCGAGAGATTGGAGGCTCTTGATTTTAAAATCGATACTTCTCTCCAAACCGACCTTATCCTACAGTCTCTCCCTGATTCCTTCTCACAGTTTGTTATGAACTTTAACTACAATGAGATTGCATGTAATTTAGCTGGGCTAATGAACAAACTTGTGACCGCTCAGTCTCAGATGAAGACTCCGCGGATGAAGGAGTCGGCCCTTGTGATTTCTTCTGGACTTCGGAAGTCTAAGAATAAGAAGAAAAAGACCAAGAAGCGGACTGGACCACAAGCAAAGGATCTTAAGGGTAAGGGCAAGGCCCCGATGGTTCCGAAGAACAAGAAGAAGAAAGACGATTGTCTCAAGTGCGGTGAGCTGGGCCACTGGTCTAGAGAGTGTTCGATTCTTCATGGCACTTCAGGGAGCCTGGAGCTAAAGAAGTAATGGTCACTGTCGGAAGCGGGCATAGTGTCGAGGCAACCGACATAGGATCACTTCTTTTGGATTTAAAATCTGGGTTTGTTCTGACTTTAGAAGATGTACTTGTTTTGCCCATGGGGCACAAAAACATTGTATCCATTCCGGTCATGGACCGAAAAGGCTTTTCATTTTTCATTGGTGATGGTTCCTGCAAAATTTATTTCAGAAATAAACTAGTGGGTACTGCTACATTGTTAAATGGATTGTATCATCTAAATCTCAGCAACAAAGTAGTTGTGAATACTATGACTAGAAAACGTGGTAGGGATGAAACCAATCAAGTCTTGAAATGGCATCTTAGACTTGGTCATGTTGGTCAGACCAAGGTTTACAAAATGGAAAAAGATGGACTTATGGGTCCATTGGGATCGGATCCCTTTCCTACTTGTGAATCTTGCCTTAAAGGCAAAATGACTAAGTCCCCCTTCACAAGGACTTTTGAAAGAGCCACTGATAAACTGGGATTAATCCATACCGACGTTTGTGGTGCTTTGGAAGCAGCACGTGACGGATATCAATATTTCATTACGTTTACACATGATCATACTAGGTATGGTTATGTTTACTTAATGAAACATAAATCCGAGGCCTTTGAAAAATTCCAGGAATTCAAGGCCCTAGTTGAGAAACAAACTGGTAATCATATCAAAGCACTTCGGTCGGACCGAGGTGGCGAGTATATGAATACGGAGTTTGACGAGTTCCTTAAGGAACATGGAATAGTTTCACAACTAACACCTCCAGGTACTCCTCAGTTAAATGGTGTGTCAGAAAGAAGGAACCGGACCTTGTTGAACATGGTCCATTCCATGCTGGGCTATACTGACTTACCGATTTACCTGTGGGGGTATGCACTCCTGACTGCTGCCTACATCTTGAACAGATGTCCTTCCAAATCCGTTCCTAAAACTCCACATGAGATGTGGGAGGGCAGGAAACCAAGTCTTAATCATATTAGGATTTGGGGATGTCCCGCCTATGTCAAGAAGACTAAGGTGGAGAAGTTGGAAGCTAGGTCCGCGAAGGGACGTTTCATTGGATTCCCGTCTGGGACAATGGGATATCTATTCTACATGCCCGAAGATCGAAAGATCGTTGTTGCTTTACAAGCACACTTCCTGGAAGATGAGTTCATTCAGGAAGGCGGAGCAGGCAGAAGTATTTCTTTAGAAGAATACAATGAAACTCCTTGGGAGACACCTGTGCAAGAAAATGGAACCAAACCTTCTATAACACAAGTACAACCACCTCGTAGGTCAAGTAGGGTGTCTCAATTGCCTGAGAGGTATAGTTTTATGCACTTGGAGGAACTGGGTTTCTACGAGGTTCCAGGTGATAAACAAGAGACCGACCCGCGACCAAATGACCTAGCAATGGTGGATGTAGACTCCATGAAATAGACTGTAGCAGTCTTCATGTAGTTGGGACTTTTCGTTTTGACGAGGCAGTCAAAGAGTTTGACTTCATGCAAAACGAAGAGAAACCTTGTGTATACAAGAGGGTTAGTGGGAGCTAGATCATATTCTTAGTACTATGTGTAAATGAAATTCTACTAATAGGAAATGATGTGGGAATGCTCAGTTCTGTGAAAGCTTGGCTTTTGAGTAATTTCTCCATGAAAGACTTGGGAGAAGCTACCTATATTCTTGGTATTCGACTCTACCGGGATAGAGCGAAGAGAACAATAGGTCTTTCCCAAGCCCTCTATATAGATAAAATCTTAAAGCAATTTAAGATGGATGATTCTAAAAGAGGGTTCCTACCGATGCGACATGGAATAAAACTCTCCTTGAAGATGTGTCCTCAAAGTGAGGAACAACAGAAGAAAATGAGTAATATACCATATGCTTCGGCCATGGGTAGCCTTATGTATGCTATATTGTGTACGAGACCTGACATTGCGCATGCTGTAAGCGTGGTGAGTAGGTTTCAGGCAAACCCAGGCAGAGAACATTAGACTACCGTAAAGAACGTTCTCAAGTACTTTAGAAGGACTAGAGATATGGTTCTTATATATGGCGGTGGAGAACTGAATGTGATGGGATTCACTGTATTGAACTTCCAAGGACAGAAAGACGATTCTATGTCTACTTCTGGCTACATTTACTCATAATGGAGGAACAGTATCTTGGCATAGTGCCAAGTATAGCGCGACTGCTGATTCCACCAGTTAGGCTGAGTATAAAGCGGCCTCGGAGGCCTCCAAAGGAATGGTTAAGAAGTTACTAGGTAAACTTCTCGTGAGACTGTGTGTTACGCTACCAAAGCAGTAGCACAGGCCTAGGAGCCGAGGTTTCACAAAAGTACCAAACATATTGAGAGAGAGTATCATCTCGTAAGAAAATTTGTTTGCATAGAGATACATTGTGCTGCATAGAGTAAAGTCAGCCGACTACGTCGCTGATCCACTGACCAAGCCACAATCTCAGATTATCTTGGAGCGTAATCTGGAGAACATGGGTATTAGATACCATAGTGTGTGGCATTGAGTGCAAGTGGGAGATTGTTAGGAATATGCCCTCGAATGCCACTCAGAGGATGTTGAGTGAGGGCATTGTACTTGTAATTATGTAAATCATTAATATAAGGCAATGAATGTTTCTTTATTTACTGGTAGTTACTGGCGTTCCTAACTCGTAAATATACGTATAGAAACTAGTCCATGTATTTGAGAGCAAAACGTTGCACTCCTTATTGGATAAGGAGGTCGGCACTGGAAAGGTTTATAGCTCAAATACTTAATCGTTCGCAAGTCGATGAAACTTAACTGGGCATTAAGTTTATGTGAAGACTTGTATGACGTGTTCTTTGACATGGAGAGTGCCTGTCGAACGCTAATGGTTATTGGGAGCACACGTTATAGGTATGCTAATTGGATTAGTATACTCGAACCGACTCACCCTCGATTCGTCACACGGATTTCACTCTGGGACAGTCAATGACGGAATCGAAAGGTTGTGATAGGTATTCGTGAACCTTTGACTTGAGGATTTAGTAGGGATGTGCATGTGACGTCAAGATTTTCATTAGAGTAGTTCGACCCTATAAACCGGAAGGCGGGGGTCAACCTCGACGTGCATCTTGATGGGCAAGTAGCAGGTCCTACTGAATACCAAGATAGAATTCTTTCTCCTGTTAGTGAACGGGTTAAATGTCCTATGCGGTTATTGGCAGATGAGATCAAAAGTCTTTGGCCTAAGCATTGGAGCTAGTTGTATTGGATACACGAGAGCTCGATGATCTTGATTTGCATTAATGCATGCATAGCGTCAAGTAACAGATAGGGTTTGACTGACCGTGACCCTATAAATTGATCGGGATATTTGAAAGAAGGGTTTATACGTATACTGGTATTCACGACAGAATGGTTCTTGAATGATCCCAATCATTCGTTCTCAGTTGGGGTACAGTGTAGGCCGCCAGGCTGGCTAGGTGGTGCTACTACTCTTTGGTTCCTCTTATTGCTGACTGAGACGGACCTACCGAGTCGCGCAATAGGATTGACGACGGAATGAATCAAGCTTATTCTCTCATAATAAATATTAGATATTGAATATCTAATTAATTGGGACATTAGATGTCTAAATTGATTTATTGGATAAATTAATTTACGGCCTAATGAATTAAATAAATTACTGGGTGATTAATTTAATTCATGAAAATAATTATTTCTTGGAGAAATTAATTATGTTATTATGTATTTGATATGATTAATTAATTGGATTAATTAATTGATATAAATACCACCACCTTTCATCTTGTCTTTTTGTTTCCATTTTTAAATGGAAGACAATGACTTGAAAGGCATCTCTCATGTGAGATGAGATTTTGAGTGGGTTGTTGGTGAATAAAGAATGAATAAAGGGAGAAGACTTGTGACTCTCCTAAAAACTATTGATTCCATACGTAAGTAAAAGAGAGAGAAATAGTGAGAAAGAACTTAGAGTTCATTCCAAATTCTTCATCTCATTCTTCATCTTGTTCTTGTTGTTCTTGGAGAAAAATCAAGAAAAATTGAAAGATATATATTTTAACACTTAGAGTGTTATAATTAAAGTTTCATCACTTGATTCTAGCCGTAACCTTAGAGGTTAATCGAGTGTTGTCATTCCGTTCGTTTCTCCGACGCGTGACAAGTAGAGACGCGGTTTTTCGGCGTTGGATCATCCAAGGGCTTGGAGCATTTTGGATCATTTGGGGAATAGCTCAAGAGAAGGAAATCCATATAATCAACGGACGACAAGGGTATGATATCGAATCTTCCTTTGTTTATTTTATATTCGTATATGCGTAGCTCGATCGATCCTCGTAGGGATTCGGATCGAATTAATTTTCGTTTTACCGCTTCCGCTGGGCCTTCGTTTAAGGCACCGAATCCCAACACCAAGAACCTAAAAAGAAAGCCCACGACGGGGTCAGCCATAATATCCAACAATGATAACCATCACATCTCGTCAATAATTACATATCAATGGAAATACTAAGTAAGAATACGACCAATGTAATCTTATCGTCGTAACTTTACGAGAATCCACGATTCGTATCCTTAACAACACATTAAAATAATACCGAAATATCGGTACGATATCTCAACAATACTCAAGGTTCTCAAAACATTATCATAACTCGCGATACGGAAATTATACCAACGCTGGTCAATTCAATCAATTGGATAACATCGACAATTCCAATACGATAATCGATTGTCCATCAAAGACAAGTACCAATGAAATACGGAACATACCTCAAGATACGAAATACCATGACAATCACGTCAGTCTAATCCGAGATCAGATCAACATAACATACGGACATGGTCCTAACACAAGACCTACAAATGCATACTCATATGACAACGTTAATATGATCACAACAATAACGAAAATGTATACTTATGGCAAACCCATAATATACATATGCACAACAACAATACATGGCAATCCGATGATCCAGCGTTCACTGCCTAGATCCCCCGATGATCCCGTCAGACCAACCCGAGGTGGAAAACCCATCCGTTGATCCAGCGCACGCTAGCATAGATCCCCCGATGATCCCGTCGGACCAACCCGAGGTGGACATACAACAACAATGCACAAATGCATATAACAATGATACACAATGCATGACAACAACGATACACGCATGTATCACAACATGATCGACATGAAATGACAAAAATGATTAGAGTACTTGCCCCGAGTCCTTCGAGAGCAATCTCGATGTCCAGACCATCACGAACCATTATTCTGAATATTCGACGATCCGAAATGTCACGGATGGTAAATAATTCACGCCTTTGTCTATACCATGATGTATCCTCGATACCAAGTATGCCAACAAGAATGTAAATCATATACATTATGATTTAATTCCCAAAACTCAAATACAACCTATAATCTCAACTCTCCTGTGATTACGATTTATAAACATTGCTATATGAATTATAAACGAATGAAACTGAAACCATTCATTAAATATTATAAACTGAGCAAGTAATAACTTGCCTCGATACCAATGAATCCGTTACCAATTCCTTGCCGTCGTCTACATGTCCCTCGGCCCTGATCAAAGCAATCTACGAACATTCTTGAATACGACCGCAAAGCATGGTTCTAAACATCGATCAATAATCTCAACCTATTACAATAATCGATTTAACATACATTCGATAACAATCAACAATCGATATAACTAATCCACAAACCCAACGATTCCAAAATATCTCGATTAAACACAAGTCCGAACAATCTAACTCAAACAATTATGAATTCATTCCCATGATTCCACAAAGCCCACATATCGATTCGATAAGGCGAGTATACAAACTTAACCGAAATATTCCAATCAATTTCTCTTTCAAAACTTCAATCAAACACCTTGAAGGCGGAATTCAAAGGTATATTCGAATCATCAATCAACAAACACCAACCACATCAAGAACAGGAAGAACATAATCACAAACATATATATCCTTCAACATTACATGATTCTAGCCATCGATACGAACTAAACCACCAAAATATATCAAGAATCTCAAACATCCCAAAATATTAGAGTTCAAGCCAATTACCTTCAATCCGGCGAAAGAATCAATAATGATGTTATAATCCTTGTTCCAAGCTTTCCTAGATGTTATCACTTGATAAACCAACTCAAAAGCTGAGGTTTAGGGGTTAAAAACCGAGTTTGGGTGATTTGGGATGAAAGGGGATCGTGTAGGATGGGTTGGGAAATGAAATTCCCGACTGCTTTACGTTTTTATACACCCAGGCATGTTAGCGTACGCTAACTTCATCAATAGCGTGCGCTACCTGTTCCCAGAATACAGACAGTATAGTTTTTGCCATTTTGAGCATAACTGACTCATCCGGACTCCGATTAACTCACCGTTTGAACCATTAGAAAGCTAACTATATGCTCTATTATACTGTTATGTTTAAGAATTTTTGGAGTTTTCAAGAATTGGTGGTGATTTTCCAAAGTCGAACCTTATACACATTACTTTCCAAACAAGTGTCCAAATCTTATTTCCACTAACATTTCAACATATAGTCTTCTTAATCATATCATATACACCAAGAATCATAATCACTTGCATGTTCATCATCATACGAAGTAAACAATAACAACAACATTAAAAACCCGAAATGAAGGGAGATATTAACCAACATATCTCTTGAAGAAAAACAACACCGTTCAAAACCACACGAATCATATCAATATCCGCATATCAACCATATTATCAGCATAACTCAGTAATCCATCTCATAACCATACTCATAAACTCATAAACATGATGATCGTCAACTCAATAACATTATATACAATCCAAAATGAAATCCTAAAGTGGAGAGTAATTACCTCTTTGAAGGAATGGATTGAATCCCAAGGTTGAATACGTTTTCAATCACTTCCAAGCTTCAAATGTTGTTAGGAATGATCAACTCAAGTGTTTGGAACCTCAACTTCTCTCTAAGACCTCTCTCTATCGGTTCACATGAAGAAATGGACGGAAATGACGAATAATGGCCAACTGCACTTATATATATACTGTACATTACTAACGTACGCTAACATCTTCAGTTAACGTACGTTACACACTTAGCGTGCGCTAACTGTCTTTGTTAGCGTGCGCTATCGAAGTCCAGAGGCAACTGTCTTACTGCATGAAGTGATTTACGTACGCAATGCCCATGCAATAGCGTACGTAAATGCCTCTATTTAGCGTACGCAAGTGTCCTACCTTAGCGTGCGCTACTCATAGTTGACTCGTTTGTCTGTATGCTTCCGAAGACAGGTCCACACGCCGAAAGTGCTGACGAGGATAAGATTCCTTTTTGTCCGATATACAGTTAGCGTGCGCTAATCAACATGCATTAGCGTGCGCTATCACTATATTACAACATCCGTTGACTTATCAGAACGTGCGTCGAAAGTGGCTTGGTCCACACGCAGATTCCTTCCGATCTGACTACATTAGCGTGCGTTATCTTATATCCGTAGCGTGCGCTAAACCTGCACGATAGCGTGCGCTACTCATGATTATTAGCGTGCGCTAATAATGTTACACTTAGCCATTTCCAGCTATTCTTGTCCAACGTCTCAACATACAGAATACGAACATACGGCATACTGAATACATATACTTCTTACATCCAATTGTCGACCAAGTACGACAATTATACAAATACAGATGTCTCGGTCCTTCAATTATTTTACCCATACTGTACAGATTCCACGTTGTACAACATAACTCGGATAACATTAAACAATAGTAATAGAAATTCCGGATATTACAAGAAATGGCCGTCCCAAGATAATAGGAATATCCTGATCTTCCTCCTTGTCAAGGATGATAAAATCTGCAGGAAATATAAATTTATCAACCTTGATTAGCACATCTTCTATTATCCCATGTGGATATTTGATTGACCGATCGGCTAACTGCAGTGAAACTGTTGTTGCTTTTGCTTCTCCCAAGTTTATTTTGTTGAAAATTGACAGGGGCATCAAATTGATACTTGCCCCTAAATCACAAAGAGCTTTGTCAATATTCACTTCACCAATTGTACACGGGATTGTAAAAGTTCCGGGATCTTTTAGCTTGGGTGGCAACTTCTTTTGTAGTATTGCGCTACATTCCTCTGTTAGCACGACAGTTTCATATTCTTCAAGCCTTCGTTTGTTAGAAAGAATATCTTTCATAAATTTGGCATAACTTGGCATTTGTGCTAGAGCATCGGCAAAAGGTATGTTGATGTGTAGCTTTTTAAAAATTTCCACAAATTTGCCGAATTGCGCATCGAGCTTGTGATTCTTCAACCGTTGAGGAAAAGGGATAGGTGGAACATAAGATTTGGCAGAAACTGGACCTTTTTGAGATGAATGTCCTGATTCAGATTCTTTTTCTATTTCTCGACTTTGTTTATTTTTTTGTTTTGTCAGATGATTTTCCACAGAAATCTCAGGCAATTGCACTCCACTTCTTGTTGTGATAGCTTGGACACTCTCCCTTGGATTTACCTCGATATTGCTAGGTAACATTCCGTGGGATCTTTCGGAAAGTATTTTGGCCATTTGGCCAAGTTGTGTCTCCAGATTTTTAATTGAAGCATCATTGCGTTGTTGATACTTCAGTTGTTGTTCGGCTAGCTTCGTGATTGCTTCTTCCCACCCGGGCTTCTTTTCTTGATGCGTTGGATTCTACACATTGTTGTTGTTTGCATAAGATAAATTTGGATGATTTTTGTACTGGATTGTATGTTGGCCCGTAAGGATTGTATGCTTGCCTTTGGAAATTCGAGCATAGGCCACTTGTTCAGTGGTGGGAATGACCGCTCTGTTGCGCTAAGGGACACATAGTGCTGTTGTGAGTTGCTCCACAAATTTCACATGAAAGAGTTGAAACTTGTGGAGTTTGCACTGTCTTCACAGATTGAGGAGTTGAAAAAGACATGTCCTCGACTTTCTTTGATAAAGCTTCAATTTTTGCCAACATAAGTGAATAAGAATCCACTTCAAAAACGCCATTTGGTTTCTTTTGGATATTTATGTCTGGCCATCTTGCACTTTGTTCACTTATAACCTCAAAAATATTATAAGCCTCTCTCATAGTTTTGTTTCCAAGTGAACCATTTGATGATGATGTAACACCCCAAACTAGGCGGATATTATAGTGCCGTAGATCCCCAACTGGGACCCACCAGGCAAATGAAAATGAATGAATTACACAAGATAAATGTAGTACCGAACTACATTACAACAATAATTACTCCGATGAGGAGTTTAGTTACAACACACCAGGACAATACCGAATACTAGAGTATTTTATATGAAGATAAAATACACAACACTGAATGAAACGGAGTATTCAAATGAAATTCTGCAGCGGAAAATAAAGGACAATAACATGAATAACTGAAAGATCGGGGCCCCCTACTAGTATCACTGGAACTCCTCGACGTCAGCGTGTTCTCCCCGTACTTTTGCCTTGCCAAGACCTGAAAAACAAAATCCCCAAACGGGGTCAGTTACAAAGAACAACAATCCTAAAGAGTTGAAAATACACAATCATGATTATATAAGAAATTATGAAATAACCTGTCGAAACATACGCAATCAAACATGCTATATGAATCAACTAACAGTACGGCTCAAAGGGTGGCGCCACACTACGCCCGGGATGGAAATGTGTCCGTGCACAAGCCACCAACGAGTATCGATCGAATACACGTGTGGTCTTGTACCTAATATTTCTCACGAGACAATTTGAATCGTGTGAACAGTCCAATGTGTGGCCACAAACCAACACAAGACTATAATGTGCCCGACATGAAAATCCAACACATACCAACCGGCACGCCCGATGACCGGAATGCCACGATATAACAAAAGTGACATCGAAAATGAATAATGACTCACCGAGATGGAATGGTAATGAAATAAATGACAGCTGAATGAAAAGATTGGAACCGTCGTTCCTTTTGACTGAAATGATTAATTGATAACAACAAGTTTTGATACGGTTAATATAATGATGAATGAATTATGATTATGAATGAACAACAACAAAAGGGATGAATGTCCTTTTAACCGAGTAAGAATTAACTTACAAAATACCGATGAAGAAAGTCCTTCCACGAACAAATGTCCTAAATGAAGTGTCGGTCGCACGAACAACCTTAATTCAATACAATTATCGACAATCCGATCAATATACGAATCAAACACGAATATAACGAACTCAAAACGTCGATACGACTAAACCAAGTCCATAGAGGCATTAAATCAAACACGTTGTATCCAAACTCCGATTGTTTACAATCAAACCTCAATATACCAATATCAAATCCCCCAAGAAGTGTTTCAAACCAATAAAACATCTCCAATACGATCAATAATCCGTTATGAATATCCAAAAACGTGATTATAACAACAATTAGTCGAAAATCCCCAATTCCAACTCGATACTCAAGGTGTTCTTGAATAATCCCTCAATAACCCAATGAATCCTTATACAAACTCATAATCATATACATATCCCTTCATATAACATGATTATAACGTCCAAAACATCATATCTCAACACAAAATCGAAGTCCAAAGTGTTGAAAGAATTACCTCTTGAAGATACAAGTACTTTAATCCGAAGAACACGCGTTAGATTGATTATCCGGGCTTCACGATCGAAAGGAGATGAAGAAAATCAAACACCCAAATGATTTGTGAAGGAAAAACCTTCCCTCAAGCTTTCTCTCTCGGTTGAAGGTGATGAAAAGGGAGAAAAATGGTGAAATCTTTGAAAAAAATGAATTTATAGGGTTGACTACCTGCCGGACACGGCCCGTGCCGATCGGCACGGTCGTGTCGCACCTGGCCGACAGGGACTCGACCGTGTCTGCTTGACACGGTCGCGGCGCGGAGGGCCTTCCGATGACCCGTCCGACAAATGACTTCGGCATGACTCGGCCGTGCGGGCGACATGGTGGCGTCTTTGGCGACGATTCTCGCTTATCCGGAAGGGTTCGACTCGGCCGTGCGAGCACGGTCGGGTCTGAGGCGAACACCTCGGCATTTTCCGGACGAAATGCACGGCGCGGGCCGTGTCGGACGACGGCCGAAGTTCGTTCGCGATGATCGCCAACACCGAAAAAATGAGCGGTTGAGCTAAAGCGACCATAACTCTCTGCGGACTCCGATTGACTCACCGTTTGAACCATTGGAAAGCTAACTCGATGCTCTATAATATTGCAAAGATTTATAATTTTGGAGTTACCAAAAATAAAGGTGATCTAACAAAGTCGAACTCATATGAGGAAAGTTGAAACAATGAACAATAACGATACACAACTCGAAGTTTTTCCGAACGGTGAACACGGTGAAAGAACATGATTGATGAATGATTATAATTGAGTGAAAAAAACCTGAGTGACAATTACAGATGATAATTCTTGAATGAAAATAAATGAATTACAACCGGGTATTACATACACCCCCCCTTAAAAGAGTTTCGTCCCCGAAACTAAGGGTCAAACAACTCGGGATAACTCTCCCGCATATTCATCTCGGTTTCCCAAGTGGCCTCTTCGACTCCGTGTCCAGACCACTGAATCTTAACCAAAGGAATCGTCTTATTTCTCAACTGTTTGATTCGCCGCTCTAAGACTCGTCTAGGACGCGCCTCATATTAGTGGTCGTCGGCGATTTCGATTTCCGAAGCTGCAGATGTGACTCGGGTCGGCAACATACTTTCGCAATCGAGAGACATGAAACACATTATGAATTCGGCTCAACGCCGAGGTAAAGCCAATCGATAAGCTAACTCGCCTACTCGATCCAAAATCTCAAGCGGTCCAATGAGTCTCGGACTAACTTTTCCCTCTTCCCAAAACGGAAGATACCACGACTCGGGGATACCTTGACCAACACATGGTCACCAGCCTCGAACTCTAATGGTCGACGACGGTTATCTGCATATGATTTCTGTCGACTCTGAGCGGTCAACAAACGACTCTTGATCAAAGCTACCTTTTCCCGGGCGGCAATAAGCATATCGGGCTCGGTGCCGATTGATTCTGACAAGTCATCCCAACACAAAGGAGAGCGACAACGACGACCGTACAAGGCCTCGTAAGGTGCTATCTTAATGGAAGCATGCCAACTATTATTATACGTGAACTCGATCAATGGTAGTTGGGCTTCCCAATCGTCCTTCCAATCGAGGACGCAAGCTCTCAACATGTCCTCTAATGCCTGAATAGTCCTCTCTGATTGTCCGTCGGACTGAGGATGAAAGGCGATCGAGATTAAGCCGAGTTCCCATAGCACGATGAATCGATTTCCAAAATGTGACACAAACCGTCCGTCACGATCGGAAACGATACTTTTAGGAGTACCGCAGTGCTCTCACTATCTCTTTGATGAATAGCCGGGCAAGTCTCTCGGGACCCCAAGTATCCTTAATCTCAAGAAAATGAGTTGATTTAGTTAAGTGGTCCACAATCACCCATTGTATTCATGCCTGACGACTCGTCGGCAAACTCGTGATGAAATCCATAGAAATGTCTTCCCACTTCCACTGGAATAGGGAGAGGTTTGACATACCCGCCGGTCGCCGATGTTCAATCTTGACTTGTTGGCAAGTTAAGCATCTCGAAACAAATTCCGCGACTTCTCGTTTCATATTACTCCACCGGTAATTTTGTTTCAAGTCCTTGTACATCTTCTTGGACCGGATGAACAGGATAAGGGGTAGCATGAGCTTCTCTCAAAATAGAGTTTTTCAACTCGTCATTCGCAGTACACAACCGGTTCTTAAACCTCAAAAGTCCATCCTCGTGGACCACGAATCCAGTGGGCTTTCCCCGAGCCATATCTTCACGGATGCGCAACAATGAAGGGTCCGAACTCCGATTCTCTCGATTACCTCCTCAAGTGACGATGAAATCTCTAACATACAAAGATGTCCCCGAACTCGCCGGCCGGACCTCGATCTCGGGTCTAAGGAATTCTCTTTGAAGCTCCTTCGAATCGCATTAACGAGCAAGCATCTGCTCTGAACGGACTCATGACTCAAGGCGTCGGCGACAACGTTCGCCTTGCCTGTGGTAAAGGATCTCGATATCAAAATCTTTGATTAGTTCCAACCACCGCCTCGCCGCATATTTAACTCCTTGTGAGTAAATATATCCTTCAACTCTTGTGATTGGTGAATAAGCGAAAGGTGACGCCATAAAGGTAACGACGCCAAATCCCCAACGCGAAAACCACTACCGCTAGCTCCGTGTCGTGGGTTGGATAATTGACCAACTATTCCGAGGAAACATCGGATTTACTTAATATCTTACGGAGGTTGCCAATCTCGGATAGTCTCCGTCTTCTGAGGGTCGACACGAACTCTGTCAGATGAAATTACATGTCCGAGAAAGTCATCACGGACCTCCAGAACTCACATTTGGAAAACTTTCCATAAGGTTGTTCTCGTCTCAACACATCGAGAACCTGATGAAGACGTACCTCGTGTTCCTCTTGGCTACGAGAATAAATCAAAATGTCATCGATGAAGACAACAACAAACTGATCTAAAAAGTCGATGAAAACCCGATTCATTAACTCCATGAATACCGCAGGTGCAATAGTTAGCTCGAACGGCATAACTACGAACTCATAATGACCATAGCGTGTACGAAACGCTGTCCTCGATATCCGACTCTCGAATCCGCAACTGGTGATATCCAGATCTTAAGTCGATCTTGGAAAATACTGAAGCTTCCTGAAGTTGATCTAAAAGATCATCAATACGAGGTAAAGGATACTACTCTTGATCATCACCCTGTTCAACTCCTGGTAATCGATACACAAGCGAAAAGAACTATCATTCTTCTTGACAAACAGCACTGGTGCTCCCCACGGGGACGTACTCGGTTGGATATAACCTTCCTCGAACTATTCCTCAAGTTGAATCTTCAACTCCTGCATTCTGGTCGGGGCCATCCGATACGGTGCCTTCGATAAAGGGGACGTACCGGCTCCAACTCACTCCTGAATTCCCTTACTCTATGTGAAGGCAACCAGATAACTCGTCTGGAAATACATCGTCAATCGATGACAATGATACCACGAATGATTGAACATTTCGATTGCCCTAGAATGGTCAATCGATAAAAAGAGATACCAATAATGATTGAACAACTCGATTGCCTTAGAAAGGCCAATCGATGAAGATGATACAAGGAATGTTTGAATAACTCGATTGCCTTTGAAAGGACAATCGATGAAAATGATACAATGAATGATTGAATGACTCGATTGTCTTAGAAAAGCCAATCGATGGAAATGATACAAGGAATGATTGAATAACTCGATTGCCTTAGAAAGGTCAATCGATGAAAATGATACAATGAATGATTGGATAGTTCGATTGCGGAATTTCTCTGCTTTCGCCATAATAAAATTTCTCTTTGGAACAACGGGGATTACTTCCCTGAAGCACACATTCGACAACCAACGACGGAAAGATAGCGACCAAACGCTAACAAGCACTGAGGATAGTATCAAGACGGTTAAGCCAACTAATACCGAAAATTAAGTCGTCCTAAGATAAATTCACCACGATTAGATCCATCAATCAATCGCGGTCGTTAAGCTTAATTCGGTATGATTCCGAAAATTCTTCCATCGTCAGGTAGACCGATGGTATGAGGTCCACAAGCAGTAGGACTATCCCGAAATAAGTCTATTCAAGCATGATTCGAAAATGAATGAATGCGGTGTACCAGCATCAAAAGGTACACACAAGTTGAAATAAAATTACGAGTATACCTGAAATCATTCGGGCCACCGGATCGTCGATCCTCCTCATCATATGAATGCAGGACTTGCGGCCCCGAACCGGACGCTCCGTCGATAAATACGAGCTCCAACTCTATTTGCTTCCATTATCTTAAACGATGATAAAGCATCGATTCTCAAACGCTGGTTGCTTCGGGCACGAGATGACACGAGCCGACTTGGAGTCCTTTCGGCAAAAGCGGGCCTTATGCCCAAAATTCCCACAATTATAGCACGTGATAGACGGTTTGACACTCGTCTTGAAATGACTCGGCGTTCCACAATTAAAACAGGTGATGGCGAGGCCGCTCGGGAATGAGATCCCGCACGATTATGCGCCGTAGGAGGTCGCTCGAAACGATAGGACTCACACGAGGCTTCTTGCGAGGTTGATTGACCGCCTTCGGATAGATTACGCCGTTGATTTCTGTTGACATATGCAGTTCTTTGCCACAATTTCCTTAGCGGTGGCTCAGACGGGAGAGTTCTCTCGATTAATCCGGTCAGTGGCGCAATGATGATTGAGCAAGCGCATGGGTCATCATGGCTGCATAAAAGTGAGTGGATCAACCCGAACATCTTACGATCGAGCGAGTCCCGGCACGATTTCCGGCCGAGTGATTATTTCTCGGGTTTGATCCGCACTGCGCCTCTTCTCGTGCATCCTGACGACTCTCTCCATACGGAAGTAGGAAGGTCGCATAATGATTATATTTCCCGCATGATTAGCACGTTATGATTATGTCATGAGATGATGAAAATGAGTATACATGCTCTAACTTAGTGATTATATGAATGATTTACTGAAGTTATATGATTATCTGATGAAATTCTTGAAATGATTATCTTGAATAACTTAATAAGATTGATAATATGATCATCCAGATTGACAACTGGATAATGAAATGAATTGAGTAATTAATGAGTTAGCATGATCGTCCTAATCACAATGAATGATGATGTTTGAGGATTGTTAATTGATGAATGATGAATGAATGACTATTGCCAGAAATTATACCATGGCGTTAGAAGTCTTACAGTTCTTTCGGTCTGATTGGCTCGGCATCTGCACAGGTCACACGTGACGCGAAAGTCCAATGATACTAGTCCGATGACGATGATTTCAAATGAGACATGACTCGGAAGGTAGTATTCAAAACCACGCTCCGATACCAACTCTGTAACACCCCAAACTAGGCGGATATTACAGTGCCGTAGATCCCCAACTGGGACCCACCAGGCAAATGAAAATGAATGAATTACACAAGATAAATGTAGTACCGAACTACATTACAACAATAATTACTCCGATGAGGAGTTTAGTTACAACACACCAGGACAATACCGAATACTAGTGTATTTTATATGAAGATAAAATACACAACACTGAATGAAACGGAGTATTCAAATGAAAGTCTGCAGTGGAAAATAAAGGACAATAACATGAATACCTGAAAGATCGGGGCCCCCTACTAGTATCACTGGGACTCCTCGGCGTCGCGTGTTCTCCCGTACTTTTACCTTGCCATGACATGAAAAACAAAATCCCCAAACGGGGTCAGTTACAAAGAACAACAATCCTAAAGAGTTGAAAATACACAATCATGATTATATAAGAAATTATGAAATAACCTGTCGAAACATACGCAATCAAACATGCTATATGAATCAACTAACAGTACGGCTCAAAGGGTGGCGCCACACTACGCCCGGGATGGAAATGTGTCCGTGCACAAGCCACCAACGAGTATCGATCGAATACACGTGTGGTCTTGTACCTAATCAGTCTCACGAGACAATATGACTCGTGTGCACAGTCCAATGTGAGGCCACCAACCAACACACGACTATAATGTGCCCGACATGAAAATCCAACACATACCAACCGGCACGCCAGTATGACCCGGAATGCCACGATATAACAAAAGTGACATCGAAAATGAATAATGACTCACCGAGATGGAATGGTAATGAAATAAATGACAGCTCAATGAAAAGATTGGAACCGTCGTTCCTTTTGACTGAAATGATTAATTGATAACAACAAGTTTTGATACGGTTAATATAATGATGAATGAATTATGATTATGAATGAACAACAACAAAAGGGATGAATGTCCTTTTAACCGAGTAAGAATTAACTTACAAAATACCGATGAAGAAAGTCCTTCCACGAACAAATGTCCTAAATGAAGTGTCGGTCGCACGAACAACCTTAATTCAATACAATTATCGACAATCCGATCAATATACGAATCAAACACGAATATAACGAACTCAAAACGTCGATACGACTAAACCAAGTCCATAGAGGCATTAAATCAAACACGTTGTATCCAAACTCCGATTGTTTACAATCAAACCTCAATATACCAATATCAAATCCCCCAAGAAGTGTTTCAAACCAATAAAACATCTCCAATACGATCAATAATCCGTTATGAATATCCAAAAACGTGATTATAACAACAATTAGTCGAAAATCCCCAATTCCAACTCGATACTCAAGGTGTTCTTGAATAATCCCTCAATAACCCAATGAATCCTTATACAAACTCATAATCATATACATATCCCTTCATATAACATGATTATAACGTCCAAAACATCATATCTCAACACAAAATCGAAGTCCAAAGTGTTGAAAGAATTACCTCTTGAAGATACAAGTACTTTAATCCGAAGAACACGCGTTAGATTGATTATCCGGGCTTCACGATCGAAAGGAGATGAAGAAAATCAAACACCCAAATGATTTGTGAAGGAAAAACCTTCCCTCAAGCTTTCTCTCTCGGTTGAAGGTGATGAAAAGGGAGAAAAATGGGCTGAAATGCTGAAAAAATGAATTTATAGGGGTTGACTACCCTGCCGGACACGGCCCGTGCCGATCGGCACGGTCGTGTCGCATACCGCCGACACGGCCGACAGGACTCGGCCGTGTCTGCTTGACACGGTCGCGCGCGGAGGGCCTTCCGATGACCCGTCCGAAGCTGACTTCGGCATGACTCGGCCGTGCGGGCGACACGGTCGGGCGTGGCCGGGCGACGATTCTGGCTTATCCGGAAGGGTTCGACTCGGCCGTGCCAGACGACACGGTCGGGTCCTGAGGCAGACACCTCGGAATTTTCCGGACGAGTACGGCACGGGCCGTGTCGGACGACACGGCCGAGTTCGTTCGGCAGTGACCGGCCAACACTGAAAAAATGAGCGGTTGAGCTAAAACGACCATAACTCTCTCGTCCGGACTCCGATTGACTCACCGTTTGAACCATTGGAAAGCTAACTCGATGCTCTATAATATTTCAAAGATTTAGAATTTTTGGAGTTACCAAAAATTAAAGGTGATCTAACAAAGTCGAACTCATATGAGGAAAGTTGAAACAATGAACAATAACGATACACAACTCAAAGTTTTTCCGAACGGTGAACACGGTGAAAGAACATGATTGATGAATGATTATAATTGAGTGAAAATACACTGAGTGACAATTACAGACTGATAATTACTGAATGAAAATGAATGAATTACAACCGGGTATTACAGATGAATCGACATTGGCTCGGCATGTAGGTAAGAGTCCAGAATAGAAGTAATTGACTTGTGCTCCCAAATTGAAACCATGGTTAGGATATTTTCGTAGCATATCTTTGTATCTCTCCCATGCTTCGTGAAATGACTCCGAATCTTGTTGACAAAATGTAGAGATTTCGTATTTGAGTTTCGCCACTTTTATTGGTGGAAAGTATTTAGTGGTGAATTTTTGAACAAATTCGGGCCAATTTTTTATGCTTCGTGGTGGCAAAGTATCTAGCCACTCTCTTGCTCTGTCCTTCAAAGTGTGCACAAAAAGTCTCATTTTTATCGCCTCGTCATTTACATTTGGATATTTGAAATTTCCACAAATCTGCACAAAACAGTTAATATGGAGATATGGATTCTCATCAGTTCTTCCATAGAATGAGTTGTTGTTGGAGAAGAGATTGATGACATCGGGGCGAATTTGAAAATTATCCACTTCAAATGGTGGATAGATCACACTTGATTGCACGCTCAAAGATGGGGGGTTCATGAATTCCCCAAAGAGCATGTTGTCTTCATCTATTTCCGGCACAATAGGATGTTGTTAATGTTGCATGTTTTGAGCATTGGGTATTCCTCCTACCGGAGGAATTCTTTCGTTATCATTTTCTTGGAGAAGTGGTGGGTTTGGTTCGTCCGCCATTGATGGTGAAGAAATACGGCTTGTTTTTTGTTCTCTTCGCCTTCTTCTAAATGTGGCTTCAATTTCGGGATCTAGCGAAACTAAATCGCGATTGTACGTCCTTCGCATAGACAAGAGAATTAACAACAAAGAAAAAGTTGTATTTATAACAATAGTTAATAATGTAATACTTCAAAATAACTCTTATACTTCCCCGGCAACAGCGCCAAAAACTTGACACGTTTTTAGTGTAACTATCGCAAGTGCACGATATCGTATCAAGTAGTAAAGTGGACTTTTTGAGTCCGGTTTATCGATCCCACAAGGAAGTTTGGTTATAATTTGATTTATACACTATTAGTCTATTTTTATAGATACTAATATGAGTTAAACACACAATTAAAAAGTTTAGTTTATATTTGCAAAGAAAATGCAATAATAGTTCTAATATTATAAGGAAATAAAAAGATAGCAATAATAATAGATTGATTAACGATAAAATGAAATAGTTGGGATTACAAACTTAGTTCGTCATTAGTTATAAAATATGTATAGGAGATCATAAAATGAATTTACTTATTATGTTGTGTAGATTCGATTTTCCTTAAAAAGACGGTTTCTCTTTCGAACTATAAAACGCCCCTTACATATTGAATCAATCCACTATATTTCTATGTTGATTGGATTCAATATATAGCATTAGAATTTATGAAAATAACTCAAAGAATCATCTAAGGACTAGAGGTATATTTCTATCCCCTAGAACAACTTAGAGTGAAGATCATTTGATCTAATCAAACATATTTTCTTTCGAAACATATGAAGACCATAAATATCGTCATTTATTGGCCAAATAAATAAAGATTGTTAAAACAATGAAAATCACACACAATAATAAGTAATTCACAATAGATCTTTTATACAAACATAAATAACATGACTAACCTTGTTTATAATCCCAACTAAATGTTACTTAGCCCATGAAGGGTTTATTACACATATTACAAGCTTTGGTGGTCATTATTAGTTGAATCAAGAGAAAGAATTGATCCTAACTCCCTTAGTAGATAAAGGAGATAGAAGCAATAAACTCTCTCAAAAACATATGTTATACCACACTTACAAAGATCACTCTAGAACACAAGTGTGTTCTTCACACAAAAAGAAAAGTTTACAAAAAATGGAAAATTATAAGATGAATGATGAATGATGATGGATCTAAGGGGTCTATTTATACACCTAAAGTCATCTAATAGCTCCAAAATTCCAGCATTATTACAATAGATCGGATCAATGCCAGCCATCCCCTCAATAATAGACCAAAAGTATAAAAAATTATACAATGATCAAAAATCTACCAAGAGTTACGGCCGTAACATTGAGTAGTTACGGCCGTAACATGGCTACGTTTTTCTCCATTTGTGAGTTACGCCCGTATGTTATGATGTTATGCCCGTATGGAGTTTCAGACTTCATTTTCAGCCCAGAAATTTCTGACTTTTGCGTTTTCGCCCCAAATCTTCTTCAGATGATAACTTTTGATATATAACTCAGATTTTGAATCCGGAAAGACTGCCGAACTCGTCTCGGAAAGCCCAACAACATGAATACATAAAAATTCAACAAAGAGAATATTTTATAAACATGTTATTTCTTGAGTAAATCAATAATTCAATCCGATTAAGACTAGATTTACATCTTTATCCGATAAAAATAAAATTATTAAAAACTAATTAATTAAAAGCAAAAAACGAGTAGACTAGCTCAATTATGGGTGAAATTTATCGATACAAATCATGGATAAGTGTATAAAACTGACACTTATCACGTGTCGAACCTCTGGATCCGGGTTGGTTTGTGGATCTTTCCAAGCCAGGGGCCCAACGAATTTTATCTTAGACAAAGTGTCTAGTCTATTGGGTTTGTTGGGCTGATTGGAAAGACTTTGTTGGGCTTGGGCTGGATTGACAAAATTTGTCCACTACAGTTTGTCCCCCACTCTCTAATTATAATTTTTCTAATTGGAGAGTTAATGAGGTTAAGTAATCGAGATTATCAGTGTTGCGTTCGAGTCAACGTTTGGGTCCAATATGCCTGTTCATTGGAGTTTGTTTGTTTAAACATATGTGGCATCGTCCATGGCGAATTTTCCTTTATTTAGACAATAAATCGAAAAAAGAAAAAAAAGTGAAAAAGTTGTTCTTGACAAGCGGCTTCTAATAAATATCTACGAGTAGGCTTTGTCATCTGATCACTCAAATAAAACCGTTCGGATCGGCTGATTTATCTTTTGAATCTGAGGAGAAAGTGGACCAACAGCTATATATAAAATTGCATCCGATATATAGCATAACTAGCGACCTGGCCGAGTGGCGCGGACAATCACTGCTGGCTTCATCAACCCGCGTTCGAGTCCTTGCTTCAGCAAAATATTTTTGCTGATTTTGGCACAAGGCACAACCCGTGGGTCTGATTGTGGCGGGCCGAATCCGGGCGACCTGTTCTGTTCGAATGACCCGCGGATCCAGTTGGTTGCATTGTTGGCGCCGGTTGCAGTGGTGATTGCATCGCCCATCTGTCCTCCAGTAGCCTTTTGTTTTGTCATAATAGGTGGTTCGGGAGTTGTGATATGTTCACCTGCAAGGAAGGTCACACGGCCTATGTTAGATTGTGCGATAGAAATATTAGGATTCTTTACCAATGAGGTCGGGTTCGGCGTTTGTTGCTCAGATCCGCCGCCAGGAGGGGTTACGATGTCATCATCAAGACATATCATTGGGTTGACTGGAACCCTGAAGCGAGAGGTCGAGTCGGTCTGCCTTTTGGATGCCGCTGTCTCGAGGCGGACAAGTAGATCAGCATTTTCCTTCTCCAGCTTTAGCCTATTCTCTCGCTCTTGGTTTATCTGCTCGGTCAGAGCGGCGATCCGGTCTTGAGATCCAGTAAGGTGTCGGGTCGGACAAAATCATCTAAGTGGATCCGTCAGACATGGCTGGTAGTAAAGACTCTATAGTATGATTGTTGATTAACTCGATTGCTAGGGCCCCACGGTGGGCGCCAAATTGTAGGGGTGATTCCTACCATTGATGATGATGACGTCAGGCACGTCAGTCAGGTTGATTGAATCGGGCACTAGCAACCTGTCAACACAAAACACGTAAGAGCCCTCAGAGAGCACCGGTGGGGTGTCAGCCGAAGAGCCTCCAACGCTCAAGTCAGTAAGCAATTTTATATTGAATAAAGTTGAAATAAACGAATTAAATATAATAAATAATAGAGCAGTTGATGATGTTGGTGGTATTGGACGGTCAGGTACGTCCGATGAGTGATGGAGGTAAGGCGGTGGTTGAGAGCGCCGGAGATCGGTGATATTGGACGGTCAGGTACGTCCTATGAGTGATGGAGGTAAGGCGGTGGTTAAGAGCGCCGGAGATCGGTGATATTGGACGGTCAGGTACGTCCGGTTAGCGAAGGAGATAAGGCGGTGGTTGAGAGCGCATGAGGATGACAGAGAATTATTAGGGAGAGTAAGTTCAGTAGAGAATGACTTAGAATTCAATGAATCGATTGGGTCGATTGTCTTGTCATTATATAGGACAGCTTGGGATCCTTATTCCCTTATTCGTCCGTCACGTTGATTCGTTTGTCTGGCACATGCCCGTTGATTCTCTTTATCTGTCACATGCCCGTTGATTCGCTTTGTCTGTCACATGCCTGTTGATTCGCTTTGTCTGTCACATGCCCGTTGATTCGCTTTGTCTTGTCACATGTCCGTTTGTTGAGCTCCTTGGCCCTCAACTCTATTCGTCCGTTACTTTAGCATGCTTTTTTGACTTTTGACTGGCTCAAAAGTTATTTTATTTGACCATTCGAATACGCGTGGCTGACGTGTCGAACCCCTGGATTCGGGTTGGTTTGTGGATATTTCCAAGCCAGGGGCCCAATGAATTTTATCATAGACAAAGTGTCTAATCTATTGTGTTTGTTGGGCTGATTGGAAAGACTTTGTTGGGTTTGGACTGGATTGACAAAATTTGTCCACTACAATAATGAATCGAAATCCAACAAGGATCAAGAATGACTCACCGGGGTGAAATGATAATGTAATGAGTGATAGCTCAAATGAAATGATCGGAACCATTGTTCCCCGTGAAGTGAATGATTAGTTTGATAATTATAAGTCTCAACTGTCAGGAGTATGCCCTCGAATGCCACTCAGAAGTTGTTGAGTGAGGGCATTGTACTTGTAATTATGTAAACCATTTATATAAGGCAAAGGAATGTTTCTTTATTTACTGGTAGTTACTGGCATTCCTAACTCATAAATAAATATATAGAAACTAGTCCGTGTATTTGAGAGCAAAACGTTCCACTCCTTATTGGATAAGGGGGTCGGCACTGGAAAGGGTTATAGCTCAAATACTTAATCGTTCGCAAGTCGATGAAACTTGACTGGGCATTAAATTTTATGTGAAGACTTGTATGACGTGTTCTTTGACATGGAGAGTGCCTGTCGAACGCTAATGGTTAGTGGGAGCACACGTTATAGGTATGCTAATTGGATTAGTATACTCGAACCGACTCACCCTCGATTCATCACACGGATTTCACTCGGGACGATCAATGATGGAATCTAAAGGTTGTGATAGGTATTCGTGAACCTTCGACTTGAGGATTTAGTAGGGATGTGCTTGTGACGTCAAGATTTTCATTAGAGTAGTTCGACCACATAAACGGAAGGCGGGGTCAACCTCGACGTGCATCTTGATGGGCAAGTAGCGAGTCTACGAATACCAAGATAGAATTCTTTCTCTGTTAGTGAACATGTTATATGTCCTATGCGGTTATTGGCGAGATGAGATCATAAGTCTTTGGCAAAGCATTGGAGCTAGTGTATTAGATACACGAGAGCTCGATGATCTCGATTTGCATTAACGCATGCATAGCGTCAAGTACGAGATAGGGTTTGACAGGCCGTGACCCTATAACTTGATCGGGACATTTGAAAGAAGGGTTTTATACGTATCTTGGTATTCACGAGAATGGTTCTTGAATGATCCCAATCATTCGTTCTCGGTTAAGTGCAGTGTAGGCCGCCAGTGGCTAGGTGGTGCTACTACTCTTTGGATCCTCCCATTCTTGATCGAGACGGACCTACCAGTCGCGCATTAGGATTGGCGACGGAATGAATCAAGCTAATTATCTCATTATGTGTATTAGATATTGGATATCTAAATTTGGGACATTAGATGTCTAAATCGATTTATTGGATAAATTGATTTACGGCCTAATGAATTAAATAAATTACTGGGTGATTAATTTAATTCATGTATATAATTATTTCTTGGAGAAATTAATTATATTATTTTGTTTTTGATATGTTTAATTAATTGGATTAATTAATCGATATAAATACATCGAAACGGAATCGGAGTTTATCTGTTTGGACTTTGGAGTCAAAGCAACCGAACTCGTCCGTTTTTCATCATGGCCACCCTCCTCTTTTCCACCTAATTTCCCCTTGTCTTTTGTTTCCATTTTATATGGATGATATTGACATGGTGTGGATACCTCTCATGTGAATGAGTTGTATAAGTTGGTGGAAGGTGTATAAAGAATAATATGTAGACTTGTGATTGAGAAGATATAATATCACATACATATTTCACACTTTGAAAAAGAGAGAGACGTAAGAGAGTTTGTAGGAGAGAGAGAAAAGAACTTAGAGTTCATTTCATGGTGTTCATACTCATCTTCATCTTCTTCACTAACTTCTTATTCATTTTTCTTGGAGAAAATTGAGAGAAAAATATTGAGAGAATTTTGATAAACATACTTGGAGTATATTCATCAAAATCAAAGCTTCATCACTTGATTCTAGCCGTAACCTTAGAGGTTAATCGGGTGTTGTCATTCCGGTCGTTTTTCCGGCGCGTGACAAGTAGAGACACGGTGCTTTCGGCGTTGGATCGTTCAAGGGCTTGGAGCGGATTGAACTCGTAGAGATCAAACTAAAGCTTGGGGAATAGCTCAAGAGAAGGTTACCATTTAATCAACGGACTTCGAGGGTTAGTTTCTTACGACTCTTGCTTTTTGTTTATATATTCGTATATACGTAGCTCGATCGATCCTCGTAGGGATTCGGATCGAATTAATTTTCGTTTTACCGCTTCCGCTGGGCCTTCGTTTTAGGCACCGAATCCCAACATCAACGTGATTGATATATGATGAATGACTTATGTGAATGAATGAACGACAAAAGAAATGAATGATTATCCTATTACCGAGCAAGAATTAACTTGTTCAAAACCGGTGATGAATGTCCTATTGTATCACAGTTAAAGCAAACAACAGTCGAACTCGTCGTCTAAGAAGAAAATGCTCTCCAGCACAAAGACGACTAGAAAACGATCTCCTGAATGTCGGAGTCCGATGTCCCTCTGACAGCTCTTTCCATACCGAGGTAGGAAAGTCACATGATAATTACAGATCCCGTATGAAGATTGCATTATGATTACGTGACAAAATGATGATAATGAGCATACACGCTCTAACACAATGAATGCATTAATAATGCAATAAAATGATCGTCGACATGATGCTGGAATATGATAAGATCGCATGAAAGATCAAGTGAGGTAACATGATTATCTGATGAAATTCCTGAAATGATTATCTTGAACAAGTTAACCGAATTGAAAGTTCGATCCACAAGATCAACAACTGAACCGCGAGATGGACTGGATGATTAATGAATTAACTGAGCAATGAGATTTTCTGAGTGATGAATGAATTAACTGAACAATGAGATTGACTGAGTGATGAATGAATTAACTGAATAATGAGATTGACTGAGTGATGAATTAACTGAACAATGAGATTGACTGAGTGATGAATGAATTAACTGAGCAATGAGATTGACTGAGTGATGAATGAATTAACTGAACAATGAGATTGACTGAGTGATGAATGAATTAACTGAACAATGAGATTGACTGAGTGATGAATGAATTAAATGAACAATGAGGTTGTCTGAGTGATGAATGAATTAACTAAACAATGAGATTGACTGATTGATGAATAAATTAACTAAGCAATGAGATTGACTGAGTGATGAATGAATAAATTGAACAATGAGATTGACTGAGTGATGAATGAATTAACTAAACAATGAGATTGACTGAGTGATGAATGAATTAACTGAACAATGAGATTGACTGAGTGATGAATGAATTAACATGATCGACAAGATCAAAATGATGATTGAGGATTGTTAGCTGATGAATGAGTTGATCCTTAGCACTTACACAAGTCACACGTGCTCCAAAACACGTAATGAAGCAAATAGTCGGTGTGGACTGAATGCTTTGCAACCTAATGGGGAATTTTGTGAAATTCGACGAGTTCATGGTCACTCGAGAGTTTAATATATTTTTGGCATCTATCCTTAGCAGGTATCAGTGATGCCTCGACTATTTGATTTTCAAGTCTAGTGATTGTCATCCTTGTTCTGCTGCATGTACATCGAGACTCATCTTCCTAAGCACCATAAGCAAATAACTAACATTCAATTTGATCATGTGGTTCAACAATTCAGGATATTTTATCATATTAAAGAATTCAGGGGAAAATATATCCACATGGTCAGACGTATCTCCTTCCATTTTGTAGATATTGTAAGAACTAAGATATTCCACCTCTACACGGGCCATCTTTGTAACACCCCAAACTAGGCGGATATTACAGTGCCGTGGACCCGTGACTGAGACCCACCAGGCGAATGAAAATTAATAAATTAAATAATATAATTGTAGTACCGAACCACATTATATCATCAATTACTCCGACGAGGAGTTTCATTATAACACAACCAAGATAATACCGAATACATGTATATTTTATATGAAGATAAAATACACAACACTGAATGAAACAGAGTATCCAAATGGAAATCTGCAGCGGAAAATAAATGGCGACAAGATCAATGACTGAAAGGATTGGGGCCTCCCTACTAGTATCACTGGGACTCCTCGCTGTCAACGTTCTCTTCCCGTGCTTTTGCCTTGCCATGACCTGAAAACAATATCCCCCAACGCGGTCAGTCACACAGAACAACAATCCTCAAGGGTTGAATATACACACGGAAGGCTGCCGGCAGTGACTCGGCCAGGCAGGCCATTTTTTCACCCGGCTCGATTTTTTCGTGTATTCTTGAAAATTAATCTCCCGCATGTTAAATTAGATTTAATATGATTAATGATTTATGGTATTTCATTTTATAAGGGAAATTCGATTAATTGGAATAATTGTGGTCGACCGAATTATTTTGAACGTTATCATATTACCGGTTGTGTGAATCGATTGGATCGGTTCGTATTGCTGATTATTGATTGGATCATATGTAATCTTCTCGCTATCCATTTATTGAGTATTTATTGGATGAATGCTTTTGAATGGGGATGTGGTTCATGGACTTAGTTTGAATCGTTCGTTTTATTCGATTGGGTTGTAAAGGCCGTTTTGAGCCTATTTATTTTACTAGAAATATTTGTATCTAGGATGCAACTTTTCAATGTAAAATTTATATGTAATGACGAAGACCGGAGGAAGATCCGTTTCGATAAGACGAAGATTCAAGACGAAGACTTGTAATTAGATTACGGAGTTTTTGTTTTCTAGGAACGGTCCATGAACCACATGTTGGTAGCAACTAGGTTTTGAATGGTTGTTACATATTCTATGAATGCAACAAATGCGCTAAAATGATTAATGTGCAAAGTGTAACTTTAATCGCGAAAATTATCCCACAACAAATTATTAAGTTTATAAGGTTTCAAGGTTTTCCTTCCCTCCATCGAGCTTTCGGGAAATTGAAATCCAAACCGGATGTGCTATGCTTCCGAGTTATCGGGGTAGTCGTTCGGGGAGGACGGATAAATTACAGGGAGTGCATTGTGTAATACCCGAGATTTCTGTTATGTATTTGGAACTTGTGATATTGTAATGATTGTACTTTTGTCTGAGTACTATTCTCCGTATTTCATAATCCGGCGATGTTGAGCGTATGATTTCATGAATGTGACTTAAAAATTGTAATTCTGCGCATGTAGCGCACGCTATCGGCTATATGTAGCGTGCGCTAACATGGATTCATAGCGCGCGCTACAAAGGATCATTAGCGCACGCTATGCGTGGTCAATTTGATTGAGACGTGTGGTAGGTGAGATCAGGCCGAGAATCTTGGTCGGATTGTGTCGGCATGAACCTGGACGGCTTTCGGGAAAAGCCAAGTCAACGCCTTAGCGCACGCTACAGGCATGTGAATAGCGCACGCTAAGTGCTGAATATAGTGAAGTCAGTAAGGCGTTAGCGCACGCTTCTGGCGAGGACTAGCGCGCTAATAATCATTTCCTATAAATATGACATCCTTTTCGTATTTTCGGTCCTTTATTCTCCCTCACCCGAATTCTTATACTTAGAATATTACTCTCAACGTCCTAAACACTTCTTAGCAACATCCTAGCTCGTGATTGAAGATCGTAGATCATAGGAGATTGGAGTTCAAGCCTTCGGTGTTGGATTTGCTTCGAATTTCCTCCGAGATCTTCACTACTTGAGGTAGGTGATTCTTCATCAATAATAGTAGTTTTCTGAAGGACGTTTGATCATGTTTATCTTGTTAGTTAGATTTTTAAGTAGTCGAACGTCATGTGTTAGAAGGATATTTTCGATGTTTCGATACTTATTCACCGTATAAACCATTAAACCTCTTGGTGTTTGAACTCCTAGCATATTCTGAAGCTTCAAACCAAATTCTGATCAGTAGATGGATATTACCTAATTGTTACGTTTTACATAGTGGAATCATGCGTTTTGGAACGTAGGACGAAGGGAACTTAGGATACTTTCTCGAGATCAAGATGAATTTTGATGATAATATGTACTCTTGTATCATGTAGTTGTTTAATCCGTAGAGATCTTTCTCAGACCGTATGAGCATGATATACACTAAGATGGCTTGTATTATCACCATAGAATTTATGAGATCATCACCATTCAATCCAGTTTTCTGTCAATAGTAATCTGCCATGCACGGTTAGCGCACGCTAACATACGTGAGTTAACGTGCGCTATCGGGGATAAGTTAACGCACACTACGTTTGGTACGTAACGTACGTTATGATATCAACCGAGCCAGTCGGCTGATCAGAGAGCTGTCAGTCCATGGCTAGCGTACGCTAGGCTTAGACGATAGCGTACGCTAACGGGCAGGCTTAGCGCACGTTACGTATAGTACGTAGCGCGCGCTAAGTAGTTCAGGCAGAATGCATTTTTTTGAGCTTGCGGTCGTAAACTTGATTATTAGACGTTCGTACGACTTGAGAGAAATTCTCTATTATTTCATAGGTCCGAGCCTTGCATAGGGGACGATCGAGGGGCGGTTGCTTACGGACGCGTGTCATTTGTTGGAGTATTTCCATTCTTGCCATTTTCGAGGCAAGTATCATATGTCGAGTTCGGTTTATATTGAAACTTTGATCATGCTTGTGGTTTTGTTCATGTTGTTGAATATGAGATGTATTTCTGAAATTTCTCGTGGTATTAGTTGTTATTTGTTCGTATTGATGAACATATTGAAATGCATATATGTATGCATAGTTGATTGATTTATGGTATAAATGATCCGAGGGGATCATGAGGATCTATGCTGAGGGCGCTGGATCGAATGTCCACCATGCGTTGGTCCGACGGGGTCATCATGGGGATCTATGCTGAGGGCGCTGGATCGCTGGACGGGTTTTCCACCATGCGTTGGTCCGACAGGATCATCATGGGGATCTATACCAAGGGCGCTAGATCGCTGGATTACCCTGTACTGTGTTGATGGAATCGTGAGGATTCGCATCGTTGGATTCCGGTGACGGAAGTCCGTTTTGCATGTTTTATGATGCATTGATGATTTATGTATTACGATACTTGTACTAGCATTGTTTGGCTAACCCCTTCGGGGGTGGACATTGTTTTGATGTTCAGGTAGCCGAGGAGCGGGAAAGCAACCACAGTACCGACAGGACGATGAAATGGTTCAGTGATGTGGTTGATGTTATTGTTATTGTGATTTGTCTTCTTGGTCTATTTAGTAGTCGAGTACGTCTGTTTTAATAATGTCTTTTCGATATGGTTGTATAAGTTAACTCATTTGATCGGTTGAATCAAATCTGTATTTGAACTTCAGTTGTACGATTGGATTATATTTACACTCCTTTTAAAATTAGCCTTGTAAATCCTTACCTAAAGGGTTTACGGCGCTGTAATTATTCCGAATATCTCGGGGTGTTACAGAATATGGTATCAGAGCTAAGATTCATGGATATCTTGGCAGTCGGGTTAGTTGGGTCTGTTTACTTTATTTGACTATTGGTCGTTCGTAACATCACTGCTGAGCCAGCATCGTCGTGTGGACCGTGGTTGTAAGTTCCTAAATCTCAAATACTACCGTTTTATTTTATTCATGTTTTGTGAATATTGATGGATGTACTTTTAGAAAGTTTGCCCTGGATATTGAGTATTTATGTTTACAGTATGTTGAGAGGAGGTCGTGGACGCGACGCGCGGTCGTGGACGCGACGTGGAAATGCGAGACAAGAAGAGTCGGTATCTACCCCGAGAGATAACCGCTAGTCGAACGGATTCCCATTAGGGGACGGCGAGGATCGGCAAATAATAATGCGAGATCCTAACGTGCGGGAGTGCTTCAGTGGTTGCCCAGATAAACCAGGTTTGCTCAAGTTGTGGATCGCATGCGACGGCGATGGGGCGGCAACATAACGTGGATAATCGAGGAGATAAATGGCTTAAAGTGATCAAATTGCATCCTCCGAAATTTGACGGATTCTGTGAGACGCTTTCTTGGGATCAGTGAAGGAATTAGAAAAGATTTTTGCGGGGATTAACTATCCCAACGATAGGAAGGTTCCGTCGCGGTATCTTCGGACAGGGAGGCTTTCGGCGGTGGGAGGCCATTCGGCCAGGAGGAGCACAATGTTGGTGGACGGAATTCAAATTGATGAGAAGCGCGATTGTCCTCGCCCGATTAGAGAAGCCCGAGTTCGGGAGTTTTTCTCACCACAAAATTGAAGCATACGTGACGGACGTGATTAAGACCTTTAATCACCGGTGACTTATGTGCGCCACTTGGTCGAGACCGAGGCGGAAAGGATTTTCCATTTTGACATGCGAATGAAGCGGAAATTCAGCAATATATGTCGGATTTGAATGTACCACCTTGCGTGATATCGGGACAAGGCGTTGGCCTATGATATGAAGGAGGCGGTAGAAATCGCGGAAGCAAAGCGAGAAGGTGTCTGGCAACTTCACGGAGAATAAGAGTAGCGGGCCTCGCAGGGGTCAGTCCTCTTTTCATTCATCCAGGAGACCTCCGCATCCTTCTCGAGGTGGAAGGAAGTTCCGGGCAGCACCAACCGTTTCAGACGCAGGGAAGAAATGTTATAACTATGGCAAAGCGGGGCACATTCGACGTGACTGTTTCGCGCCTGCTGTGACCTATTTCGAATGTGGACAGGAAGGACATCGCGCAACATTTTGTGGGAATGCGACTAGATCTTTTGGTACTCGCACTCCTGTACCGGTTCCGAAGGACACTAGTGTAAACCAGACGCAGCAGAGCGGTTTCCCACAGCAGAATGTTGGGAGAAGAGAGGCATCCAGCGCTGGGTCCGTTCCTCCACGTATTTACGAGATGAAGAAGGATGATCAGAACACAGCTGTTGCATCAGGTACGATTCAGATCCTTTTGCAACCACTTAGTGTCTTGTTCGATTCGGGAGCTACGCATTCTTTTATATCTTTGAACTGTGTTAATCATTTGAAAATCTCGTGCTTGTATAATTGTGAACCTTATGTTGTGGGATTACCGAGCGGAGATAAAATTGTGGGAACCCTAGAAGCTAGGGATTTTCCAGTGACTATAGGAGGAAGAGATTGGCCATCAAATCTTATTGTAGTTGACATCTACGGTGACGATTTAATTCTCGGAGACGATTGGCTCAACCGTTATGGAGCTATTCTGAATTACCGGGAGAGAGTTATTTCTATCATTGCTGATGACGGATCTGAACACTTATTCCAAGGATGGAGACCGGGAAGCTCGGGAAAATTGATCAAGGCAATGAAAGCCGTGAAATTACTGAAGCAGGGATGTCATGGACTTTGGTGCTATGCCATGAGGAAAGAGGAAAGAATAGAGCTCTCATCGATTCCAGTTGCGAATGAATTCTCCGACGTATTTCCTGACGAACTACCTGGGCTACCTCCGCAGAGGGAAGTGGAATTCACCATCGAATTAGAGCCTGGAGCAGCCCCTATTTCCAGAGCACCATACCACATGGCACCAACCGAGATGTATGAACTCAAGAAGCAACTGGAGGAATTGTCACAGAAGGGTTATATTCAACCTAGCGTTTCTCCTTGGGGAGCGCCCGTTCTCTTTGTCCGGAAGAAAGACGGATCCCTCCGACTGTGTATCGATTACAGGGAGCTTAACAAAATGACGATCAAGAATAAGTATCCTATACCTCGGATCGACGACTTGTTTGGTCAACTGCAAGGGGCAAGGGTATTCTCGAAGATTGACTTGCGATCAGGATACCATCAGTTGAGAATTAAGGAATCGGATGTACCGAAGTCTGCATTCAGATCCCGGTACGGGCATCATGAATTTGTAGTAATGCCATTTGGACTTACCAATGCTCCTGCGGTGTTCATGCAATTGATGAATCAGGTATTCTTAGAATACTTGGATAAATTTGTGGTCGTCTTCATTGATGACATCTTGATATATTCGAAGGAAGCAGAGGAGCATGCTGAACATTTGCGTGTGGTTTTGAGCACCTTGAGGAAGGAACATCTGTATGCAAAGCTTTCCAAGTTCGAGTTCTGGATTAGGGAAGTAACCTTCCTTGGGCATGTGATATCAGCCGACGGGGTTCAGGTGGACCCGAAGAAAGTCGAAGCAATCTTGGAATGGGAAGTTCCTAGTAACGTGAAAGAAGTCCGGAGTTTCCTAGGACTTGCTGGATATTATCGCCGCTTTGTAGAGGGATTTTCCAAAATTCTCGTCCGCTCACTCAGCTGTTGCAGAAAACTCAAAAGTTCACGTGGAATGAGAAGTGCCAGGCTGGTTTTGACGAACTTAAGAGGAGGCGGCGGCACCTATATTAGCGCTACGAGAGGCTGATGGATTCATGGTATCTGGCACGCTTGAATCGAGTGCAGGTTGTGTGTTGATGCAAAAGGATAAGGTGATTGCTTATGCTTCTCGGCAATTGAAACCGTATGAGGTTAATTACCCGACTCACGATCCGGAGCTAGCACTTGTGGTCTTTGCCTTGAAAATTTGGCGACATTATTTATGCGGTACTCGTTGCGGATCTTCTGAGACCATAAGAGCCTCAAGTACATTTTCAGTCAGAAAGAATTAAACATGAGGCAGAGAAGGTGGCTGGAATTGATCAAGGATTACGACTTGGAGATTCTCTATCATCCGGGGAAAGCAAACGTAGTAGCCGATGCTTTGAGCCATAAACATGTTTCTCTTTGAGTGTTGGAAGCACTTACATCACAAACCAGCATTCAGCGGGAACTGATCCGTGAAGTGGTTGAAGTATGGACACCAGTAATCCAAGGGCAACTATATGTGATGGAACTGACTTCATCACTAGTCGAGGAGATCAAATCTAAGCAGTTAAACGATTCTCTGACCCTTCGATTCTGTGATGAAGTAAAGAAGGGAAAAGCCCCAGGAATCGTGATACAAGACGATGGAGTTCTGAGATTTCAGAGTCGACTTTGCGTTCCCGATGATGATGATCTGAGACGGACTATTCTGCAGGAAGCTCATAGCGCGCCCTATTCTATTCACCCAGGCATTAGTAAGATGTATAAGGATTTAAAACAAAACTACTGGTGGGGGAATATGAAAAAGGACGTAGCAGATTATGTTTCGAGGTGTTTGACGTGTCAGCAGGTTAAGATTGAACATCAGCGACCTGCCGGAATGTTAAAGCCGCTTCCGATCCCTGAATGGAAGTGGGAGGACATCTCGATGGATTTCATCACCAGTATGCCAAGGACTAGAATGGGAATGAACATGATTTGGGTTGTAGTTGATCGACTAACCAAATCGGCTCATTTCCTAGGAATTAAAGATACATGTGGACCTGAGAGATTGGCTCGAGTATTTATTGCAGAGATAGTCAGATTGCATGGGACGCCGAAGACCATTATTTCGGATCGAGATGGTCGTTTCGTGTCGTACTTCTGGAAAGCAGTTCACAGGGCTTTGGGGACTGAGCTCAACTTTAGCACGGCTTATCATCCCCAAACGGACGGTCAGTCCGAAAGGATTATACAAACGGTAGAAGACATGCTTAGAGCTTGTGCATTAGATTGGTCAACTGAATGGGAAGTTCACTTGCCCTTGATCGAGTTCACCTATAATAATAGTTGGCATGCTTCTATTAAGATGGCACCATTTGAAGCTTTGTACGGAAGAAGATGTCGATCACCCCTGTGCTGGGATGATTCTTCGGACTTGATCGGGACAGAACCGGAATTGATAGTTCAGACTCAAGAGAAGATAGCTTTGATTCGGGAAAGACTGTTGACTGCCCAGAGTCGATAGAAGTCTTATGCAGACGTACGTCGTCGCCCTCTAGAGTTTGACGTTGGGAATCATGTACTATTGAAGGTGTCTCCTACATGAGGGATTTTCCGTTTTGGGAGGAGAGGCAAGCTTAGTCCGAGATATATCGGACCATTTGAGATCCTCGAGAGAGTTGGAGATTTAGCATACAGGTTGGCCTTACCGCCATCGCTAAGTCATGTTCACAATGTGTTTCACGTATCCCAACTGCGGAAGTATGTACCAGGACGAGTAGAAATATTTGAAGGTCCCTCTCCCGGATAATTTATGGCAACGTGACCCCAGTCACGTCATTGATTTCGACGAGATCGAGATAGCTAATGATGGCACCTTCGAAGAGAGACCAATAAAGATACTTGAGAGTCGGATCAAACAGTTGAGGAATAAACCAATACACTTGGTTAAAGTACAATGGTCATGACACGGAGTCAAAGAGGCCACTTGGGAGACAGAGGACAGTATGAAGACTAGATATCCGGAGTTGTTTTCATCTTAAGTTTCGGGACGAAACTTCTTTTTAGGGAGGAAGGATGTAATACCCGAGATTTCTGTTATATATTTGGAACTTGTGATATTGTAATGATTGTACTTTTGTCTGAGTACTATTCTCCGTATTTCATAATCCGGCGTTGTTGAGCGTATGATTTCATGAATGTGACTTAAAAATTGTAATTCTGCGCATGTAGCGCACGCTATCGGCTATATGTAGCGTGCGCTAACATGGATTCATAGCGCGCGCTACAAAGGATCATTAGCGCACGCTATGCGTGGTCAATTTGATTGAGACGTGTGGTAGGTGAGATCAGGCCGAGAATCTTGGTCGAATTGTGTCGGCATGAACCTGGATGGCTTTCGAGAAAAGCCAAGTCAACGCCTTAGCGCATGCTACAGGCATGTGAATAGCGCACGCTAAGTGCTGAATACAGTGAAGTCAATAAGACGTTAGCGCACGCTACGAGCAGGGACTAGCGCGCGCTAATAATCATTTCCTATAAATATGACAACATCCTTTTCGTATTTTCAGTCCTTTATTCTCCCTCACCCGAATTCTTATACTTAGAATATTACTCTCAACGTCCTAAACACTTCTTAGCAACATCCTAGCTCGTGATTGAAGATCGTAGATCATTGGAGATTGGTGTTCAAGCCTTCGGTGTTGGATTTGCTTCGAATTTCCTCCTTGTTCTTCACTACTTGAGGTAGGTGATTCTTCATCAATAATAGTAGTTTTCTGAAGGACGTTTGATCATGTTTATCTTGTTAGTTAGATTTTTAAGTAGTCGAACGTCATGTGTTAGAAGGATATTTTCGATGTTTCGATACTTATTCACCGTATAAACCATTAAACCTCTTGGTGTTTGAACTCCTAGCATATTCTGAAGCTTCAAACCAAATTGTGATCAGTAGATGGATATTACCTAGTTGTTACGTTTTACATAGTGGAATCATGCGTTTTGGAACGTAGGACGAAGGGAACTTAGGATACTTTCTCGAGATCAAGATGAATTTTGATGATAATACGTACTCTTGTATCATGTAGTTGTTTAATCCGTAGAGATCTTTCTCAGACCGTATGAGCATGATATACACTAAGATGGCTTGTATTATCACCATAGAATTTATGAGATCATCACCATTCAATCCAGTTTTCTGTCAATAGTAATCTGCCATGCACGGTTAGCGCACGCTAACATACGTGAGTTAACGTGCGCTATCGGGGATAAGTTAACGCACGCTACGTTTGGTACGTAACGTACGTTATGATATCAGCCGAGTCAGTCGGCTGATCAGAGAGCTGTCAGTCCATGGCTAGCGTACGCTAGGCTTAGACGATAGCGTACGCTAACGGGCAGGCTTAGCGCACGTTACGTATAGTACGTAGCGCGCGCTAAGTAGTTCAGGCAGAATGCATTTTTTTGAGCTTGCGGTCGTAAACCGGATTATTAGACGTTCGTACGACTTGAGAGAAATTCTCTATTATTTCTTAGGTCCGAGCCTTGCATAGGGGACGATCGAGGGGCGGTTGCTTACGGACGCGTGTCATTTGTTGGAGTATTTCCATTCTTGCCATTTTCGAGGCAAGTATCATATGTCGAGTTCGGTTTATATTGAAACTTTGATCATGCTTGTGGTTTTGTTCATGTTGTTGAATATGAGATGTATTTCTGAAATTTCTCGTGGTATTAGTTGTTATTTGTTCGTATTGATGAACATATTGAAATGCATATATGTATGCATAGTTGATTGATTTATGGTATAAATGATCTGAGGGGATCATGAGGATCTATGCTGAGGGCGCTAGATCGAATGTCCACCATGCGTTGGTCCGACGGGATCATCATGGGGATCTATGCTGAGGGCGCTGGATCGCTGGACGGGTTTTCGACCATGCGTTGGTCCGACGGGATCATCATGGGGATCTATACCAAGGGCGCTAGATCATTTGGATTACCTGTCTTGTGTTGATGGAATCGTGAGGATTCGCATCGTTGGATTCCGTGACGGAAGTCCGTTTGCATGTTTTATGATGCATTGATGATTTATGTATTACGATACTTGTACTAGCATTGTTTTGCTAACCCCTTGAGGGTGGACATTGTTTTGATGTTCGGGTAGCCGAGGCGGGAAAGCAACCACGATGCAAACGGAGACGATGAAATGGTTCAGTGATGTGGTTGATGTTATTGTTATTGTGATTTGTCTTCTTGGTCTATTTAGTAGTCGAGTACGTCTGTTTTAATAATGTCTTTTCGATATGGTTGTATAAGTTAACTCATTTGATCGGTTGAATCAAATCTGTATTTGAACTTCAATTGTACGATTGGATTATATTTACACTCCTTTTAAAATTAGCCTTGTAAATCCTTACCTAAAGGGTTTACGGCGCTGTAATTATTCCGAATATCTCGGGGTGTTACACATTGGATGCCTTCGGTTGGAGCAAATTTTATCCCTAGAAACCTGATAGGTTGCCAAATAAGATTCAATTGTGAAACTGATTTGCGTCGATGGTATAAACTTAACTTGTTCACGAACCATAGAAACCGTATAGGTTGAGGGGAGTGAACAAGGGGAAAAAGAAGATCGAATCATTCATTAGATGGGTTGGTGTTGGACACCACTTTATGAAAATTAATAGACTAGAAACCTGTTCGGTTGCCCTCTATTAAGATTTATAAAGAACTCGATCACCACTATGAAGTAGAGCGACGATACTTCCGTTTTTCACATGGGAGTGTGTTATTCCGATAAAATAGTGGGAGCTGGGTAACAAGAATAGAAAAGACCTTAATTCTATACTCAGATCAAAATATAACACGTCCTCAAAATGATATCCATGATCGAGAGATTGGAGGCTCTTGATTTTAAAATGGATACTTCTCTCCAAACCGACCTTATCCTACAGTCTCTCCCTGATTCCTTCTCACAGTTTGTTATGAACTTCAACTGCAATGAGATTGCATGTAATTTAGCTGGGCTAATGAACAAACTTGTGACCGCTCAGTCTCAGATGAAGACTCCGCGGATGAAGGAGTCGGCCCTTGTGATTTCTTCTGGACTTCGGAAGTCTAAGAATTAGAAGAAAAAGACCAAGAAGCGGACTGGACCACAAGCAAAGGACCTTAAGGGTAAGGGCAAGGCCCCGATGGTTCCGAAGAACAAGAAGAAGAAGGATGCTTGTCTCAAGTGCGGTGAGCTAGGCCACTGGGCTAGAGACTATCCGATTCTTCATGGCACTTCGTCTGAGAACTTTTAGTTTTGGAAACAAATTGTTACGCTCATGTATTTTCTCCTTCTGGATCTTTGGATTCGGTACTAGTTCTCATATTTATACCGTGAATCAGGATCTGGAACAAAGTAGGAAGCTTGGAGCTGGAGAAGTTATGATCACAGTCGGAAGCGGGCATAGTGTCAAGGCGACCGACATAGGATCACTTCTTTTGGGTTTAGAATCCGGCTTTGTTTTGACTTTAGAAGATGTACTTGTTTTGCCCAAGGGGCACAAAAACATTGTATCCATTCCGGTCATAGACCGAAAAGGCTTTTTATTTTTCATTGGTGATGGTTCCTGCAAAATTTGTTTCAGAAATAAACTAGTGGGTACTGCTACAGTGTTAAATGGATTGTATCATCTAAATCTCAGCAACAAAGTAGTTGTGAATACTATGACTAAAAAATGTGGTAGGGATGAAACCAATCAAGTTTTGAAATGGCATCTTAGACTTGGTCATGTTGGTCAGACCAAGGTTTACAAGATGGAAAAAGATGGACTTATGGGTCCATTGGGATCGGATCCCTTTCCTACATGTGAATCTTGCCTCAAAGGCAAAATGACTAAGTCCCCCTTTATAGGGACTTTTGAAAGAGCCGCTGATAAATTGGGATTAATCCATACTGACATTTGTGGTGCTTTGGAAGCAGCACATGACGGATATCAATATTTCATTACGTTTACAGATGATCATACTAGGTATGGTTATGTATACTTAATGAAACATAAATCCGAGGCCTTTGAGAAATTCTAGGAATTCAAGGCCCTAGTCGAGAAACAAACTGGTAATCATATCAAAGCACTTCGGTCGAACCGAGGTGGCGAGTATATGAGTACGGAGTTTGATGAGTTCCTTAAGGAACATGGAATAGTTTCACAACTAACACCTCCAGGTACTCCTCAGTTAAATGGTGTGACAGAAAGAAGGAACCGGACCCTGTTGAACATGGTCCGTTCCATGCTAGGCTATACTGACTTGCCGATTTACCTGTGGGGGTATGCACTCCTGACTGCCGCGTATATCTTGAACAGATGTCTTTCCAAATCCGTTCCTAAAACTCCACATGAGATGTGGGAAGGAAGGAAACCAAGTCTTAATCATATTAGGATTTGGGGATGTCCCGCCTATGTCAAGAAGACTAAGGTGGAAAAGTTGGAAGCTAGGTCTGCGAAGGGACGTTTCATTGGATTCCCGTCTGGGACGATGGGATATATATTCTACATGCCCGAAGATCGAAAGATCGTTGTTGCTTTACAAGCACACTTCCTGGAAGATGAGTTCATTCAGGAAGGCGGAGCAGGTAGAAGTATTTCTTTGGAAGAATACAGTGAAACTCCTAAGGAGACACCTGTGCAAGAAATTGGAACCGAACCTTATGAAACACAAGTACAACCACCTAGTAGGTCTAGTAGGGTGTCTCAATTACCTGAGAGGTATAGTTTTATGCACTTGGAGGAACTGGGTTTCCTCGAGGTTCCAAGTGATAAACAAGAGACCGAACCACGACCAATGACCTAGCAATGGTGGATGTAGACTCCATGAAATGGACTGTAGCAGTCTTCATGTAGTTGGGACCTTCATTTTGATGAGACGGTCAAAGAGTTTGACTTCGTTCAAAATAAAGAGGAATCTTGTGTATACAAGAGGGTTAGTGGGAGCAAGATCACATTCTAAGTACTAGATGTAGATGACATTTTACTAATAGGAAATGATGTGGGGATGCTCAGTTATGGGAAAGCTTGGTTTTTGAGTAATTTCTCCATGAAAGACTTGGGAGAAGAAACCTATATTCTTGGGATTCGATTCTACTGGGATAGATCGAAGAGAATGATAAGTTTTTCCCAAGCCCTCTATATAGATTAGATCTTAAAGAGGGTTCCTTCCGATGCGACATGGAATAAAACTCTCCTTGAAGATGTGTCCTCAAAGCGAGGAAAAACGAAAGGAAATGAGTTATATACCATATGATTCGGCAGTGGGTAGCCTTATGTATGCTATATTGTGTACGAGACCTGACTTGCGCATGCTGTAAGCGTGGTGAGTAGGTTTCAGGCAAACCCAGGTAGGGAACATTAAGACTACCGTAAAGAACGTTCTCAAGTACTTTAGAAGGACTAGAGATATGGTTCTTATATATGGCGGTGGAGAACTGAATGTGATGGGATTCACTGTATTGAACTTCCAAGGACAGAAAGACGATTCTATGTCTACTTCTGGCTATATTTACTCTTAATGGAGGAGCATTATCTTGGCATAGTGCCAAGAATAGCGCGACTGCTAATTCCACCTGTTAGGCTGAGTATAAGGCGGCCTCGGAGGCCTCGAAGGAAGAATTTAGAAGTTCTTGGGTAAACTTCACGTGACACTGGTCTTTCTGCCGGAGACGATAGCACGAACTGGAGCCAAGGTTTCATAATGATTCCAAACATTTTGAGAGAGAGTATCATCTCGTAAGAGCATTCGTTCGCAAAGAGATACATTGAAATGCATAGAGTAGAGTCGGCCCGACTACGTCGCGATCCATCGACCTATCCACTTTCTCGATTAGCTTAGAGCGTCATCCGGAGAACATGGGTATTAGATACCATAGTGTGTGGCATTGAGTGCAAGTGGGAGATTGTTAGGAGTATGCCCTCGAATGCCACTCGAGAGGTTGTTGAGTGAGGGCATTGTACTTGTAATTATGTAAACCATTTATATAAGGCAAAGGAATGTTTCTTTATTTACGATAGTTCTTGGCATTCCTAACTCGTAAATAAATATATAGAAACTAGTCCGTGTATTTGAGAGCAAAATGTTCCACTCCTTATTGGATAAGGGGGTCGGCCTTTGGAAAGGGTTATAGCTCAAATACTTAATCGTTCGCAAGTCGATGAAACTTGGTAGGCGTTAAATTTTATGTGAAGACTTGTATGACGTGTTCTTTGACATGGAGAGTGCCTGTCGAACGCTAATGGTTAGTGGGAGCACACGTTATAGGTATGCTAATTGGATTAGTATACTCGAACCGACTCACCCTCGATTCATCACACGGATTTCACTCCGGGACAGTCAATGATGGAATCTAAAGGTTGTGATAGGTATTCGTGAACCTTCGACTTGAGGATTTAGTAGGGATGTGCTTGTGACGTCAAGATTTTCATTAGAGTAGTTCGACCCTATAAACCGGAAGGCGGGGGTCAACCTCGACGTGCATCTTGATGGGCAAGTAGCGAGTCCTTGAATACCAAGATAGAATTCTTTCTCTGTTAGTGAGCAGGTTATATGTCTATGCGGTTATTGGCGAGATGAGATCATAAGTCTTTGGCCAAAGCATTGGAGCTATTGTATTAGATACACGAGAGCTCGATGATCTCGATTTGCATTAACGCATGCATAGCGTCAAGTACGAGATAGGGTTTGTGAGGCCGTGACCTATAACTTGATCGGGACATTTGAAAGAAGGGTTTTATACGTATCCGGTATTCACGTGAGAATGGTTCTTGAATGATCCCAATCATTCGTTCTCGGTTGAAGTGCAGTGTAGGCCGCCAGTGGCTAGGTGGTGCTACTACTCTTTGGATCCTCCCATTCTTGGCCGAGACGGACCTAGAGTCGCGCATTGGGATTGACAACGGAATGAATCAAGCTAATTATCTCATTATGTGTATTAGATATTGGATATCTAAATTTGGGACATTAGATGTCTAAATCGATTTATTGGATAAATTGATTTACGGCCTAATGAATTAAATAAATTACTGGGTGATTAATTTAATTCATGTATATAATTATTTCTTGGAGAAATTAATTATATTATTTTGTATTTGATATGTTTAATTAATTGGATTAAGTAATCGATATAAATACATCGAAACGGAATCGGAGTTTATCTGTTTGGACTTTCAGAGTCAAAGCAACCGAACTCGTCCGTTTTTCATCATGGCCACCCTCCTCTTTTCCACCTAATTTCCCCTTGTCTTTTGTTTCCATTTTATATGGATGATATTGACATGGTGGGGATACCTCTCATGTGAATGAGTTGTATAAGTTGGTGGAAGGTGTATAAAGAATAATATGTAGACTTGTGATTGAGAAGATATAATATCACATACATATTTCACACTTTGAAAAAGAGAGAGACGTAAGAGAGTTTGAAGGATAGAGAGAGAAAAGAACTTAGAGTTCATTTCATGGTGTTCATACTCATCCTCATCTTCTTCACTAACTTCTTATTCATTTTTCTTGGAGAAAATTGAGAGAAAAATATTGAGAGAATTTTGATAAACATACTTGGAGTATATTCATCAAAATCAAAGCTTCATCACTTGATTCTAGCCTTAACCTTAGAGGTTAATCGGGTGTTGTCATTAGGTCGTTTTTAGAGGCGCGTGACAAGTAGAGACACGGTGCTTTCGACGTTGGATCGTTCAAGGGCTTGGAGCGGATTGAACTCGTAGAGATCAAACTAAAGCTTGGGGAATAGCTCAAGAGAAGGTTACCATTTAATCAACGGACTTCGAGGGTTAGTTTCTTACGACTCTTGCTTTTTGTTTATATATTCGTATATACGTAGCTCGATCGATCCTCGTAGGGATTCGGATCGAATTAATTTTCGTTTTACCGCTTCCGCTGGGCCTTCATTTTAGGCACCGAATCCCAACATCAACGTGATTGATATATGATGAATGACTTATGTGAATGAATGAACGACAAAAGAAATGAATGATTATCCTATTACCGAGCAAGAAATAACTTGCTCAAAACCGGTGATGAATGTCCTATTGTATCACAGTTAAAGCAAACAACAGTCGAACTCGTCGTCTGAGAAGAAAATGCTCTCCAGCACAAAGACGACTAGAAAATGATCTCTTGGATGTCGGAGTCCGATGTCCCTCTGACAGCTCTTTCTATACCGAGGTAGGAAAGTCACATGATAATTACAGATCCCGTATGAAGATTGCATTATGATTACGTGACGGAATGATGATAATGAGCATACACGCTCTAACACAATGAATGCATTAATAATGCAATAAAATGATCGTCGACATGATGCCGGAATATGATAAGATCGCATGAAAGATCAAGTGAGGTAACATGATTATCTGATGAAATTCCTGAAATGATTATCTTGAACAAGTTAACCGAATTGAAAGTTCGATCCACAAGATCAACAACTGAACCGCGAGATGGACTGGATGATTAATGAATTAACTGAGCAATGAGATTTTCTGAGTGATGAATGAATTAACTGAACAATGAGATTGACTGAGTGATGAATGAATTAACTGAACAATGAGATTGACTGAGTGATGAATTAACTGAACAATGAGATTGACTGAGTGATGAATGAATTAACTGAGCAATGAGATTGACTGAGTGATGAATGAATTAACTGAACAATGAGATTGACTGAGTGATGAATGAATTAACTGAACAATGAGATTGACTGAGTGATGAATGAATTAAATGAACAATGAGGTTGTCTGAGTGATGAATGAATTAACTGAACAACGAGATTGACTGATTGATGAATAAATTAACTGAGCAATGAGATTGACTAAGTGATGAATGAATAAACTGAACAATGAGATTGACTGAGTGATGAATGAATTAACTAAACAATGAGATTGACTGAGTGATGAATGAATTAACTGAACAATGAGATTGACTGAGTGATGAATGAATTAACATGATCGACAAGATCAAAATGATGATTGAGGATTGTTAGCTGATGAATGAGTTGATCCTTAGCACTTACACAAGTCACACGTGCTCCAAAACACGTAATGAAGCAAATAGTCGGTGTGGACTGAATGCTTTGCAACCTAATGGGGAATTTTGTGAAATTCGACGAGTTCATGGTCACTCGAGAGTTTAATATATTTTTGGCATCTATCCTTAGCAGGTATCAGTGATGCCTCGACTATTTGATTTTCAAGTCTAGTGATTGTCATCCTTGTTCTGCTGCATGTACATCGAGACTCATCTTCCTAAGCACCATAAGAAAATAACTAACATTCAATTTGATCATGTGGTTCAACAATTCAGGATATTTTATCATATTAAAGAATTCAGGGGAAAATATATCCACATGGTCAGACGTATCTCCTTCCATTTTGTAGATATTGTAAGAACTAAGATATTCCACGTCTACACGGGCCATCTTTGTAACATCCCAAACTAGGCGGATATTACAGTGCCGTGGACCCCTAACTGGGACCCACCAGGCGAATGAAAATTAATAAATTAAATAATATAATTGTAGTACCGAACCACATTATATCATCAATTACTCCGACGAGGAGTTTCATTATAACACAGCCAAGATAATACCGAATACATGTATATTTTATATGAAGATAAAATACACAACACTGAATGAAACAGAGTATCCAAATGGAAATCTGCAGCGGAAAATAAATGACGACAAGATCAATGACTGAAAGGATTGGGGCCTCCCTACTAGTATCACTGGGACTCCTCGCCGTCAACGTTCTCTTCCCGTGCTTTTGCCTTGCCATGACCTGAAAACAATATCCCCCAACGCGGTCAGTCACACAGAACAACAATCCTCAAGGGTTGAATATACATAATCATGATATATATCAATTATGAAATATCCTTTAGTTATGAATTTAAGCTGAAGAGGAGCATCATAGTACGCCCGTAATGTTCTGTGCAAGTGTACAAGACAAGTGCCCGGACACACCCGTCCTTGTACCTAATTAGTCTCACGGAGGTAAGCATTACCGTGTGCACAGTCCAATGTATCGGTGAACCCAACACATAACTATCGTGTGCTCGACTAAAAACTCCACACATACACACCCAGCCACGCAATATGAACCCAGAAGGTCACACGATCAAAAGTCACCATGATGATTATTAATGAATGATAATCCGACAAAGTCAAGAATGACTCACCGAGATGAAATAATAGTGAAGTGAATGATAGCTCAATGAAATGATTGGAACCGTCGTTCCTCGTGAATGAAATGATTATTCGACAATTACAAGTTTCAATACGGTTAATACATTGAATGAGTTATGATTATGAATGAACAACAACGAAAGGAATGAATATCCTTTTAACCGAGTAAGAATTAACTTACGCAACACCGGTGAAAAATGTCCTTCCACGAACAAATGTCCTAAATGAGATGTCGGTCGCTCGAACAACCTTGAATAACACAATTACCAACAATCCGTTCAACATACGAATCAAACACGATAATAACTAACTCAAAACGTCGATATGGCTAAACCAAGTTCATTGGGGCATTATATCAAACACGTTGTGACCAAGCTTCGATTGTTTACAACCAATCCTTAACTATACCAATATCAAATCCCCAAGGAGTGATCCAAACTAACAAAACATCTTCAATACCATCAATAATCCAATATGAATATCCGAATTTGCGATTACAACAACAACTAATCGAGAACCCCCAAATCCAACTCAATATTCAAGTGTTCTTGAATAACCCTTCAATAATCCCACGAATATTCATACACACTCATAAATCATACGTACATCTCTTCATACAACATGATTATAACGTCCAAAACATCATATCTCAACACAAAATCGAAATCCAAGATGTTTGAAAAATATTACCTTTGAAGATCCAAACACTTTGATTCGATGAATACGCGTTAGATCGACTATCCAAAGCTTCACAACCGAATGAAAATGAGGAAAACTGAACACCCAAGTGATTGATGATGAAAAATCTCTCCCTCAAGCTCTCTCTCGGATACAAGGTGAAGAAATGGGAAAATGAGCTCAAGGTCCCGTCCAAGTCCTATATAAACTACAGAACGTTACGGCCGTAACTCGGCCTACTTACGGCCGTAACATCCCAAGTCAATGGCCTTACGGCCGTAACCAGCCATCTCGTACGGCCGTAACTCGGCTTCGTCCAGAATCTGCCGACAGTCATATGGCCGTACCCGCACCTGCCTTACGGGCGTAACTCGCCCTCGTCTTAACACCTATCGACCGTCATACGGCCGTACCCGAACATGCCTTACGGGCATAACTCGACCGATACGGCCGTACCCGGCCAAACTTACGGGCATATGAAGCCTTCGTCGAAACTGCCTGGGCACCCTGCCCGAATCGTACGGTCGTAACCGGCCAAGCCTTACGGCCGTACTAGCCTCATCTTACGGCCGTATGCCGCAACCTTTATGGCCGTAAGTCCCATTCGTCCGAACTGGCCTGAAATCAACGAACGCCTGTTACGGCTATATCCGACAATCCTTACGGCCGTAACTCAGCTTTGTCCAAAACCACCTTGAGCCAACCGATGCATGTTACGGTCGTAATGCCTGAATAGTTACGGCCATAACTCGCTGCTGGAAGTGACAAAAATACGACAACTCCGTCTACTCGTTACAAATGGTGAATGATCCGACGTATAATACTTGTATGATTGTAAATAAGTCCAATAACACATGATAGATGATACTTCCAATCTAAGACTATATTCACAATGATTATGATAATACTCTCGTCTCGACTCTCAATCGGAGATGAATGACGATCGGTAACTGATACACGATTACAAAATGCCAACGATGAATACAACTGAATAAATCATGAATGATGAGTGATTATTAATGAGTGAAAATTACTGAGTGACCATTACGGACTGATAATTACTGAATGATAATGAATGAATTACAACCAGGTATTACATACTCCCCCCCTTAAAAAGAGTTACATCCTCGAAACTAAGGGTCAAACAACTCGGGATAATTCTCCCGCATACTATCCTCGGTTTCCCAAGTAGCCTCTTCGACTCCGTGTCTAGACCACTGAATCTTGACAAAAGGAATCGTCTTGTTCCTCAACTATTTGATTCGTCGCTCTAAAACTCGTATAGGACGCTCCTCATACGAATGATCATCCGCGATCTCGATTTCGTCGAACTGAAGTACGTGACTCGGGTCGGCAACATACTTCCGCAACTGAGAGACGTGAAACACATTATGAATTCGGCTCAACGCCGGAGGTAAAGCCAATCGATAAGCCAGACTGCCTACTCGATCCAAAATCTCAAACGGTCCGATGAATCTCGGACTCAACTTCCCCCGTTTTCCGAATCAGAAAATACCTCGACTCGGGGATACCTTGACCAACATGTGGTCACTTGTCTCGAACTCTAATGGTCGATGACGATTATCTACGTATGATTCATGTCGACTCTAAGTGGTCAACAAACGACTCCTGATCAAAGCTACCTCCTCACGGGCGGCTATAAGTATATCGGCTCGGTGCCGATTGATTCTGATAAGTCATCCCAACACAAAGGAGATCGACAACGACGACCGTACAAGGCCTCGTAAGGTGCCATCTTAATCGAAGCATGCCAACTATTATTGTACGTGAACTCAATCAACGGTAGTTGGGCTTCCCAATCGTCTTTCCAATCGAGGACGCATGCCCTCAACATGTCTTCCAATGTCCGAATAATTCTCTCTGATTGTCCATCGGACTAAGGATGAAAAACTATGCTGAAATTAAGCTGAGTTCCCATGGTACGATGAACTGATTTCCAAAAGTGTGACACGAATCGCCCGTCACGATCAGAAACAATACTCTTAGGTGTACCATGCAATCTCACTATCTCTTTGATGAATAACTGGGCAAGTCTCTCGGGACCCCACGTATCCTTAATCTCAAGGAAATGAGCTGACTTAGTTAAACGGTCCACAACTACCCAAATTGTATTCATGCCACGATGACTCGCCGGCAAACTCGTGATGAAGTCCATAGAAATATCTTCCCACTTCCACTATGGAATAGGGAGCGGTTTGACATACACTTGATCGGCCGATGTTCTATCTTGACTTGCTGACAGGTTAAACATCTCGAAACAAATTCCACGACTTCTCGCTTCATATTACTCCACCAGTAATTTTGTTTCAAGTCCTTGTACATCTTGCTAGACCCCGGGTGAATGGAATAAGGGGTAGCATGAGCCTATCTCAAAATCGAGTTTTTCAACTCGTCAATCGTCAGTACGCATAACTGATTCTTAAATTGCGAAAGTCCATCCTCGTGGACCACAAATACAGGGGCTTTCCCCTGAGCCACATCCTCACGGATGCGCAACAATGATGGGTCTGAACCCTGATTCACTCTGATTGCCTCCTCAAGTGGCGATGAAATCTCTAACATGCAAAGTTGTCCTTGCACTCGCTGAAGCCAGACCTCGATCTCGGGTCTAAGAAATTCCTGCTAAAGCTCCTTCTGAACTATTAAACGAGTAAGCATTTGCTCCTGAACGGACTTACGACTCAATGCATCGGCAACCACGTTTGCCTTATCCGGGTGGTACAGGATCTCGATATCATAATCTTAGATTAGTTCCAACCACCGCCTCTGTCGCATATTTAACTCCTTCTGAGTAAATATGTACTTCAACTCTTATGATCGGTGAATATCTGACAGGTGACTCCATAAAGGTAATGACGCCAAATCTTCAACGCGAAAACCACAGCTGCTAGCTCCAGGTCGTGGGTCGGACAATTAACCTCGTAAGGTCTCAATTGCCGTGAAGCATAGGCAATAACCTTCCCATTCTGCAATAATACACATCCAAGACCGTGTCCGGACACGTCACTATAAACCACAAATCCTTCCGTCTCTTGTGGCAAGGAAAGGACAGGTGCTGAAATTAACCGGCTCTTGAGTTCCTCAAAACTCCGCTGACACGCGTCGGACCATGTGTATTTCTTATCCTTTCGCAAAAGGTTCGTCATTGGTTGAGCGATCTTAGAAAATCCTTCCACAAATCGCTGATAATAACCGGCTAATCCGAGAAAGCTTCGGATTTCCTTAACGTTCTTCGGAGGTAATCAATCTCGGATAGCCTCCGTCTTTTGAGGATCAACACGCACACCGTCTGATGAAATTACATGTCCGAGAAACGTCACTTCAGACATCCAGAACTCACATTTGGAAAACGTTCCATAAAGTTGCTCCCGTCTCAACACGTCGAGCACCTGATGAAGGTGAAACTCGTGCTCCTCCTGGTCACGAGAATAAATTAAAATGTCATCAATGAAGATAACAAAAAACTGATCCAAAAAGTTGATGAAAACCCGATTCATTAATTCCATGAATACCGCATATGCATTAGTTAACCCAAATGGCATTACCACAAACTCATAATGACCATAGCGTGTTCGGAACGCCGTCCTTGCGATATCCGACTCTCGAATTCGCAGCTGATGATATCCAGATCTTAAGTCGATCTTGGAAGATACTGAAGTTCCCTGAAGTTGATCTAAGAGGTCATCGACACACAAACAAAAAGAACCGTCCTTCTTCTTGACAAATAACACTGGTGCTCCCCACGGGGACGCACTCGATCAAAAATAATCCTTCTCGGTCAAATCCTCCCATTGATTCTTTAATCCCTGCACTTCGGTCGGGGCCATCCGATACAGTGCCTTCGATAATGGGGACGTACCAGGCTCCAACTCTATCGTGAATCCCACATCCCTCAGTGGAGGTAAACCAGGTAGCTCGTCTGGGAGTACATCGTCAATCGATAACAATGATACCACGAATGGTTGAACACCTCGATTGCCTTAGAATGGCCAATCGATGACAACGATACAATGAATGATTGAACACCTCGATTGCCTTAGAACGGCCAATCGATGACAATGATATAATGAATGATTGAACATCTCGATTGCCTTAGAACGATCAATCGATGACAATGATATAATGAATGATTGAACATATCGATTGCCTTAGAACGGTCATTCGATGACAGTGATATAATGAATGATTGAACATCTCGATTGCCTTAGAACGGCCAATCGATAACAGTGTTACCAAGAATGATTGAACAACTCTGATTGAGTAATTTCACTGCTTTCATCATATTAATGATTCTTCCGGAACAACGGGGATTACCTCCCTGAAATACACCCTCGGCCCCAACGACTGAAATGATAGTGACCATACGCTTACGAACACTGAGGATGGCATCATGACGATCCATCCAACTAATACCCAATATTACATCGCCGTTAGGTAAATCCACCACGATTAGGTCCGCCAACCAATCACAGTCATTAAGCTTAATTCAGTCAGTTCTTAACCTCATGATTTCCGAAAATTCTTCTACCGCCCGGTAGACCCATGACATAGGGTTCACAACTAGTGGAACTATCCAGAAGTAGTCTACTCAAACATGACTCGAAAATGAATGAATGCGATGCGCCAGTATCACAAATGGTACATGAAGGTTGGGATAGAATTTCGAGTATACCTGAGATCATTCGGGCCTCCGGATCGTCGGTCCTCTTCATCTCGTGAATTCGGGACTTGCCGGCCCCCGAACCGGATGCTCCTATCTGAAAAGTATGAGCTCCACCTTTAGTTGCTCCTGGCGTCTTAAACAGCACGGAATGAGTGGCCTGATTCTGAATCGCTGATTGCTTTGGGGCCTGAGATGCTACCGGAGTATGCTTGGAGTCTCTTCGGCAGAAACGGACCTTATGCCCGGCAATCCCACAGTTGAAACAGGTGGTAGCCTGCCTCGAACACCTAGTGCTGAAATGACCAAGTTCTCCACAGTTGAAATAGGTGATGGCCGAACTGGCCACTCGGGACTGAGACTCTGCGGGCTTATGCACCGTAGGAGGTCGCTCAGAAAAAGTAGAGCCCACTCGAGACTTCTTGAAGGTTGACTGACCGCCTTTGGACTGATTACGCTTTGTTGATTTCTTGCTAGCAGGTGAAGGTTGTTGCTTAGCAATTTCCTTAGCAGCAGGCTCATACGTGAGAGTTCTCTCGATTAATTCGGCCAGAGTGGCGCAATGATGATTGAGCAATTGCATGTGGGTCATCATGACCTGCATAAAAGTGAGTGGATCAACCCGAACATCTTCCGATCGAGCGGAGTCCTGGGTACGATTTCCCAACAGTGAGTGATTATTTTCCGGGTTTCGGCCCGCACCGCGGCCTCTCCCCGTGCGTCCCCTGACAGATCTCTCCATACTGAAGTAGGAAGGTCGCATGATAATCATAGATCTCGTATGAGTACCGCATTATGATTTACGTCATGAAATGATGAAAATGAGCATACGCGCTCTAACACAGTAACTACATGACTGATTAATTGAGGTGACATGATTATCTGATGATATTGTTGAAATGATTATCTTGAACAAGTTAACAAGATTAATGATATGATCTTCAAGATCAACAACTGAGTAATGAAATGAACTAGGTGATTAATGAGTTAACATGATCAACATGATCAAAATGAAAATGATGTTTGAGGATTGTTAACTGATGAATTATGAATGAATGATTATTGCCAGAAATTATACCATGGCGTTAGAAGTGTTACAGTTCTTGGTCTGAGGGGCTCGGCATTTGCACAGGTCACACGTGACGCGAAAGTCCAATGATACTAGTCCGATGACGATGATTTCAAATGAGACATGACTCGGAAGGTAGTATTCAAAACCACGCTCCGATACCAACTCTGTAACACCCCAAACTAGGCGGATATTACAGTGCCGTGGACCCCCGACTGGGACCCACCAGGCGAATGAAAATTAATGAATTAAATAATATAATTGTAGTACCGTACCACATTATATCATCAATTACTCCGACGAATAGTTTCATTATAACACACCCAAGATAATACCGAATACATGTATATTTTATATGAAGATAAAATACACAACACTGAATGAAACGGAGTATTCAAATGGAAATCTGCAGCGGAAAATAAATGACGACAACATGAATGACTAAAAGGATTGGGGACCCCCTACTAGTATCACTAGGACTCCTCACCGTCAACGTTCTCTTCCCGTGCTTTTTCCTTGCCATGACCTGAAAATAATATCCCCCAACGGGGTCAGTTACACAGAACAACAATCCTCAAGGGTTGAATATACACAATCATGATATATCTCAATTATGAAATATCCTTTAGTTATGAATTTAAGCTGAAGAGGAGCATCATAGTATGCCCGTAATGTTCTGTGCAAGTGTACAAGACGAGTGCCCGGACACACCCGTCCTTGTACCTAATTAGTCTCACGGAGGTAAGCGTTACCGTGTGCACAGTCTAATGTATCGGTGAACCCAACACATGACTATCGTGTGCTTGACTAAAAATTCCACACATCCGCACCCAGCCACGCAATATGAACCCAGAAGGTCACACGATCAAAAGTGACCATGATGATTATTCATGAATGATAATCCGAAAAAGTCAAGAATGACTCACCGAGATGAAATAATAGTGAAGTGAATGATAGCTCAATGAAATGATTGGAACCGTCGTTCCTCTTGAATGAAGTTATTATTCGACAATTACAAGTGTCAATACGGTTAATACATTGAATGAGTTATAATTATGAATGAACAACAACGAAAGGAATGAATATCCTTTTAACCGAGTAAGAATTAACTTACGCAACACCGGTGAAAAATGTCCTTCCACGAACAAACATCCTAAATGAGATGTTGGTCGCTCGAACAACCTTGAATAACATAATTACCAACAATCCGTTCAACATACGAATCAAACACGATAATAACTAACTCGAAACGTCGATATGACTAAACCAAGCTCATTGGGGCATTATATCAAACACGTTGTGACCAAGCTTCGATTGTTTACAACCAATCCTTAACTATACCAATATCAAATCCCCAAGGAGTGATCCAAACCAACAAGAAATCTTCAATACCATCAATAATCCAATATGAATATCCGAATTTGCGATTACAACAACTAATCGAGAACCCCCAATTCCAACTCAATATTTAAGTGTTCTTGAATAACCCTTCAATAATCCAACGAATATTCATACACACTCATAAATCATACGTACATCTCTTCATACAACATGATTATAACATCCAAAACATCATATCTCAACACAAAATCGAAATCCAATATGTTTGAAAAATATTACCTTTGAAGATCCAAACACTTTGATTCGATGAACACGCGTTAGATCGACTATCCAAGCTTCACAACCGAATGAAGATGATGAAAACTGAACACCCAAGTGATTGATGATGAAAAATCTCTCCCTCAAGCTCTCTCTCTCGGATACAAGGTGAAGAAATGGGAAAATGAGCTCAAGGTCCCGTCCAAGTCCTATATACACTACCGAACGTTACGACCGTAACTCGGCCTACTTACGGCCGTAACATCCCAAGTCAACGGCCTTACGGCCGTAACCAGCCATCTCGTACGGCCGTAACTCGGCTTCGTCCAGAATCTGCCGACAGTCATACGGCCGTACCCGCACCTGCCTTACGGGCGTAACTCGCCCTCGTCCAAACACCTGTCGACCGTCATACGCCCGTACCCGAGCATGCCTTACGGGCGTAACTCGACCGATACGGCCGTACCCGGCCAAACTTACGGGCGTATGAATCCTTCGTCGAAACTATCTGGGCACCCTGCCCGAATCGTACGGCCGTAACCGGCCAAGCCTTACGGCTGTACTAGCCTCATCTTACGGCCGTATGGCGCAACCTTTACGGCCATAAGTCCCATTCGTCCGAACTGGCCTGAAATCAACGAACGCTTGTTACGGCCGTATCCGACAATCCTTACGGCCATAACTCACCTTCGTCCAAAACCACCTTGAGCCAACGAATGCATGTTACAACCGTAATGCCTAAATAGTTACGGCCGTAACTCACTGCTGGAATTGACAAAAATCCGACAACTCCGTCTACTCGTTACAAACGGTGAATGATCCGACGTACAATACTTGTATGATTGTAAATAAGTCCAATAATACATGATAGATGATACTTCCAATCTAAGACTATATTCACGATGATTATGATCATACTCTCATCTCGACTCTCAATCGGAGATGAATGACGATCGGTAACTGATACACGGTTACAAAATGCCAACGATGAATACAACTGAATGAATCATGAATGATCAGTGAAAATTACTGAGTGATCATTACTGACTGATAATTACTGAATGATAATGAATTAATTACAACCGGGTATTACAATCTTCGACACCATAGTTTTGTTGATTTCTCAATGTAATTAGTTCGAGTGAGTATAGAGTGAATATAGCTCTATCATATAATAAATATGTATCCGACATGGCCTACACAATAGATGGGTATGTACTTTCCATAATGATAGAAAGATAATCCTCAGCATCTCGTATATGAATATCGTACAATCAAATAATGTGGGCTTCTCCATAATTTTCCTGCTAATAATCACGTTCACTATTTGTAATATCCAATCAAGCAAGTAGTATTTCAAATATTGAGTGTGCAATCCTACCTTTAGGAAAGAAGAGAGGAGCTATACCATTGAAAATCTATTGGAAGTATAAGATCGTCCATATTTCATAAGACCAGGCACAAAATCCTATATATAAAAGTTTTATCTCCATACAGAAAGAATAATCTATCTACTACCTCATTGACCACATACATGATCTTTACAACATCATCATTTTATGCATCAGTCAGTAGTAGATATGACTTAACATGCTCAACCCCACATCACATCTAGGTTGTACTATATCACTTCCAATATAAGCCTCTTTTCAGCATCAACAAATGACAGATTCGTTAGATAAAGGCATGCGAGCACAGTTATACAGACTGCTCGAATTATCTGCAAGTAACTTTTGGATTTCATCTAGAGCAAAGTTCTGCACTCGATCATTCGTGAGATGTAAATCTATACATATTAGAAATATTTATTAAAATAAAGTACATAATAAACACTATATCTTACCTAACCACGAAATAGATTTTTGCTGAGCGGAAAGTAGTAAACTAATATGGTACTATAATAATAATATTTATTTTAATGATAATTATAATATAACTAAAAATAATAATGAACCATACAAATACGATTTAGCTTGAATAATGATTTATACAGAAACAAGAATAGTACAATAAATAATTTATATAAGTATAATTATCAAGATTCCTAAAAAATTGATGCCTCATGTGAATGATGTCATTTGAAAGCAAAGGTCATGTCCTTCTCCACACTTCATCGGCTCTCTACATATTATTGGACATCAATAACATAGCAAATCGGCATCATAATTAATATATTGGTCCCCAAATATGTGTCTAAGTAACTTCGTCCTCATCCTCCCTATTGTCATCCAATAACCTCAACGTGTAGCATGCTTTTGGGTACAATTTATATCAATTATGATAGATAATACTCCCCATCAAAAACAAAAATTGTACAATTTTTATATATACTATAAAAATGGCTACGAAAAATATTCGAAGAGAGTGACCGCACGTTCTCAAACCATAAAAAAATGTATGTAGTACATATACAACACTCGGTCCCATCATATTTTTGTTCAAATATAGTGTTAAAATATTTATAAAAGAACAAAAAAGTACTCTCTCCTTCACAATTTAAGTGGGAGGTTTCTATTTTCTCCAATAGTTAAGGATTGCAAATTTAGAACTTAATTTTCCAATTTTATCCTTGACATATTACTCACTCCTCACCACTTAAATGGGAAGTTCTAATTTTTTCTAGTTCTCAAAATATGTTTATCATTTAAATATTGATCATCGTTGTACCAGAATTACATATAGTTTAATAAATCAATGCACCTCACAAAAAACAATAAATTACTATTGTTTTCGACCATTATACCCCGGATGTCATTTTCAATCAGTTTCGTCCCAAGATGATATTTTTGACATGTTTCACCACGGGATGCTATTTTCCATCCATTTCATCCCTGGACATTATTCTGACTTGTTTCGTATCGGGATGTCATTTCGACCTGTTTCATCCTTGAATGATATTTTCGATTCATTTCTCTCCGAGTTTGGGAACCGTTTTGCACGGGGAGGTTATTTTCGACCCACTTCATCTCGAGGCGATATTTTCGACTATTTTCAGCATATGATGTTATTTTTGACCCATTTTGCCTCACGACGATACTTTTGGCCCATTTTACTATGGGGTGTCGTTTTCGACACGTTTCTCATTGAACGTTATTTTTGAACAATTTCGGCATGGAACGTCATTTCCGGTCTTCGTCTCTGGACGTCATTTCGGACTATTTTGTCCCTGGATGATATTTCTGGCATGTTTCATCCGAGGACGACATTTTTGGCCAGCTTTTCCACGAGACATTATTTTCGACTCGTTTCGCCATAAGGCGTCATTTTCTGTTAGGAGTATGCCCTCGAATGCCACTCAGAGGATATTGAGTGAGGGCATTGTACTTGTAATTATGTAAATCATTAATATAAGGCAATGAATGTTTCTTTATTTATTGGTAGTTACTAGCATTCCTAACTCGTAAATATACATATAGAAACTAGTCCGTGTATTTGAGAGCAAAACGTTCCACTCCTTATTGGATAAGAGGGTCGGCACTGGAAAGTTTTGTAGCTCAAATACTTAATCGTTTGCAAGTCGATGAAACTTGACTGGGCGTTAAGTTTATGTGAAGACTTGTATAACATGTTTTTTGACATGGAGAGTGCCTGTTGAACGCTAATGGTTGGTGGGAGCACACGTTATAGGTATGCTAATTGGATTAGTATACTCGAACTGACTCATCCTCGATTCGTCACATGGATTTCACTCCGAGACAGTCAATGACGGAATCGAAAGGTTGTGATAGGTATTCGTGAACCTTCGACTTGAGCATTTAGTAGGGATGTGCTTGTGACGTCAAGATTTTTATTAGAGTAGTTCGACCCTGTAAACCTGGAGGTGGGGGTCAACCTCGACGTGCGTCTTGACGGGCAAGTAGCAGGTCCTACTGAATACCAAGATAGAATTCTTTCTCCCGTTAGTGAGCGGGTTATATGTTCTATGTGGTTATTGGCAGATGAGATCAAAAAGTCTTTGGCCAAAGCATTGGAGCTAGTTGTATTGGATACACGATAGCTCGATGATCTCAATTTGCATTAAAGCATGCATAACGTCAAGTACAAATAGGGTTTGACTGACCGTGACCCTATAATTGATCGGGACATGTGAATGAAGGGTTTATACGTATACTGGTATTCACGACAGAATGGTTCTTGAATGATCCCATCATTCATTCTCAGTTGGGGTACAGTGTAGGCCGCCAGGCTGGCTAGGTGGTCCTACTACTCTTTGGTTCCTCCCATTGCTGACTGAGACGGACCTATCGAGTCGTGCAATAGGATTGACGACGGAATGAATCAAGCTAATTCTCTCATTATAAATATTAGATATTGGATATCAAATTAATTGGGACGTTGGATGTCTAGATTGATTTATTGGATAAATTAATTTACTGCCTAATGAATTAAATAAATTACTGGGTGATTGATTTAACTCATAGATATAATTATTTCTTGGAGAAATTAATTATATTATTTTGTATTTGATATGATTAATTAATTGGATTAATATAAATACATCGGAACGGAATCAGAGTTTATCTGTTTGGACTCACGGGAGTCCGAAACGGACCAAACTCATATTCCCCTTCTAGGTGGCTGCCCCTCTTTGTCTCCATTTTATAATGGAAGACAAATGACTTTAAGAGATATGGTATCTCTTATTATATTATAAAGGGGATTTGATGTGTTGGGTTGGTAGAATAAAATGAAGACTTGGGACACTCTCTCCAAACATGTTGTACGAAGGATTTGTGTTCAGTAAAGAGAGAAGAAAAGGTTTCCTAGAGTCTTCACAAGTGTTCTTCTTCTTCATATATTTTCTTTGAGAAATATTGTGAGGAATTAATTGAGAGGTACAGATTATACACTTGGAGTGTTATAATCAAAAGCTTCGTCATTCGATTCTAGCCGTAACCTTGGAGGTTAATTGGGTTATCGTCGTTCCGTTTGTTTCTCCAGCGCGTGACAAGTAGAGACGCGATGTCTCGGCGTTGGATCATCCAAGGGCTTGGAGCACTTTGGATCGCTGGGATGTACAACTAGAGCTTGGGGAATAGCTCAAGAGAAGGAATCCATTTAATCAACGGACTACAAGGGTATGATTTCGAATCTTCCTTTGTTAATTTTAATATTCGTATATATGTAGCTCGATCGATCCTCGTAGGGATTCAGATCGAATTAATTTTCATTTTACAGCTTCCGCTGGGCTTTCGATTTAGGCACTGAATCCCAACAGTGGTATCAGAGTGAGGTCTTGCGATCGTATATACTATATTTAACATTTGGAATGCTTATTTTGTGATTTAGAATCACTTTGATAATCATAGATATTTTATTGTTCGTCGTAGTGTCGTTTTTCCGTGATTTTATGTTATGGTATAAATCAGGTTTTTCTTGGAAATATGATTTATATTAATAATATATAGATCAGGAATAACAGTATTTTAGAAATCTGCCCAAAAACGAGTTATATGCAATCGTTGAACGATATCCATACAGCTGCCTGACAGTGGCCGACCGCGTTGCTGTATCCGGCCGAGCATTGTTGTATGCTATCGGGTCAGTGCCGAGCGGGTCCTGTAGGCGGCCGAGTGCTTGCTGTATCTAGCCGAGCGCGTTCTTATCCGTCCGAAGGCGTTCTTGTTGCTGCCGAGTGTCGAGCGCGTTCTTTATGTCCGGCCGGCGCTTCTTGTATCGGCCGAGTGCTTCTTGTATCCAAAACGCGTTTATGTATCCGGCCGGCGTTCTTTGTTGCCGCCGGTCGATGCCGAGCGTTCTTTGTCCGTGGCGCTTGCTTGTATCGGTAAGTGCTTCTTGTATCGAGCGCGTTTACGTATCCGGCCGAGCGTGTTTGTCGGTCGATCTGCCGAGCGTTCTTTGTATCCATCCGAGTGCTTTTGTATCCGGTGAGTACTTGCCGTATGCATCGGGCGCGTCTGTAGCTGCCGAGCGGGTGCACAGTGCGCTTTGCGGTTTCAGTTTGTCGGGCACTGGGTCTCGTTTTTCAGTATATTTTCGATTATTGAATTTTCCTGTATTAAAATCATTAATTTGGAATTTTTGATAAGGGAAAATTCAAAGAAAATATTTTAAGGGTACACTACGGACGAAAATTAAATTGTCGATTATTGTTGAATTGATTAGATCAATTCTATTTATTGTTGATTATTGATTGGATCATATGTAATCTTCTCGCTTTCCATTTGTATAGTATTTATTGGATAAATGCTTTTGAATGGGGATGTGGTTCGTGGACTTAGTTTTTGAATCGTTCGTTTTTTTCGATTGGGTTGTAAAGGCCGTTTTGAGCCTATTTATTTTACTAGAAATATTTGTATCATGATGCAATTTTTCAATGTAAAATTTATATGTAATGACGAAGACCGGAGGAAGATCCGTTTCGAGAAGACGAAGATTCAAGACGAAGACTTGTAATTAGATTATGGAGTTTTTGTTTTCTAGGAACGGTCCATGAACCACATGTTGGTAGCAACTAGGTTGTGAATGGTTGTTTCATATTGTATGAATGCAACAAACACGCTAAAATGATTAATGTGCAAAGTGTAACGTTAATCGCGAAAATTCTCCCACAACAAATAATTAAGTTTATAAGGTTTGAAGGTTTTCCTTCCCTCCATCGAGCTTTCGGGAAATTTAAATCCAAACCGGATGTGCTATGCTTCCGAGTTATCGGGGTAGTCGTTCGGGGAGGACGAATAAATTACCGGGAGCGCATTGGATGCCTTTGGTTGGAGCAAATTTTATCCCTAGAAACCTGATAGGTTGCCGGATAAGATTCAATTGTGAAACTGATTTGCGTCGATGGTATAAAATTAACTTGTTCACGAACCATAGAAACCGTATAGGTTGAGGGGAGTGAACAAGGGGAAAAAGAAGATCGAATCATCCATTAGATGGGTTGGTGTTGGACACCACTTTATGAAAATTAATAGACTAGAAACCTGTTCGGTTGCCCTCTATTAAGATTTATAAAGAACTCGATCACCACTATGAAGTAGAGCGATGATACTTCTGGATTTCACATGAGAGTGTGTTATTCCGACAAAAATAGTGGGAGCTGGGTAACAAGAATAGAAAAGACCCTAATTCTATACTCAGATCATAATTGAACGAGTCACTAATTAATCTGTCATACTTAAAATGCAGACATAACTCTCAATATGACAATAAATCCACTCGCAATTCTACTCGAGAAGAACACCCTGATTGGACCTAACTTTGTAGACTGGCTCCACAATCTGATGATTGTCCTCAGTATAGAGGCACTGGGATACGTCATGGAGACGGACATTCCGGCGCCTTCTGTGCGGACCAGAGCCAATCAAGAAGAGATCAAAAACCACGAAAAGTGGGTTAAAGATGATGTAAAAGTCCGTGCATACATTATGGCTTCTATGTCTAATGAGCTTCAGATAGCTCATGAGAAAATGACTTCTGCTAGGCAGATTCTATCTCACTTAACCGAACGTTATGGTGAGCACAGCAGAACTGCTAGATATGAGATATCCAAGCAATTGTTCGGTGCCAGGATGTAGGAAGGTGAGAAGGTTGGGGAACATGTCCTCAAAATGATATCCATGATCGAGATATTGGAGGCTCTTGATTTTAAAATGGATATTTCTCTCTAAACCGACTTTATCCTACAGTCTCTCCCTGATTCCTTCTCACAGTTTGTTATGAACTTTAACTGCAATGAGATTGCATGTAATTTAGCTGGGCTAATGAACAAACTTGTGACCGCTCAGTCTCAGATGAAGACTCCGGATGAAGGAGTCTGCTCTTGTGATTTCTTCTGGACCTCGGAGGTCTAAGAATAAGAAGAAAAAGACCAAGAAGCAAACTGGACCACAAGTTAAGGACCTTAAGGGAAAGGGCAAGGCCCCGATGGTTCCGAAGAACAAGAAGAAGAAGGATGCTTGTCTCAAGTGCAGTGGTGGGCCTTTGGTCTAGAAGCTGTCCAGATTCTTCATGGCACTTAGTCTGAGAACTTTTAGTTTTGGAAACAAATTATTACTCTTGTTTTCTACTTCTGGATCTTTGGATTACGTGCTACTTCTCATATTTGTACCGTGAATCGGGATGCGGAACAAAGTAGGAAGCTTGGAGTGGAGAAGTTATGATCACGATCGGAAGCGGGCATAGTGTTGAGGCGGCCAGGCATAGGATCACTTCTTTTGAGTTTAGAATCCGGCTTTGTTTTGACTTTAGAAGATGTACTTGTTTTGCCCAAGGGCACAAAACATTGTATCCATTCCGGTCATAGACCGAAAAGGCTTTATTTTTCATTGGTGATGGTTCTGCAAAATTTGTTTGAAATAAACTAGTAGATGCTTTGCTACAGTGTTAAATGGATTGTATCATCTAAATCTCAGCAACAAAGTAGTTGTGAATACTATGACTAAAAAATGTGGTAGGGATGAAACCAATCAAGTTTTGAAATGGCATCTTAGACTTGGTCATGTTGGTCAGACCAAGGTTTACAAGATGGAAAAAGATGGACTTATGGGTCCATTGGGATCGGATCCCTTTCCTACATGTGAATCTTGCCTCAAAGGCAAAATGACTAAGTCCCCCTTTATAGGGACTTTTGAAGGAGCCGCTGATAAATTGGGATTAATCCATACCGACGTGTGTGGTGCTTTGGAAGCAGCACGTGACGGATATCAATATTTCATTATGTTTACAGATGATCATACTAGGTTAGGTTATGTACACTTAATGAAACATAAATCCGAGGCCTTTGAGAAATTCCAGGAATTCAAGGCCCTAGTCGAAAAACAAACTGGTAATCATATCAAAGCACTTCGGTTGGACCGAAGTCTTAATCATATTAGAATTTGGGGATATCCCGCCTATGTCAAGAAAACTAAGGTGGAGAAGTTGGAAGCGAGGTCCGCGAAGGGACGTTTCATTGGATTCCCGTTTGGGACGATGGGTTATCTATTCTATATACCCAAAGATCGAAAGATCGTTGTTGCTTTACAAGCACACTTCCTGGAAGATGAGTTCATTCAAGAAGGCGGAACAGGTAGAAGTATTTCTTTGGAAGAATACAATGAAACTCCTAAGGAGACACCTGTGCAAGAAATTGGAACCGAACCTTCTGAAACACAAGTACAACCACCTCGTAGGTATAGTAGGGTGTCTCAATTACCTGAGAGGTATAGTTTTATGCACTTGGAGGAACTGGGTTTTGTAATATCCGCAATTTTGATTTTTCGGTAAATTTTCTTTTTTTTTTGGCGGAAGTCCATCTTAGCGACACTGTTGTGACCATTTCGTCATTCCTAGAATATTTAATTCTGCACTTTTTGTCATCCGAGTTCGTTTTAGTATCGTGTTGTTGAGTTCCGTGTTCTTAAACGGCTTTTCCGCACTTGAGTTCGATTCTTGCGAATCTCGCCTGAAACTGTTGTTTCGAGTTTCTCGTAAGTTCATTTAATATTATTATTCATGTTGTGAGCTTTGGCTTGGTGTTTCGATCGTGTATCGTGTATTTCGGACGTTTTGGGCCATTTTCGTAATTTCCCAAAGTTTGGGGTAATTATTTTCCGTTGTCGAATTTCGAGCCTTCGAGTGGTCGGAATAGTGTGTTCTCTTGTTGGATTCGTCTTTGCGAGTACTTCGTAACCGTATCTTCGATTCATATTCAGGTTCGGGTTTCGGCGTCGTTCGGGCCGTCGGAGTGGCCACGGCCGAGTCACGGCCGCACTTCTTGGAGCAGGGCCTGGCCTGGCCGAGTTACGGCCGTACGTGCTTGGCAGGCATGGCTGGACGAATGCCGGTTACGGCCGTAAGGGCTGTCAGTTACGGCCGTACGGGCGCCAGGTAGTGTTCGGACGAATGCCGGTTACGGCCATAAGGACCTGCCGGGTACGGCCGTAAGTGCCGAGTTATGGCCGTAAGGCCCTGTCGGTTACGGCCGTAAGCGATCGGCAGGCGCTGGGCGGATTTTGACGAATGCCGGTTACGGCCGTAAGGCCCTGCCGGTTACGGCCGTAACCTTGTCGGCTATATATAGGCCAGGGACGGGCCAGACCTTCATTTCACCCCATTTCTTCACCCGGGTGCGGCTGGCGACGGGATAAATTGGGAAGTGGAGTTTTTGGTCGATTCCACTCGATTTCTAAGCATTTTTGATGATTCTTGTCGATTATATCAACATCAAATCATTGTTCTTCGTCGGATCGAGGTAATTTCTTGAAATCTCCTATAATTTGATTTTTTCGAGATTTCTTCTTGATTTTCGTCGTTCGTCTGAATTTGATGAATCGGTTGATGCTAGTGAACATTATTAATTGTGTTCTATGGATTGTATATCTATATCTTCGATTCGTTCAACCCAATTGATGATTCTTAGGTTCTTGAGGAACTTTGAACATTTAGTGTTCGATTAAATGTCTCAAAGAGTTTCTTTCGGTCGTTGTGTTGATTTCGATTGATATTGTGTTATTGAATGAATTGTATTTCATTCAAGGTTGTTCGAGTACTTGTATTTATTGGAGAACGTCGTTCGTCGTTCGTGGAAGGAATTCATCACCTTCGGTTGATGCAAGTTTTATACTTGTACTAGTCAATGAGATTAATGTTATCATATATGTGTATGAATGTGTTGTATCATTCCGAGACTTAGTCTCTTCATAAGTTCATTGATATTAGGGGATCGTTTGATATGATACTCTTCGGCAATTATGCTAAATATTTATTATCATTCATTAATGGCCGGTAAGGCATTGAGATATTCGTTGTTAATGTTATTATCGATCACCGGTTCGCGGTATCAATGTATCGGTTGTTGTTGTTAATATTGATGTCGATCTAGACGTTGTTGTAATCATTGTTATTAATGTTGGCGTCCTGTCATTCATGTTGTATTAGCTGATTGGAGGCATTGTTGTATTCGTTCTCATCTTCGTTGTCGGTAGCCGATTAAAGGTGCCGAGGCATTCATTGTATCATTGTCATCGATTGGCCGTTCTAAGGCAATCGAGGAGTTCAATCATTCATTGTCTCATTGTCATCGATTAGCCGTTCTAAGGCAATTGAGGTGCTCAATCATTCATTGTATCATTGTCATCGATTAGCCGTTCTAAGGCAATCGAGGTGCTCAATCATTCATTGTATCATTGTCATCGATTGGACGTTCTAAGGCAATCGAGGAGTTCAATCATTCATTATCTCATTGTCATCGATTAGCCGTTCTAAGGCAATCGAGGTGCTCAGTCATTCATTATATCATTGTCATCGATTAGCCGTTCTAAGGCAATCGAGGTTCTCAATCATTCATTGTATCATTGTCATCGATTAGACGTTCTAAGGCAATCGAGGAGTTCAATCATTCATTGTCTCATTGTCATCGATTAGTCGTTCTAAGGCAATCGAGGTGCTCAATCATTCATTGTATCATTGTCATCGATTAGCCGTTCTAAGGCAATCAAGGTGTTCAATCATTCATTGTATCATTGTCATCGATTATCCGTTCTAAGGCATTCGAGGTGCTCAATCATTCATTGTATCATTGTCATCGATTAGCCGTTCTAAGGCAACCGAGGTGATCAATCATTCATTGTATCATTGTCATCGATTAGCCGTTCTAAGGCAATCGAGGTGCTCAATCATTCGTTGTATCATTGTTAATGATTGGCCGTTTTAAGGCAATCGATGTATTGAATCATCCGCTGCATCATCGTTATCGGTTGGCCATTCTAAGGTAATCGAGGTATTGAATTGGGGCTGTCGAGGATAGTTCCCATCCGTTGTGTCGTTGTTATTGATTGACCATTCTAAGGTAATCTAGGTATTGAATTGGGACCGCCGAGGACGGTGTCCATCCGTGAGTCATCATTATCGTGTTGGCCGACTCAAGGCACCACACTATCATTCTCGTGAATTCGGCAATCTTTGAATCGTTGCTGTTTGTGGTTAATTGTGTTTATGATCTCATTATGGGTAAGTTTGGGGCTTGAACCTTTGCGGTTGGCTTCCCAACACCTACAACTCAGTAGGTCACGGTCATGTTTATGATCTTATTATGGCTAAGCTTGGGGCTTGAACCTTTGCGGTTGGCTTCCCAACACCTACAGCTCAGTAGGTCACGGTCGTGTTTATGATCTTATTATGGGTAGGCTTGGGGCTTGAACCTTTGCGGTTGGCTTCCCAACACCTACAACTCAGTAGGTCACGGTCGTTTTTATGATCTTATTATGGGTAAGCTTGGGGCTTGAACCTTCGCGGTTGGCTTCCCAACACCTACAGCTCAGTAGGTCACGGCCATTGGATGGTCTTACTGTACAACGGCTTCGTGGCCGGCCCCTTCATTAATTCTGACCTCGGGTTGTTACGGTTTTAGTGTTTATGTTGGTGACGGCTTAGTGAGTAACTTTCAGGTCTTTATGACGTCTTGGTAATTTCATTGGAGCCCTCGGGCATTGTGATTCATGTTTAACTCAATTCTGGTTTGGTTCATGTTCGTTTAATTCATTGTGGTGTTATATATTATGATACGCCGTTGGGCGTTCATTTTTTGAACTGTTGAGCAGGTATTAGTAATATGCCGTGGGCATAGTACCTCACGAATGCTCGGTTCTTACCTTGGTTTGTGAGCATCTCGTATTATTATTATCATTGTACCGTTTCATTCTGCCTTTGGATGCATATCATGTTATACGTGTATTTGATGTTCATTATCTGATGGCCCGACCGTGGGGCGGAACATATTTTCATGTTTTAGGTGCTTGCGAGGAGAGAGTTGAGACACAGAGGTATGATGATGGCGACGAGGCATTCGAGCGATACTAGTCTGAGTTGTTCATGTTGGTCAGTCAGTTGGAGTGTTCTCCAGTTTGTCAGTCATTGTCATTATGTATTACCCGAGCAAATGCTCGTGGATGTTGTTGTATTTTATTTTTGGCCATGTAGGCCCATCGTTGTCGTTGAAATTCCTTATCGGAATGTTGTCTGGGATATCATGGTAGGGACTGTGATTTGCCTTGTGGGATAATTTAATGTATTTTAATCGTGTTCGCCTGGTGGATCTCCGGGTGTGGGGTCCACGGCACTGTAATAACTCAATGGGATTTGGGGGTGTTACAGAAAATGATATCAGAGATTTGGGTTGTGAGATACTCTGATATATGAGTTATGTGGCTCTAGCGATGCGATAGTAGTGTAGTGTCGAGTTATGACAACAGACGATCGGGTTTGTGAGTCGTGAAATTTGTACGACTGCACGAGTCATTCATTCATCGAGTCGTCGTCAGTTGAGACTAGTATCGTGAGACCTCGAAGCTTCGTATGACCTGTGTAAGGACTCGATTCTCTTTATGTTCATACATTCATTATGTCATTAATTATACATAGCGTGAAAAAATAGAGGAGGGCCGTAGGCCGCCGTTTTCGGCGGGCATTGGGTATATTATTAGCCCAAAAACAGGCCTTTTGGCGGCCAGTTGGCCCGCCATAGAGGCCGGCCATGGCCCGCCCTACTTGATTTTTTTTTTTTTTTTTTTTTAATTTATGTTATGTGTTATTATAATATTTAATTTTTTTTCCTTGTTTGTTAGATTATAATACATCTATATGTTAATTATTGATGTAATTTTATTTTTTGGGACTTTGTGATTATTTGTAGTATCTCATATCAATAATAATATTATTTTATGATTTTATAAGAAATTAGTAGTGATAAATGATATGATGATCAAATAAAAATATTTGTATATTTGTCTTTTGATTATGGTAGTGTAGTAAATAATGTAATTATCAAATAAAAATAATTGTATATTTATTTATCTGATTGTGATAGTATAGTGAATAATATAATAATTAAGGATCGAAAAATATTTGTATATTTATTTGAAATTAATATTTAAAAAAAAAAAAGTCGAGCTGTAGCCGTAAGCCAGGCTTGCAGATGATACGGCCTAATAATTTTGGCCCATGAAAACCAGGCCTTTTGGCCCGGCCCAAAAAGGCGCCATTTTATGCCCGTTGGGTAGCCCGCCCGTTCTGAGTCTAATTATACATGCTTTGTTGAAACCTATATGCGATATTATTGTTATGATTGATTCATGACTAATTGACTATAGACTCTTTCGACAAACTCTTTCGTAGATAGGTCTCTATTTTTCTCGATCTATCTTCAGCCATGATTGCTTGTAAATCGAGATATCTGGAGTCACTAGCAAGAAGAGCCTAAAAGTTTTAGTTTCTAACAAGCCGATGAGACGCACTATACGACTTGTGTTGTCTATAAAATAGTGTTAGACAAGTATTGATACATTATCTAAGTAATATTTTGTTAATTTACAATCTGCTTCAACTTAAAATAGTCACCTTTATATGTAGTATATTAATTAAACTAACATATTTATTTTAATGTGTTTTTTTGAAAATAACGGTTGGAAAGAGTATCAAATAAATCTTTTACACTGCGAATGATCACATTTGTATAATTTTTTTAAATAACTGTAGTAATAGTGTGAATTTTTTTAGACATTAAATATTATTTTTATATTTCTGATGATCTAATTAAATCATCTAATTATATGCTATTTGCAATGAGTTACAAATTAATAAAATAATAACACAAAATGACATGAGTCGTAATTATTATTAAAAAGTAAATTCCCAAAGAGAGAGAGTGAGAGAGAGCTACCTGAAAAAACCCCAACTTATTTCTTCTATTATTTGCATGTTTTCTCAAAATAAATTTAGCAAACGGCCAACTCCGGAGTCCAATTTGTTCCTCTCTCTCTCTAGATCTCGTTTTCTCCCTCCACATCATTTCCCCAGTAAAATAGATTCGTTAAATCGCAGAAATTATGTCTGACGCTTTGATCAATGGCCTCGCCGGTGCTGGCGGTGGAATTATCGCTCAGCTCATAACCTACCCTCTCCAAACTGTACGACACTTGATTTTGGAGCCTCATTTGGCTTAATTTTCTGCTTAAATTTTGCTATAGAATGTGCTCTCTTTTTCTTCTTTTCCTTCTTTTTTTTTTTGGTTTCCTTCTGGAAGTTTTGGGAACGGTGAAGCTAGTCGATGATCTTTGGTTGTGGTTAGGTAAATACTCGGCAACAGACAGAGAGAGATCCGAAGAAGGAGAAAAGGAAACTTGGAACTCTGGAACAAATGTCTCAGGTCTTCTATTGTCGGGTTCAATTCCAAGATTTACAGTTGATTTTTTTTTTAATTGCCTGACAATCAATTTTATTTTCTGCCCTTGCTCGGTAGAACTTATGAAAATATGATTATGTGTAGGTTGTAAAGCAAGAAGGTTGGGGTCGTCTTTATGGGGGATTGGCTCCCTCAGTTGTCGGAACGGCTGCTTCTCAGGCGAGTTTATTTTCTTCATTCATTTTACTGATTCTATTATTTTTGTTTGTGAGCTTAACTTCATCTTATCGTTCCTATCAGTGCCGTTAACAAATGATTTAAAAAATCAGTTGCACCTGTTTGCCAACCTTATGATGTAATGTGGTCCCCTGACATTGGGATGTGTCCCATTGACTTGACAAATTATATGCAGTTTATTATTTGGGTTGTCGCTACTTGCTATCATGCTCCCTGATATAATTTTAACAAATATCATCTTGTGAAGTAATTTTATAACAATATCTTGATGAGGTAATTCAGATTCTAAAGAGCAGCTAGAAACTGATTTATGCCTCGTTTTTCAACAGGATCAAGGTCTTTAGATATTTGCAGAAACAAGGAAAATATTGACATTTGCACTCAATGTATATAACTCATAGTGCAAAGCGGAGCCCAAGTATGTGCTAACACTTGATGAGAAAATATTTATGCTCACGGTCAAAGATCATCATCTATACTTGTAGTACACAAGTAAATGCCATATACGATACTCAGAATATTGGTCCGGAAAAACTTTTGAATTCTTGTTTATGTGGAAACATACTTGATTTAATATTTCTCCCCGTGGCGGAGGTAGACCATTTACCGTGGGGGTCCGACTATATGTAGAAGTTGGTGGCATCGGTAGTCAAAGCAAAAAGCCTTTCCCTACTTTTAGGATTGTGCACCAAAAGAATGTAAAACGCCCCCCCCCCCCCCATCAGAAAAAAAGAAAAAAGAAAAAACGAAAACCCCAAACCGAAACAAAACTGACGGTTTAATTTTGTTGATTTTAAAAACTAAATTTTTGGGTTGGATTCGATTATGCGTAGGAAACCCCAAAAAACCCCCCGGAATGGAACCGATGTATTTATATATTTATATATATAATCATATATTTTCTTTTTCCAAAAAAAGAAAGAAAAAACCCGAAAACTGATTCGCTCGAAACTGAGAACTGAAGAACCCAAAACTTAAAAAAAATGAATGCAATTGGGTTTAATTTTCATAAAACCAAACCTTTTGAGTTTGGTTCTTTTTAGCCCAAAACCAAACCGAGTCGGACAGTGCACACCCCCACTATATAGGCAATTCCCTCCAGTTGGAGGGGTCCAAAGACCCCCCTGGACCACCCCTTCTCCGCCACTGATTGCTTCCTTTAATGGTTAGCTTGTTCATCTCACTCTACTAAGTAATAACTTTTTTACCTTGCTTCTCATCATTGAGCCCTTTGGAATATATGAAGCTAAATGTTGATGTAGATTGTAGTGAAGTTGGCTAGGACCAGTAAACTGAGGGCCAAAAAGATTGCTTACCTATCCTGGTGTCATGAGTTGAATAATGGGTTGTGAATTTGATTATATATATATATGTGTATATATATATATATATATATATATATATATATATATGTATGTATGTGTGTGTATATGTGTGTGCGTTATCCTCGTATACTTTTTCTTTCTCTTTTCTCACAGTTATTTGAGCTTTCTTCCTTTCTATGTTGATGTGAAGGTGAACATTTCCTAGCAACAAACATGAATAGCTTTTCTTAAGTTAATGTCGGTAAACTTTTTTTTCTTTTACTCTCTATTTCCTGTATACCAAATGAGTGCACCTTTTAAATTTTGGATTGTTTAGACAATATCGATAACATAAGAAGGTTTGTGTCGTGTAAGGATCTTGACACCTTTTCTTATCTACTTTTAAGGTTCATTTCGTTCTTCGTTTTCCTTTTTTTTTTTGGGAGGTGGGTTGGAGGTGGGGGGGGGGGGGGGGTTAAAGATTACAAGTGACCCAATGTTTGTTCTTTTTTTTCTTTTTTTCTTTTCCCCTATCTGTGATCAACACTTTTAGCTCTTATAATTAATCACTTCAAATAGATCATTAATTTTTATCTTGTACACTTTCTACTTGCTTGAACAAAGTACACACTTAAGGACTGTATATGCAGTGGCATTCACGGCGATATCCCTTTTCTACCTAATACGCAGATGTTCTAGTCCTGGGGTTCATACTGTAGAGGTTGTGAGGTGAATATGTTAGCAACATAAAGAAATATAATCTCCTAACTAATTAAATTTCCTTCTGTTTAGTTCCTATCTCTGCTCTTTCTAATGTTCTTGGTAGCTATATATATAACCATTGATTTTTTATATCTGGTTTCTTATTTAGTTGCAATCTTTATGGTACAGGGTGTTTACTATTATTTCTATCAAATATTCAGGAACAAGGCTGAATCAACGGCCCTTGAACAGAAGAAAAAAGGCATGGGTGATGGATCAGTTGGAATGCTTTCGTCGCTTATGGTTGCTGCTCTATCTGGGTAATATACTTCTCCTACTTGGACTCCTTGTTAGTAGTTATACGTCATTAATGAAAGTTAGCGCGGATTGTATCTATTGGTTAGCTGCTCAGTCCTCATTTTCCTCCATATCAGATAATGCTTTAATCATTGGGGAGTTGGAGAGTAATGTATTTTTTGCTCTCTGTACGGCAGTTTTTCTTTAGATTATTGTGCAAGCTCAGATTTTCTATAGGCAGTAACTACTATCTATTGCTGGGTTTTCTAGATTTGGGGGTTGGGGGCTCATATGAGCTAATCAGCATCTAGTTTCCAGTTTAATGATTTCCTTCCAAGAATATATTTTTGATATCATGGACGACTTGACAAGGTTAATTCAAGACGATATTCCATGGTGCATGATGTTTGCAGATGATATAGTATTGGTTGATGTAACGAAGGACGGAGTTGAAAGAAAGTTAGAACTCTGGAGAAATACGCTCGAAAATCGTGGTTTTAGGCTGAGCAGAAGTAAGACTGAATATTTGGAGTGTAGCTTTAGTGGAAATGGAAGTAGAGAGGCGGGTACAATCACTTTTGATGGGAATGTTATACGAGGATCGGAGTTTTTTCGTTCTCTTGGGTCTATTCTTCAAAATGATGGAGAATTAGACGGTGACGTGGTCGCTAGAATTAAGGCGGGATGGTTGAAATGGAAGAGCGCAACGGGGTTATTATGTGATCAAGGCGTACCTTACAAATTAAAGGGAAAATTTTAACGAACAATAATTAAGCCTGCACTTTTATATGGCACTGAATGCTGGGCTGTAAAGCATAGTCATGTGCATAAGATGAATGTGGCGGAAATGCGTATGCTAAGATGGATGTGTGGCCATACGAGAAAGGATCGACTTAGAAATTATAACACCCCCAGCCCGTTTGGGAATATTATAGCGCCGCAGGCCCTCTTAAGAGGATCTGCTAGGCTGGATACCAACACAAGACATCATATCGAATGCCAACATGGCTAAACAAATGAAACAGTAGACCGATTTGGTCTTTCATCAATACATACAACGTGAACATTATATACAACTCTGTCAAGAAACTCATACCCGCACAGGGGTCAAAATACAACAACACTCCCATAAGACGGAAGAACAATACATCGGAAAGAATAATACAATTCGACCATGTCGAATACCCAAAGCTGGTCCTCATGTGATTAGTATCATTTATCTTCCATCATCCTTCGTACCGATCACGTGGTTTGCTCCCCAAGAATCTGCAGGTACCATAAAGACATCCACCCCCGATTACTTGAGGGGTTAGCAAAATTCCACTATTTTGCTACTACAAGTATAAAGTGCAAATTACGAGCCATACCCATCATATTCCAAGAATATAATAATTTAAATAATCACCGAGTCAAAACACAGCGAGAGATTTCCCGAGATGTTTTATTTGAAAAAGATATTCCAAGGCCTTGAAATGCAGTAATAAAACAAGTAAACAACTTGTAAAGCGTTTTAAAATCTCGGGTGTTTCCAGAAGAATAGATTTAGAGTTTTAGAATCCTCATCTTTTCAAAAATCATTTTAGGGTCGCAGCCCAGAGATTTGGTTTCCCAAAGTAATAATCCGACAATAATTTACGGAGTCCACGACCCAAACATCTATATCAATCATGCGACCAAAGGTTATCCGCGTCCCATGGTAACAAGCATGAACCTCCGAGCTTCTACGTGCGTACCCGAGTGAATAAATCAATGGTAAGCGAACGGAAAGTCCATACCTCATGATTAACCGTGGATTCGCACTATAAGCTACGATCCCTCAGAGGACTCGAAGTCCCATCCCGGAGTGGTTAGCACATGCAACACAATCATTAGAATTCCACAACGGACATATAACATACACTCATAGTTATCCTGGCATCGTGTTAGCAAGCACGAACCTCGGAGCCTCGCGACGACGTACCCGTTTTGGATAACCCATGACGAGTATGCAACATCTTCAAATATACGCCCATAAGTTATCCCGGCATCGTGCTAGCAAGCACGAACCTCAGAGTCTCCTCGAGACATACCCGGTTTGGATAACTTTATGGTAAAACACGACCCATACTAACAAGGATGGATCCCGGAGGTCTCAACGAACCCTACCCGGTAGAACATCACTTACCAATGATCACATAGTACGAGTGGATATACCTCTCGAACAATACCGAATAATACCACCTTTTACCAAGGGTTCAATAAACATTACAAACACAGCAATTCGCACTCATCAACGAATACACATTCGAACATTTAACCCTTAACAAGGGAAAAGGGCTTTTATAATCGCATAGTACGAAGGCAATATGTATCACTTCGCATCCATAATGCACATATCCGTAGAACTCATTCGTTCGCAAAGTACTTGAGCGTTTTTGAAAGAAAGTCATTAAAGGGGTTATATCAATCCTTTTTGAACATTCGTCATGACTACTCAAATAACACATATATTCCATTGTCAATTATCACATCTACAAAATACGAAAGGTATGGGCAAGATACTTGCCTCGACAATCGATACCGACAACTCCGATGAACACGGCTCGACCGAAAACCTCGAACACCTACAACTTCCGCAAGAAATAACGGAATCACGATCACAACGAGGAGTAAGACCAACAACAACAGAAATCGCCTCAAACCCACGAAGGAAAACTCATATGAACATTTAATCGAACATTAAATGTTCACGGTTCCTCAAGAACACTAAAACCATCAATGGGCCGAACGAATCGGAGATATGGATATACAATCCATAGAACATGTTTAACAACATCATTTAACACCAATCGATTCATAAAAATCGGGTTGAATACGAAATCAAGAACACATCTCCAAAAAGTCAACTCTAGGGAAATCAAGAACAATACTTCGATCCGACGAAGAACAATGGATTAGATAATGTTATAATCACCTAGGATACTCCAAAACACCTCTGAAAAGAGTAAGATCGGCCAGGGCCATGAACCCTAGCGGAGAGGAGAGAAAGAAGTGAGAAATGAGAAAAGTAATCTGCTGTCCAGTTTATATACTGGACAACTTAGCGTGCGCTAATCGCCCCATATTAGCGTGCGCTATCGAATCAATGTTCTGCCCAACAGCACACTTAGCGTGCGCTAATCGCTAATTACTAGCATGCGCTAACGAGTCCCAATGCCAGTCCAATGGTTTCTGGACTGCCCAAGAACTACCAGTTAGCGTGCGCTACCATCCCGTAGTGTGCGCTAACTGTTGCACCGTAGCGCACGCTATAAATCTGCATAGCGTGCGCTATCGAACTCCCAGTCGAAAGCAGTAACTATTGGACTGTCTCATCCTATTCAGGTAGCGTGCGCTAATCACGAATATTAGCGTGCGCTATCACCAGGTATTAGCGCGCACTAACTACAATACTTAGCGTGCGCTATGCCTACTACACAGGCATGCAGGACAGTTCCGGAAACTCAACACAACACGGTACATCACACCGTACACAACATAGGGAAGGATTTCAAATAATCGTCAACGCAACAAAATAACCGGCACAACCATCCAATAATTCAAAGTATCCGGAAACAGAAATCTTGGGTATTACAGAAATGATGTGATTAGGAAAGAAGTACGAGTGGCCCCTATAGAGGATAAGTTGTTGGAGAATCGGTCAAGATGGTTCGGACATGTGAGACGGAGGCCGATTGATGCACCAGTGCGGAGGCTTGAAGAATGGGGAGCGCATAGGCCGGTGAGGGGTAGAGGAAGACCTAAACAGACATGGATAAGAGTGATTGAGAATGATATAAGGTTTCTTGGGATTGGAGAAGTTATGGCGTTGGATAGGACGACATGGAGGGAGAGAATTCGGGTGGTTGATTATGTTTTTTTTTTTTTTTGCATAATGATTATTACTGTTTTTTATTTACTTTTATTATTTACTTATTTTTGCATATTTATTGTTACTTTTTTTTTTTATGTACTAAACTTTTCACCTATCACTTTTGCCTTTTCATAGGACTGTTTTATTGGAGACGACTTGACGTTTTCAGAGATTGATTCATGTTAGCCGGCGGCGGCGTCGGCGGCGTCGGCGTCGGTGGTGGTGGTGGTGGTGGTGTCGGTGTCGGTACTCGTCTTATGCGGTTGTTACATAGACCAATCTTAGTGGCTTTTAGGCATTTTAAGACTTTAATGACATGTATATGCTCAGAGTAACTCAGATCCCTTGTCAGATTCTTTCTGCTGATAGCCTTTATTTTTCTTTGCCATTATCATTTATTAACTTCCTTTGCTAGACAGTAGACACTGATTAATCATTGGAAATGCTAATTTTATTAAGAACTGATCAGCATATGCATATTAAAAACAACCTTTCGCAGTTCACATTGGCGATTGGCATACAGATATTGGTTTCTTAGAAATTAATTGTTATTTGCAGCCAAAAGTCACTCCTATTCCTGTATATGTTACTGTCTGTGAGACCTCAAACAATGGTATTCTTTTTGCTTCAAAACAGTGAGCATAAAAAAATCAATTCTTTATCCTGATTCACAACGTTTTCAATCAGCTATATCTCTCTCTGTGGTTTTCAAATAATTGCTAAATATTGAATCTGCTAGCTGCTTGGCTCTGCAGTAGTCTGATATATGTAACAACCTTTTCCTAGCACCCTTGTGTTTTTCACTAGAGACGTCTTATCTTTTTTGTATAGAGGACAGTATTGGATCAACCTCTTAAAAGTGTTTCATTTATGCTGCATTATTTAAGTAGATTTTATTTGCGCAGCAACCGGTGATTATTGCAGCTTTGCCTTTCCTGTAGGTGTGTAAATGTGCTGCTCACAAATCCTATATGGGTGGTTGTGACTCGCATGCAGGTAAGAATCTTCAAAATGATGTCCCTTATTTTAGATCTGGATATTTCATGAAAATTAGGTGTTCCATTACTTTTGTCAATAGGTTTGATAGATAACACGTCAGTGTAGTGTTTAGTGGCAGGCGAATGGTTGTTGGGAATAACAAAACAAGCTAAGCAACTTCCCGACAAAACGATAAATGATTTCGGTAACACTCACGGAATAAATAAATACTAATGAAAATGCAAATGAGAAACTGTAAAATCGTAATACAGTATTTAACGTGGTTCACACAATTAGATAAATTGTGCTACGTCCACGGGCAAACGAGAGAGAGAGAGTATTTATTAAGACCAAAGGAATTACAATCATTCAAGGCTTAAAACTGCACTTGAAATCTGATCACTCACTTGTAGGGTATCACTCGTATTTTGGCTGCTAAACACAAGACTCTGCACAAAATAACTACCTCACAATTTCTATGGTTTCTTTCTTTTCTTTTCTCTCTTGCTTCTCTCTCTCTTTTTTTTTTTGCTACATATCTTACAAACTCATATTCTATATATATATATATATATATATATATATATATATATATATATATATATAGAAAGGTAAACAATTGTCAAAGAAAGGGGCTGCCAATATTGTCAAAGAAAGGGGCTGCCAATATTGTCAAAGAAACTTTGTTGAATGAGTTTTGTAAGCTGCAAAAGTCAAAGAAGGTTGCTACCATAATTCAAAGAAAGTTGCTGATATCAAAGTCTCCATTTCACCTAACAATCTCCCACTTGGAGACTTGAACAACTTACTTTTGCAGCATCCCTTAATCCATCTCTCTCTCGTTTTTACGCCATACCACTTTCCTTATTTTTACGGAAGACCAATTGAAGCCATGCAAAGCTTGACTTCTGTGGTAACCACCTTGGTGAACATATCTCTTGGATTCTTTGTTCCAGGATTTTCTTGATTCGGAGTTTCATTATTAATTAATTCTCGAATAAAATGGTACCTCATCCGAATGTGTTTTGTTCTCTTGTGAAACTTGGATTCTTTGCGGATAAACCGCACTCTGGTTGTCGCAATGCGGCACAATCCTCTGTTGCATTCCAAGTTCGATAGGAAGTTCTTCAACCATATAAGCTCTTTGGGTCATTTCTGCAATAGCCGTATACTGCCTTACGTGGTTGAGAGAGCAACGCTCTTACGTAACCTAGACATCGGTGATTCTTTGTACCTCAGGTGTGAACACATAACCTGTTGTGCTTTTACCCGAATCCACACATCCACCCAAATCTGCATCGGCGAAACCTTCTAAGACCACCCCATTTCTTCTGAAGCATAGGGTAACCTCATATGTTCCTTTCAAGTAGCGTAACAACCACTTTACTCCCTCCCAATGCTCTCTTCCAGGATTCGACATGAACCTGCTCACAACTCCCACTGCATGAGCAATATCTGGTCTGGTGCATACCATAGCATACATGAAGCTACCAACCGCAGATGTGTAGGGAACTTTAGACATATGTTCTCTGTCTACTTCCGTCTTTGGGGATTGCTTCTTTGAGAGTCTCAACTGACTACCCAAATGTGTACTTCTAGCCTTAGCATATGCCATGTTGAACTTTTCTAAAACTTTCTTGATGTACTTAGCTTGTGAAAGTTTTAGTGTACCGGTAACTTTGTTCCTGGCTATGCTCATGCCCAATATCTGCTTAGCAGCCCCTAGGTCCTTCATCTCGAACTCTCTGGACAGCTGCTTCTTAAGCTTGTTGATCTCCTGCATGTCGGATCCAGCGATCAACATGTCATCAACATACAATAACAGGATGATGTATGAGGAGCTTGTTGTTGCCCAAAATATTTATCCGAAGATTAAATACTGCTGGAAGACGGACAACAAACAAGGTTGCGGGAGCACTTCCGAGAGAAGATAAATAAAACAAGATTTGCCGGGTTTGTTAGGCCCGGGCTTGAATGCTCTCGCGAGATGTTATTAATACAAATATTCGTGGATACAAGTATTAATGAGAGAAATCTAAATACAATGAGTGTAAAAGACTGCATTGTCCGGCTCTTGAGCGAAGCTAGGTGTTCTTCGTCCCGCCGATAATCTGCTCGAGGAGAAAAGGCCGGGAGAAGTAAGACCGAAAGAAAGCTGTTGCCAAGAGTTGGATGTTAGCCAAGTGCTATGTAATTGTTTCTGTATTGAGTGCTTGAATCGTGAGGTTCCCGAGAGAAAATACAAGTGCAGGCTGCCCTCTTATATATAGAGGCTGAGAGGCCCTGTCCCCTAGTGGGCGATCGTCTTTCGGCATTGAATGCAATGGGGCGATCGCCCTAAAGGTCACGTGGGCTGCCGAAAGTCAGCTACTGGTGGTGGCGGTAGTGCGGTCAATGAGGATCCGGACGCGTCAGGCTTTATCACAGGAGGTCCCACTTAGCTACTTTCGGCGGATTTTGTCAGTAGGTGACAGGCTGTAGTCACATGTCTTGTCCGCCAACTCCTTTCGCAGGTCTGGGCCATGCTGGTAGGTGAGGTAGGAGACAGGTTTGTCAGCGCCTTTTGTGGATCTGCACGTGGGGTCAGTTTTGAGACTTGGTCTTTGCCGACTGGATGGTCATCGGTGGAGATCGTCATGATGCGATCGATCGGCAGATGCCCAAAGAGGTCGGTCACCAAAGGTCGATCGGCAGATGCCCAGAGAGGATCGTCCGCTAGTCGAACGCCAGGAGTCGGTCGCCGAGTGCCGAGTGATGATCGTATCTGAGGTCGATCGCTCGGTACCGGGACTTGTCCTGGGACCTTCCTTTGGCCGATATAGCTGGTCCGCTGGGTTGAGGCTTGGTCGCCTGGTCGCTGCTCGGCAGATCTGCCTTGGCCGCTCGGCAGTAAGTCGGTCGCTCGGCCTCGGAGGCGATCGCCGTTCGGAAGGTGTTAAATCTTGACACAACAATTGCCCCCCAGCTTGTTCCTATGTTGAAGACATGGGGCAAGGTGGTTCTTGCTGGTGATCGCGTCTGGATGAGGACGGGCGATCTGAGCCGACTTAGGACTCGGACTTGGGCTAACATGGTCGATTGGCTTAGCTATCTTTCGGTCTTGTACCTGCAAAAAACAACATTGGCCGATCCCCCATGGAAACTTGGTGGTTTCGCTTTGTTTGAGGAATCGTGCACAGTCGCGGAGATCGATGGACCGACCCCATGACCGTGTCTTGGTGCGCGAAGACAATGAGTGTCTCGTGACTCACTTTATTATGAGGGTCCTCTGTTAGGCTGCGCCTCGCCTTGTTTTTGAACGAAAGGCGTGCGGTCTCGGTCTAGAGGAGTCCTTGCGCGGGGCAGCGTCGGATGAATCAACTCCACGCCCGCGGCTTGTTAGCTCTGCTTCCACCTCGGCCAGCCATGGAGATGGCCGACCTCGACGGTGTACGTTGAGACGGGGTTGTGGAATGAGTCCACTGATTAATGTTGGAGGGCCCTCCGACTACGCCGGCCTCGTATTTAAACGAAGGCGGGCGATCTTGGCCGAAAGGGACCTTGCATGGCGAAGCGGCAGTTCCATCATTGCCCGGGACCATGGCTTTATGATGTGCGGTGGAGCGATCTTATGCCTTAGTCCGTCATGTTATATCTTTGGATGTAGATGGCGATCGTGTCCTCGGCTGCGGATGATGTAGCGTGATGATCGGCGATCGGGTGGAAGGCTGTCGATCGTCGCTCACCGCCATCGCTTTATTCGTAGGTCGATATTAGCGATCGGGCGGGAGATCGTCGTCGGGTGCCGATCGCGCCGCTCACGAGCTAAGAAGAAACCTTTGCACGGCGGAAAATCTGCGGCTCTTGCCGGAAAGGCTGCGTGGAGTCGTAGGTTGGGTCTTTGTAAGATGCTGAACATAGGCGAAAAACCACGAAAACCTCCACAGGACCGCGTGAGGCGGTCTCATCGCTTATGGGCTCGCCATTGAGGATGATTACGTCCACCGGTCGATGTAGTCCGAGTCGGACTCTTCTTCTCCTGCTTGATTTGCATCATGCGAAGGGGACCTTGGGCGGACGACCACGGTGGCGAAGTACTCGGTGAAGCCGTGCGCCCGGCTCGTTGAAGGAGCCCGATGGACCGAGGTGGCAATGAAGTGTACCACCGGTGGCGAGGTCGTCCGGCGTCGGAGGAACATTCGGCATCAGTCGCGTCGGATGCCCCGCACCGATCATGTAGATGTTGAACTTCCTTAGGTGCACTTGGGGTCCGATCGCCCCACGTACGGGTGTTTGCGGGAGCGATCTGTCTTTGCCGGGGCGAGCTCGATGTCGATCGCGAGGGCTCGCTTGGCGGCGATCGTCTTCTTAGCGCGCCTGGATTCGAGGCGCCTTCATGTCGTTGAGTTGACGTTGCATTGCGGCCATCGCCGTGGCTTGGTCGCTTCGATCGGCTTTGGGAGCGAGGCACAGGCGATCGTGTACCGATCTCGGGCTCACTTCGCCGACCTCGGCAATTTGGCGAGGAGCAGGGCAGCTGAGGCGCCTTGCAGGAGTCGGGTAGGCCGAGCTCACGGTGACGGACTCAAACTCCGTCGTCTCGTAGGCCGGGCGCCCGTGCTTGGTCGGGTCACCGCCCGTGCGATCGAAGACGAGAGGTGCCCAGTGGCGGCGCCTCTTCTGCGGGACGGAGCCTCTGGCGATTGCTCGGCTTGATAGTGCCTTGAGCTTTCGCTTGATCTCCGGCGAGAGGCAAGGCGTAGGCTGGAGCGCGTCGAGAGCACTCCGTCGCTCTGTGGGACGGCCGGGGCCCTTCGATCATTCCTTGGTTCGGAACCGTCGAGCGAGAAACTTGGGCCGCCGTCCGAGGCGAGATCGGCGTCTCGGCCATGGCGGCTACCTTCCACCATCGGTGTGGCTCGGGCCGGGGCGGAGCAGGGGGGTTTGGCCGAGGCGGCGGCGGCTTTCTTCGACGCGGATGCGAAGACATGATTTACGAAGGATTTCTTTGAAGTGCGGTAAGTGTCACTTCAAGTATACGCCCGAGAACAGTGAGTGTTCTTCGGGACGGTAGGTGTAAAAAATTGAGGGTTGGATACCCCTTCCTCTAGCGCCAATTGTTGTTGCCCAAAATATTTATCCGAAGATTAAATACTGCTGGAAGACGGACAACAAACAAGGTTGCGGGAGCACTTCCGAGAGAAGATAAATAAAACAAGATTTCTTAGGGTTTGTTAGGCCGGGCTTGAATGCTCTCGCGAGATGTTATTAATACAAATATTCGTGGATACAAGTATTAATGAGAGAAATCTAAATCTGATGAGTGTAAAAAGACTCTGTTAATCCGGCTCTTGAGCGAAGCTAGGTGTTCTTCGTCCGTAGATAATCTGCTCGAGGAGAAAAGTAGGGAGAAGTAAGACCGAAAGAAAGCTGTTGCCAAGAGTTGGATGTTAGCCAAGTGCTATGTAATTGTTTCTGTATTGAGTGCTTGAATCGTGAGGTTCCCGAGAGAAAATACAAGTGCAGGCTGCCCTCTTATATATAGAGGCTGAGAGGCCCTGTCCCCTAGTGGGCGATCGTCTTTCGGCATTGAATGCAATGGGGCGATCGCCCTAAAGGTCACGTGGGCTGCCTGCCAAAAGTCCAAAGCTACAGCTGGTGGCGGTAGTGCGGTCGATGAGGATCCGGCACGCGTCGGAAGCACTTGTCACGGGAGGTCCCACTTAGCTACTTTCGGCGGATTTTGTCGGTAGGTGACAGTGTGTAGTCACATGTCTTGTCATGACTCCTTTCGCAGTGCAGGCCATCTTTGGTAGGTGAGGTAGGAGACAGGTTTGTCAGCGCCTTTTGTGGATCTGCACGTGGGGTCAGTTTTGAGACTTGGTCTTTGCCGACTGGATGGTCATCGGTGGAGATCGTCATGATGCGATCGATCGGCAGATGCCCAAAGAGGTCGGTCACCAAAGGTCGATCGGCAGATGCCCAGAGAGGATCGTCCGCTAGTCGAACGCCAGGAGTCGGTCGCCGAGTGCCGAGTGATGATCGTATCTGAGGTCGATCGCTCGGTACCGGGACTTGTCCTGGGACCTTCCTTTGGCCGATATAGCTGGTCCGCTGGGTTGAGGCTTGGTCGCCTGGTCGCTGCTCGGCAGATCTGCCTTGGCCGCTCGGCAGTAAGTCGGTCGCTCGGCCTCGGAGGCGATCGCCGTTCGGAAGGTGTTAAATCTTGACACAACAGAGCTAAATTTCTTCAAGTAACAACAGTGATCCATCTCACTTCTGTGATACCCATTCCTTTGCATGAAGCTATCAAACTTCAAGTACCACTGTCTTGGAGCTTGCTTCAATCCATACAGACTTTTCTTCAGTTTGCACACCAGATTTTCCTTACCAACTGTGGGAAAACCCTCTGGCTGTGCCATGTAGATGTCTTCTTTCAGGTCGCCATGGAGAAAAGCTGTTTTCACATCTAACTGTTCTAGATGGAGATCTTCAGAGGCTACAATACCCAAGACCGTTCTGATTGTAGTCATCTTCACAACTGGAGAAAAGATCTCATTGTAATCAACCCCTCTCTTCTGTTGGAACCCCTTGACCACCAATCTTGCCTTGTATCGTTTGGTGCCATCAATCTCATCTTTGACCCGAAACACCCATTTGTTTTGCAATGCTTTCTTCCGTGCTGGTAATTTTACTAAGGACCAAGTCTGGTTCTTGTAAAGCGAGCTCATCTCATCCTCCGTGGCCTTCTTCCACTGTATGGAATCTTTCATCCTCAAAGCCTCTAGATAAGATTCTGGTTCCCCATTTTCTGTCAACAACAAGTAATTTGCTGATGGATTGCATTTTTCAGGAGGCTTAGAAACTCTGGTGGATCTCCTGACCCAGTGTGATTCCACTGGCTGAGGCTGTATCAGAGAAGATGATTCTTCTTCATCCTTGGAGCTTTCACCTATCTCTGGAGTGCTGACAGGTTTTACAATGTCGTCAACTGAGATTTCTTCTAACTCAACTTGATCTTTCTTTTCTGGTTGCGTATCACTGCCCAAGCCTTTTATAAATTTATCCTTATATAAATCACTCTCGTTGAACACCACATCTCGGCTTATGATAACTTTCTTGTTCTCGTTATCCCAGAAGCGGTACCCCATGTCATCCAACCCGTAATCTATAAAGATGCATTTTCTTGCCTTTACCTCTAGCTTGTCTCCCTCCGAATCTTTAATTTTGACATATGAGACACAACCGAAAACTTTCAAGTGTTTGAGCGAAATATCGCGACCTTGCCATTCCTCTTCTGGAATCTTGAACCCTATGGGGACTGAGGGTCCTCTGTTGATTAAATATGCAGCTATGTTGACCGAATCTGCCCGGAACATCTTGGGTAAACCTGCATGCAGTCTCATGCTTTTAGCCCTCTCGTTCAGTGTTCGGTTCATCCTCTCAGCTACTTCATTTCTTGAGGTGTCTCGAGCATCTTACGCATTCGATTCCACAGTCGGCCAAGATAATCAACAAATTCTTTGCTACTGTATTCGCCCCCATTGTCTGATCTGAAACACTTGATTTTCAAGTTTGTTTCATTTTCCACAATAACTTTCCATTTCTTGAATGTACTAAATACTTCAGATTTGTGCTTCAAGAAATAAACCCAAACCTTTCGTGTGCTGTCGTCAATGAAAGTAACATAATACCTGGAACCTCCCACTGAAGAAACTGAAGTGGGACCGTATACATCTGAATGAACTAACTCCAACTTCCCGGTCTTGGACGGTTGTCCCATCTTTGCAAAAGTAACTTTCTTCTGTTTACCAAGAACACATGGCTCACAAAAGTCAACTGTCACGCTCTTCAAATCTGGAATCTTCCCTTTGGAGGCTAGTATCTTCATCCCCTTCTCACTCATATGGCCAAGTCGTTGGTGCCATAGAGTGGATGTCCCTGTTTCTTCTACAGCGTGTGCTTCAACATTATAAACTTCCACCATATAAAGTGTACCCCGCTTCTGACCTCTAGCAACAACTAAGTTTCCCTTTGTCACCTTCCACTGATGATCACCAAAAGTAACATGGTGACCATCATCATCAAGCTGCCCCACTGATATTAACATCCTCTTCAGGTCTGGAATGAACTTGACATTCTTCAAAGTCCAATTTGTACCCAAAGTTGTCTTGAGGACCACATCCCCAACACCAGTAATATCCAGGCTCTTGTTGTCTGCTAATCTGACCTTCCCTCATGCTTTAGGAAGTGCATTACTTCTGGAATGACTAGCATGGAGCAGCCTTTTGAGAATCCGTGATCCGAGTTACATTGAGTTTTCGACACAACAAATGAGCGCATCATCTTCAGAATCTGCTGCCATATTCACTTCCTTCTTGCCTTTATCTGCCGAAGGTTTTGGGCACTGATTTCTGAAATGACCTTTCTCATTACAGTTCCAACAGGTAATATCCTTCCTGTTCTTCGATTGACCTCTCTTTCTTGACTTTGATCTTCCTCTACCACCGCCTCCTCTGTTAGACCTTCTTCCTCTTTCTTCAGTATTTAGAAGACTACTGGAAGCTTCTCCGGCACTCCGTCTGCGCACATCCTCACCAAGGATTAAATTGCGAATACCTTCGAATGATAGCTTAGCACCTCCGGCTGAACTGCTGACTGCCGTCACTGTACCGGACCAATTATCGGGCAAGGATGATAATAGTAGCAACGCCATGACTTCATCCTCAAATCCAATATCAACCGAAATCAACCTTGAGATGATTGAATTGAATTCGTTAACATGATCGGTCACCGAGCTACCCTCCTTCATTTTTAGATTCACCAACTGTCTGATCAGGAAAACCTTGTTCGCTGCTGAGGGTTTTTCATACATATTAGACAACGCCTTGATTAGCCCAAACGTTGTTCTTTCATTGACAATGTTGTAAGCAACGTTCTTTGCCAATGACAACCTGACTACACCAAGAGCCTGTCGATCTAACAGATTCCATTCCTCCTGTTCCAACGTTTCTAGTTTTCTTCCGGTCAATGGTAGGTGTAACTTCTTCTGGTAGAGATAATCTTCGATTTGCATTTTCCAGAGACCGAAATCTTGACCATTGAATTTGTCGATCTTAACTTTCCCATCTTCAGCCATAGCTCCGATACCAGTTGTTGGGAATAACAAAACAAGCTAAGCAACTTCCAGACAAAACGATAAATGATTTCGGTAACACTCACGGAATAAATAAATACTAATGAAAATGCAAATGAGAAACTGTAAAATCGTAACACAGTATTTAACGTGGTTCACACAATTAGATAAATCGTGCTACGTCCACGGGTAAACGAGAGAGTATTTATTAAGACCAAAGGAATTACAATTACAATCACTCACTTGTAGGGTATCACTCGTATTTTGGCTGCTAAACACAAGACTCTGCACAAAATAACTACCTCACAATTTCTATGGTTTCTTTCTTTTCTTTTCTCTCTTGCTTCTCTTTTTTTTTTTTTTTTTTTTTTTTTTTTTTTTGCTACATATCTTACAAACTCATATAAGATATATATAGAGAAAGGTAAACAATTGTCAAAGAAAAGGGCTGCCAATATTGTCAAAGAAAGGGGCTGCCAATATTGTCAAAGAAAGCGGCTGCTTTGTTGAATGAGTTTTGTAGGCTGCAAAAGTCAAAGAAGGTTGCTACCATAATTCAAAGAAAGTTGCTGATATCAAAGTCTCCATTTCACCTAACAATGGTTTCATATGGATGTTCACTTGTTGATTAATACACTGACTAAAACAGAATAGGTTTGACAAGGTCACACTGAAGCGTATCTGATAGCGAACGGATACTCCAAGACTCTAACTCCAACACACTTATCACCAAGCACCGGATACTCCAAGACTCTAACTCCAACACACTTACCACCAAGCCACCTTATAACTCCTTAATTCATCCCCAGAGGGAATCAAACCGGGTCTCCACAAAGGGATGAACCCGATTTCCGGTGGGCTAAATCCACTGGTTTATAGGCCAAGAGTCCTAATTAAACTAGGAAATAGAATCCTAATAAAATACTCCCCGATTGTTGACTGCAAAAGGTGAATTCATAAATAAATGTGATCTTTACTCTGGGTCTGCAGAGAAGAAAACCGTATTTGTAACTTCTGGACAGTTCAGATGGTGGTTAGCGGCTATGAACAGTAGTGACGGCGGCGCCGGGTGTTGGTGCGGCGATCAGATTCGTATCAGTGGTGGCTGGATATGGCGCAGCAGCAGCATTCGGTGGCGAACTAGGGTTCGTATAGGGAGTTTCTGATTTTCCATTTTTTTAAGTTCAGAAAATAGCATATTAGGGTTTCTGCGTTCTGAATTATCTTTTCTTTTTTGTTTTTTTTCCGAAAATCGTAAACAAAAATTAAGACAGATTTCGGAACTGATTCGGAGATGGGAAAGAAAACATTGCTCCAATACCGAGTTGATAGCGAAAAGAATGCAATTAAGAGAGAAATTGAAGTAACAAGAACAAGAATCGAGAGAAAATTCAATATCAATAATCAATAATAATAATAATAAAAATTAATAAAACGCAGCTCTCAAGCCTTTATTTATAGGCTAAGAGTCCTAATTAAACTAGGAAATAGAATCCTACTAAAATTTAAATTACTAAATATTAAAATTCTAAATAGATTATAATATGAAATACCCCAAAATACCTAATATTATCTTAATATATAGATCTCCTTCTTTATTTGCATCAATATCATTTCCACAAGATTTCTTAAAGTACACGAAATTCTCTAGAAGATCTTCAGCAGAATTACTGGAAGCTACTTGCTTCTAGCCATTATTTGTTTCTCTTACATTTGTCAGTGACTGCCTCAACCTCCAGCATGCGAATTTCTTAGTATTAGAGCATCCACTATAGTGGAGAAGTTTGCGGAAGAAAGAGAATTTTACTAGAGTGGGAGAAGTTTTAATAAGAAGAAAGAGAGGAGAGAGGAGAGGGGGAGAGTAGTTTTACTCTCTAGGAAGCAAACAGAGCGGTGGGGTCCCGCTTTTTTTCCCCCAACTCTGTTGCTTTTGCCCGTTTCTTTTTTCCTTTAATTTATTTTTCCTTTTTTTTTGGCTTCGAATATTATATAGTGGGGTCCGTGAATAGTTAAAATTGGGGAAGTACGGAGAAGCATTATAATGGAGAAAGTTTGGGTTGAGGAAGATGTGTAGGTGTGGCGGACATGTGCCATGACAGAAAATAGCAACTATAGTGGATGCTCTTACCTTCTAGAATGATATTCTGCTATTTTCTTGAGAAACTTCATTCACACACGTTTGCAGGATTATCTTGAAATATTTCCCCCTCTCTTTCTTTCTTTCTTTCTTTCTTTCGTCCTTTCTTCTTCTTCTTCTTCTTCCTTTTCCTTTTTTTTTTTTGGTTCATCATCATTAGATATATGACAACCCACAATCCTCAGGGTCTTCTTCTCGAGAGCCTCTTGGGACTGTGAATTTTCATTTGATGTCCTTCCTAATAATCTCTAATTATCATTAGAGCATCTCCAATGCATTGGTTAAATTTATCTTGAATGGTAGTCTAATTAAGACAATGTCATATCCAGGTGGCTAAGTTGTTTTAAGATAGACATTGTAAACCAAAGATGATCTATAGTGCAAACATTTTAAGTTTTTAGTTCACAATTTAGTGAATTGAATAGTTAAACAATGCCAAAGCTACACTTTCATTTTAACATTGTGTAAAATAGTCCACTTTACATCAGTTTTTGGACTTTTAAAAGACTTTTGCATTGCAGAAGTTTTTTTTTTTTGGAAAAAAAAGTCTTATCCTATGTGGCAATATTAAATCAAGACTTTCACCTTTGCATTGGAGATGCTCTTAACATCTAGAAACTAGAGTTTAAGGTAATGGACTCTTGTGCATATTTTTAGCTACACCATACAGTAACCATTGCCAGCCTTGGCATAAGCCAAAACAGCCGGCTGGCTAGGGTAGCCCACAAAGTGGCGCAGCATGTATAAAAAAATATTTCATGTAACTGGAAAAACCAGTGATGTTGATGGTTTTGGAATTTCATTTCATTTTCCCTTCGTATGAAGGGTGCGACATTAAGGGCATCCGGTATAAAATTTACTACTTTGTTTTCTTGCATGAATTATAGTGTTAACTAAGTTTAGACAATTATTGGCACTTTAATCTTCATGCCACTGACCCCAACATAGTTGGGATGAAGGGCAGTTGATGATTTGAATTTTGGGGACTCAATGAAGATTGTCTAGGTATGCTATCTTGTTTGATTCATTGATGGTATGCTATTTTCAGTGAACACATTTTGGTGAAAGGAAAATTTACTTTGGCGTAATTGGGGCAAAAAAAAAGGATTTAGGCTAGGGCATTCCAACACTCGGCCCGGTCTGGCCCTATGCCTATAATTTATATAATTTCTAAAACTATAGAATTTGCCTAGAATTATGATGGATTTTATGTATTATGATTAGATTTTGAGAACGGGCTACTAAAAATATCTTATTAAGCATATGCACCTCTGAGCATATTCTTGGTAACTATCTTGCAGACTCACACAAAGAAGAGCCAACCAAACTGTATCGGTTCTCCATCTCCTGAAGAAGTAATTGTTGCTGCAGTGGAGCCTCCTCCTTTCGGTACTACCCATGCGGTATGAAGGGCCGTTGTAGTTTTTGTTCATAGAATGCTTGAAATCAAAAGTTTGACCCATTTATGAACCATTTCACCTAAATAACCACTTATTATTTTTTGCATAACCTCGACTAGTATCGGTATATCTAGCAAGTAATGACAATTTCAATTGTCTTAAAAATAGTGCTGCGGGTGATTGCTAGTAGCCGCATACGTTGGATGTGGTTTAATGCATATAGATTGTTTGCATTGTGGTTTAGATTTTTAATTGATGTCTTGACCTGAGTTTGTAATTTCTTCTGCGATATGTGAACCCAAATACGTGGCCTTGATTTTTGATTATTTGTATCATAACTAACCTGTATTTTCTAGTGTTTGGCATTTCTTTTATTGGAAAAAGTATTTATTTTGCTGCCGCTCTCTCCTTTATCATTCTTTGTTTTCCCCTTACTGATCCTTCAGTTTTTGAAGATCTAAGATGTAAAATTTATCCATAACATATACCCTAACATTTATGTTTGTCCTTGATCATGGTAAATAACTTGAATTCTGAGCCCCTTACTTACAAAAATCTCAACTTACCTATTTATTTTCATAACTAGAATCTGGTTGTAATCCACAGATTCAAGAAGTTTATGATGAGGCCGGAGTCTTGGGTTTTTGGAAAGGTGTTTTCCCCACACTGATCATGGTAATGTGCACAATTACTCTAGTCATTGCTGCTGGGATATTTATTGAACAAAACTGCATGTTACGACAGGTAAGCAATCCTGCAATACAGTTTATGCTATATGAGACTTTCTTGAAGAAGCTAAAGAGGCGGCGTCTTTCAAGTAGTAAGGGTACCAATGATGTTACAGCTCTGGAGGTCATTTTCTTTAATTTTTCCAGTTTTCTAGTACTTCTCTTTCTTAGTTTTCTTGTGTTCTTTTGCGATCATTTCTAACCTTTCCTTATCATTATGGCTAGATATTCCTGCTTGGAGCTTTGGCAAAATTTGGAGCTACAGTTTTGACATATCCTGTTCTTGTTGTGAAGGTAACACTTACATATAATTTCTAGTGGTTGTAAAAATCTCATTCGTGTATAACCAAATTAATTGTTATGTATGCGGTTAAGGTTCTATTCATGTAGGTTGACTGTTTTGACATGTTCTTTCAAGTGCTCAGTATATTTGTTGTTTCTGTGCTGGGTGTGTAGCATGGAAATTAATCTGCCTTGCTAAGAGTCAGAAATATTCCATAATAACTAAATGCTATTGATGCCCATCACCTTTAGTGCTGGAATAATAATTAATGGACCTTGAATTTTCTTTATTGCAGTCAAGACTTCAGGCGAAACAAATAACTGGTGGAGACAAAAGGCATCAGTATAGAGGTCTGTGTTTGTGGTTCCATTGTTCGGTGCCCTAAAAGCTAAGTTTTATAGTCAAGTAAATTATGTAGTTCATGGAGTAAAGGCCAAAATTTGCGTTTGATTAGGATGGACGATTTTTAAAAGGGATGATTAGAAACATTAGCCGTGAGGTCTAGCCTAATTATTAAAAAGCCCATGCTTCGTTGAAAATTACAATTACCCCCTTAAAACATGTTTATGTTTTACAAATTGCACCATATTGAGGGGGGTAATTTTTAGAACAATTACTACGTCGGATGCCCTTCCTGTCGCAACCTTCATACAAAGAGAATATTATAATATGTGATAATGTGAGCAAGTTGAATCACAGAGGTAGTTTTTGTAATTATCACTTTTTAAAATTTAAATAAAAGGTCATCCTTTACCTTCTTGCGAAGATGGATTCTTAGGTTGCTTTAACACATGGGCAGGCACATTGGATGCAATACTGAAGATGATACGTAACGAAGGTTTTTCCGGTTTCTACCAAGGGATGGGTACAAAAATCGTTCAAAGCGTTCTTGCAGCTGCTGTTCTTTTCATGGTTAAGGAAGAACTTGTTCGCGGTAGCAGATGGTTGTTAACAAAGGGTGCTGTTGATTCAGCAAAACCAAAACCCCATTGACAAGAAGATAAGTTCTCCTACTCTATTTACGCCTCAAAAAAGTACGAGAAATTGTTCATACCTTTTAATAATTAATAACCAGAAATGTCTTGAACGTGAAAAATAACAAAAATTATCTGCATCACTGAAAGTGTACAATAGTTCTCCATGACTCCATGGTGAATATATACACATTTCTTCCATAGTTACAGTTTATGACAAATTAATGAAAACGCAGTGATGTATCTGGAACTGCAATGTTGTTGATGATTGGCGGATTATGTTATTTGGAAATGATCATATTTTAATGTAAAACTATAGCTGTTGTGGAATAAGATGGAAAAGTAATGCCCATTTTCTGTATTTTTGCCTAAGCTAATATGGCAAAAAATAGGAGAATAGCAGTTGGTCTGTTGATGCAAGTGTTTAATGATTTCTAAAATGATAGTAACCTTTTTTTTTTTATTTTTCTCATTTTCTTTGGACTAATGTACCATCATGCAAGCACTGAAGACTGAAATTCTCCATTTCTCTTAATGATCTAAATTTCCTAGGGCAAATTTCTTGGCATGTTTGCCTTTTTTAAAAATTCCCAAAATTATGACATGTTTTAGTTAAAATTTATCAACTATTTTGTCAAATGATAAAACAAATCAAAGCTCTTAAATTTGAAGTAAAGTCAAAATCTGTCAATCACTGGAAATAGGGCAGTATAAAATATTTTTCTTTTTGAAAAATACTTTTTGTTTTTATTATGTGATCTTTTATTAATCCTAGCTGCTACGGTCAAGGAGCGAAGTAAAGGTGATTTTGTATAAATAAGTAAAGGTGATTTTGTATAAACTTACATTTATGGAAGCAAGGGTTAGGATTTTCGGAAATAAATATGTTAAAATGCGATTTTGACCAAACCTTCCAAAGTTGGCGCATCATCGAAATTGAAAAAACGAGTATCATAATTGGAATATATGTTCCGAATAGATAACCATTGTGTATTTATTTTCATAAATTCGAGATCGGATGAGTAAGAAATTAATGCTCAAGAGGTTGAGCTTTGAAGTATAGAAAACTTCACTCATCTGGAAGGAATTGGGCCATTCCACAGAAAACATTTCCTTGTGGAAGTTGAATAAGAGAGTATAAAACTCTTGTGGGAGTGTTTAGGTGGAATGGGCCACAAGCATGCGTGCTTTCCTTTGTCCGACTGACGGCTCGGCTCGGTGCGTTGCGGTTTGGTGTGGTGGGGCCTGATTTTGCTATGGAATTAATTAATTATGGGATTCTCCCTACTCTAGAACCTTCCGGACTGCTTGAGAAGCAAGCAAGTCAAGAAATTCTAGATTAATTAAGATTCTCATCTCCATCGAGTCTACACTTAGAAATACAACTCCTTACATAGAGGTAAACTGCACCTCATATCACACATAAATAATGCATATCTCTCTCTCCCTCGGCATCTTTTATACTACAATTTTAGGGTATGTTGCTCAATTATCCGGGCAGGACTCATTGCCGAAGCTCCGATCCAATACTAATTCGTTGTATTTTGGGAGGTTCATTGATATAGATAATGAGCTGTTGTATGAGCCAATATGAATCTTACAGAAATGATCCGCGCGTCTCGACTATTTCTATATTGGTTACTTATAGTTATTGCTATTTCAATTTAATTGATCTGCTGTTTTAGTTCAATTTTTTCTCAATGTATCTAATAATTTTATTGTACCCCAACAATTTTAAGATTTTTATTTGTAATTTGAACTAATGACAACCAATGAAATCTTGATTGGATCAACCACCCCCGATGGTGCGTCTGCCACCGCGGCCGTCTCCCCCGGATCAGCCACCGCGCTGTTGCCATGACTGCTATGATGGGAGTAGTCTTGACGGGCCAATCATCTAAAATGGCCTATCAGACTGGGTCTTTACTTGACTGCATGACTTTCTTTTTCTGCTTTTATTTATGCATTTGTTGCTGCAGATGCCGAGCGTCCGGAAAATTTTTATTGGGTCAACTTTGGCATGTGGCATCAAAAAATTACCTTTTTTATTTGACCATGTTGGGTCTAGCTCATTACTTGAGGGATGATTCCCAATTGTAAGCGAGGACGAGACCAATATGGATCGAAGGGTTGCTTTTGACGCATGGGGTCAAAGGGACTATTTATGTTGGCATTACATCCTTAATGGACTTGGTAATCGTTGTATAGTGTGTGTGCCTCAATAAAAGGGTCCACAAAGAGTTTGTGGACCTTCTTGAAAAGAAAGTACAAGGTTGAAGACGCTGGCACCAAGAAATTTATAGTTGGGCGTTTCTTGGTGTTTGTGATGATCGATTTTAAGACGGTCATGGATCAACTCCGAGAGGTGCAATTGATCTTGCACAACATCAATGCCAAGGGCATACAGCTATGTAAAGATTTTCAAGTGGCTGCTACCATTGAGAAGCTGCCACGAAGTTAGAGAGATTTCAAGTACTACCCCAGGCACAAGCGAAAGTAGATGAGCTTAGAGGATTTTGTAGTGAAGCTTCGCATAGAAGGAGACAGGCAGTTTGCCACCAAGTATGGAAAGACCTCGATGGAGGTAAAGACAAACTTGGCTGAGAGTGGTTCAATCAAAAAGCGCAAGCACCAAGCTAGCAACCACAAATGAAAGTTTACCCAAAAGAAGAGCAAAAAGTTTGAAGGTAACTTTCACAACTATGGCAAGATTGAAGACCTTCTTGAAAAGAAAGTACAAGGTTGAAGACGCTGGCACCAAGAAATTTATAGTTGGGCGTTTCTTGGTGTTTGTGATGATCGATTTTAAGACGGTCATGGATCAACTCCGAGCGGTGCAATTGATCTTGCACAACATCAATGCCGAGGGCATACAGCTATGTAAAGATTTTCAAGTGGCTGCTACCATTGAGAAGCTGCCACGAAGTTAGAGAGATTTCAAGTACTACCCCAAGCACAAGCGAAAGTAGATGAGCTTAGAGGATTTTGTAGTGAAGCTTCGCATAGAAGGAGACAGGCAGTTTGCCACCAAGTATGGAAAGACCTCGATGGAGGTAAAGACAAACTTTGCTGAGAGTGGTTCAATCAAAAAGCGCAAGCACCAAGCTAGCAACCACAAATGAAAGTTTACCCAAAAGAAGAGCAAGAAGTTTGAAGGTAACTTTCACAACTATGGCAAGATTGGACACATGAAGGATCGTCGTGCTCTTTTGAAAAGCAACAGAGCCAATCTAGTGGTCGATGGAATGCCCAATTTGGACTTGTGTGTAATGATCGTCGAAGCTAGTTTCGTGGACAACTTAAGGAAAATGGTTCGTTGACATAGGCACAACTTGTCACGTTTTTCTCAAGTGACAGGCACAATTTTGTTACGTTGACACAGGCAGCAAATGACATAATTCGCAACCTGATACATACTCGCTAGTAACGAGCACTGGCGGATCCACCTTGGGGCAAAAGGGGTCAACTGACCCCTTGAAGACAAAAAAAAAATAAAAGGAAAAAAGATTAAGGCCCAACTCGAAAGTACAAAAAATAATTGAACATTTTCTTGGAATTTTTCTATTTCATCTTTGAATAGCTGAGCCTGAAAAAATAAACAAAAATATACAATATATATATATATAGGGGAAAGTGAAGGTGTGTGACAGCCCCACCCAAGTTGGGTGAAAAACACCTCACATATTATTTTTTTAATATGTAAAATACATGTGGGCCCTCATTCATTCATTAATATTAAAAAAAATAGTATGTGAGGTGTTTTTCACCTAACTCAAAGTATATATATATATATATATATATATATATATATATATATATATATATATATATATATATATATCAAACCGATTGCAACTATATTGAAGAGCGAATGAATTATTAAAAAATTATTTTCCTCGTGGTCCAACGATAGCTTGAATATGTGGCAAGCGATTTTTATTATTGATTTTGTTACTGTTTATGAATGAAACTTTGATTTTTTATCTTTATAATATTTTACCTTATAAATTTTTTTCAAAACTTTTGCACTTTGTCCCCGTGACCTCATAATTCTGGATCCGCCACTGGTAACGAGGATTAGTTTCATTCAGGTACTTCTTGTGATTGCTTCCTCGCATAATCTTGAGATTCACCAAATTGATGTAAAGGCCGCGTTTCTAAACGGAGAGTTAGAAGAAGAAATTTATATGGTCAACCTGAAAGGTTTGTAGTACCAGGAGAAGAAAATAAGGTTTGTGAACTTGTTAAATCCTTGTATGGGTTGAAGCGAGCGCCAAGACAATGGCAAAATAAGTTGATAACGGAATGATGTTTAATGGCTTTCGCATTAATGAATGTGATAAGTGTATTTACGTAAAAGGCACACATATATCCTTAATAATTGTATGTCTATATATCGACGACATGCTTATAACTGGAGATGATTAGAACTTAATCACAAGGACGAAGGACATGTTAAGGGATAACTTTGACATGAAAGACTTGATCTTAGGGATTAAAATAATTATGGACTCAAACGGTATAGAACTAACTCAATCAAATTATGTTGAAAAAATGTCGAGAAAGTTTAATGCCTTTGATGACCCACTGACAAAGACACCATTTGGTGATAGTAGGCCTAGTGAAACACACGCGACCCAGAGGCTCAACTGGAGTGTTCTCAAATCCTCGTGAGCTTGATGTACATTATCAATTGTACTAGACCCGGTTTAGCATACTCGATTAATAAGCTAAATAGATTCACAAGCAATCCAAACAACAAGCACTGAAAATTGGTAAAAAAGGTGTTAAAGATACTTAATGTACACCTGAATTTTGGGTTGCACTATATGAGATATCCAGCAATACTCGAGGGGCACTGTGATGCTAGCTAATATATGCCTCCCGCATAGTTTTATTTCCAACAGAGCCATTAGATGAAGAATCAACCTTGGCTCGGGAAGAAGGTAGCAAACTGGAGTAAAGAAAATTTAATTGAGCTCCCAAGTTGATACCATGATTATGATATTTTCTATCATGTCCTTATGACGTTCCCAAGATTCGTGAAAGGACTCTGGATCTATCTGTATTTGAGTTCGTCATTTTAATTGGTGGAAAATATTTAGTGGTGGACTTTTGATCAAATTCAGTCCAAGTTGTGATATTTCGTGGTGGCTAAGTATCCAACCACTCCCGAGCTCGATCCTTTAACGTATGAACAAATAGTCTCATTTTGATCGTCTCTTCATTGACATTTGGATATTTGAAATTTTCATAAATTTCCACAAAATGATTAATGTGGAGATATAGATACTCGTCGGTTCTTCAATAGAATGAAATGTTGTTCGAGATAGATTGATGACATCCAGACTGGTTTGAAAATTTACAACTCCAAATGGTGAATAGACAACACTTGCTTGTACACTTAAAGAATGAGGATGAATGAATTCTCCAAATAACATATATTCTTCATCGAATTTCGGGTCAACAGAGTGATAATATGGTGAAACATTTTAAACCTAATAAGAACCGATTGGTATTTTTATTAAACTATTTCATATTTTTATTTAAACGTTTTTTATATTTATTTATTAATTAAATTTGTTTCGTATTTAAATTATATATATATATATGTAGTATTAAAGTATAATAAAGGAATAATACATAAATTTAAAAAAAGTTATATATATATATATATATATATATATATATATATATGAAAGAAAAAGAAAAAGGAAAAAATATTATGTTCAACAAACCATAGGGACCAAAGATGTAAACTTGGGCTAATCTAACGACGTTAGTGTAGAGGGACGAAAATACAAGTAAAATGAAACCACAGGGACGGAAAAAGCTATTTTTAAACCACAGGGACAAAAATCTCAAACCACAGGGACGAAAATCATAGTTTATAAACATCAGGACGACCTTTCCAGTAAGCTAGATAACATAAAATTTAATCATCAATAAAATGAGAATCTGGACATGCCATAGACTTCTTAAGTGTACTCCACTTTGTTCTTCAAATATGTGGGTCCATGAGATCCAACACATGCTACTTTAGGTAAAATATTCAAATTACGGGTATGACAAAATCAAGCTCAACATAATTCGACTCCAAACCAAATCGAACATAATCCATTTTCGAACCGACTTGTGCATGATAAGATATAACAAAGTCAATTTCAAGATGAGCAAGGTTGGATGAAGAAATAAGATCAACTCCACGAGAATTAGCGCAGTGTCATGAACATCATGTACCATGACATCTTCACCTTGTAAGTTCGACTCTCTTTTATCCTCTTAATACAAATCCAATGCTTTAAATTCGTCTGTTGCTACCCAAAATATTATCCGGAGATGAATATTGCTGGAATGGATGGATACCAAACAAATGTGAGAACACTTTCGTGGGAAAAGTAAATAACACAAGATTTGCCGGGGTTGTTAGTCCCGGGCTTGAATGCTCTCGCGAGATATTATTAATACGAATATTTTGGAGTACAAATATTAATGTTAGAGTACAATTACAATGAGTGTAAAGACCCTAGTTATCTTAGCTAGTGAGCGTGAAGATTGCCGGAAGAACCAGATATGATGCTCTGTGAGTTCTTGTAACAATGATGGGATGTTGTGACGACTATGAGAAATCGACGGTCTCTCACAGTGTGTATTAGCTGTATGTTTGGGCTCCTGGACTTGCGAGTCCCTTCAAATCTATGCTGTGGAGACTCCTTGCCTCTGCCGACCGTCTACTGGTTGAGAGGTGCTGAGAGAGAAATCCTGAGGTAGATTCGGGAGAGGAAGCCGAGAGCCTGAAAGTATGTATGTTTGTATGTATTTGCCAACGTAGTTGCCAACTGAGAGGAGCAAAACCTTTGTGGAAGTTTTTCAGAATGATTTTCCAACTGATAGGAATAAATTGCCATCCTTTCTCCAGTTGATGGAGGTTTTCTATTTATAGCACTTTGAGTTTTCGGGCGATCGCCTCTGCTGTATTATAATAAGCGGGCGATCGTCTTTAGCACATGAGCTGGTCTCCTTAAAGTCCGCATGAGTTGCTGGCAGCCAGCTGTGCGGTCCAATGAGAAGTCTGCACGCGTCTGAGTCGCTGTCACGGGCGGTCCCACCTTGTACCTTTCGGCGGGTCTGTCGGTAGGTGATAAGGTGGTGACAGGCTGTGGTCAACGATCCATGAAATGCGGCACCTGTCGCGGATCCGCACATGGGCGCTGCTTTGAGATCCAATCTTCGTAGACATTGACGGACGAAGGTCTCTGTTCGTGGTACAGGACGGTCGTCCTAAGTCGGGCACCAGAGTCGATCGCTAGGTGCCAAAAGGCGATCGTCTTGAGAGTCGATCGCTAGATACTCGAAGGTGGATTGTTATCTTCGTTTAGGCGAGTTCGCCATAGCTTGATTGGTTGTGGACTCGGTCGCTCGGCTTTGTAGTTGATCGCCTGTCGAGGTGAATAAATCTCGACACAACATCGTCATAACCATAACACTTTGAATGACGATTGGATGATCCCAAATAAAAGATGCTTCTTTAAAGATAATATTTTCATAATACTCTTTTATGCCAATGAGAAAATGATGGAACATCTCAATCTTCAATTGATCACAATTTAGATCCAACATAAGCAAGCCGTGTTTGAAATTAACCATTATTTGAAGAATAATTCTCCTGTTTTTATGTAATATAGTAAATGCGTCAGACTTATCCTCAAAACATGAAACAATTAATCGCATGATAGCATTCAATGTATTCTCATCACATGGAGAATCAGGAATATTGTGTATCTAATTATTTCAACAAGACAAAGACACAACCGCTAATCTTACCTCATAATCGAGATGTTGTAATACTTCTGGCACGACCTGAATACTTTCAACAATTGAGAAACTTCATCTTGTATTTATATATTATGTGACCGATCAAACCCAAATAGTAAGTTGTATGGAATTAGAATTAAATTTTCTAAGAAATTGGGAGATTAAATAAAATTATTCCAAACATTGTCTAACGCATAATTTCAAATCACGGATCAAAAAACGGAAATCTAAATCTTGGTTTCTCCTTATCCTTGAATGAAACCCATAATAAACTTAATCCCTACACTAATATCCGAGGTCGAAGCAATTGTAAAATAACCAAAACTCCTGTCCGAGTTGTCCGGTGATTGTTCACGCACAAACTTCCACAGCTCCTAAAAAAAGCAATGACCCAATAAATAATTTATTTCCAGAGCCCCCACCACCGATCTAGGGCCCAACATAAACTAAGCACACAATGCAAAAACAAAAATCAAACTCGCGTTAATAGTATTCCTATACACAATCTTAGGGGATAATAACCAGCTGGAAAAGGACATAATATAATGTGTATAATCATTATTGATTTGGATTCCTATACAAAATAATGAGAAAAAATGTTAGAAAAATTGTACATTTACAAGGTTTGGCAAATGAATTGCCAGATGCATTTACTGATATGAAAATAGTGACAGTCTCATATACCAGCTGTTAATACTCCTGCTCGATTTGAAATTCTGAAAGAAAGTGATAATACGAAGGCACACTTAAAGCGTGATAGACATCCAATGTCCCAATTAATTTGATATCCAATATCTAATATTTATAATGAGAGAATTAGCTTGATTCATTCCGTCGTCAATCCTATTGCGCGACTCGGTAGGTCCGTCTCAGTCAACAATGGGAGGAACCAAAGAGTAGTAGCACCACCTAGCCAGCCTGGCGACCTACACTGTACCCCAACTGAGAACGAATGATGAGATCATTCAAGAACCATTCTGTCGCGAATACCAGTATACGTATAAACCCTTCTTTCAAATGTCCCGATCAAGTTATAGGGTCACGGTCAGTCAAACCCTATCTGTACTTGACGCTATGCATGAGTTAATGCAAATCGAGATCATCGAGCTCTCGTGTATCTAATACAACTAGCTCCAATGCTTGGCAAAGACTTATGATCTCATCTGCCAATAATCGCATATGACATATAACCCGTTCACTAACAGGAGAAAGAATTCTATCTTGGTATTCAGTAGGACCTGCTACTTGCCCATCAAGATGCACGTTGAGGTTGACCCCCGCCTTCCGGTTTACAGGGTCGAACTTTTCTATTGAAAATCTTGATGTCACAAGCATATCCCTACTAAATCCTTAAGTCGAAGGTTCACGAATACCTATCACAACCTTTCGATTCCGTCAATGACTGTCCCGGAGTTCGTGTGACGAATCGAGGGTTAGTCGGTTCGAGATCCAGTCTTCGTAGACTTTGAGATCCAGTCTTCGTAGACTTTGACGGACGAAGGTCTCTGTTCGTGGTACAGGACGGTCGTCCTAAGTCGGGCACCAGAGTCGATTGCTAGGTGCCAAAGGGCGATCGTCTTGAGAGTCGATCGCTAGATACTCGAAGGTGGACTGTTATCTTCGTTTAGGCGAGTTCGCCATAGCTTTGATTGGTTGTGGACTCGGTCGCTCGGCTTTGTAGTTGATCTCTTGTTGAGGTGAATAAATCTCGACACAACAATTGCCCCCCAGCTCGCTTCGATGATGGAAATGTGGGGTGAGGTGGTTCTACTGGCGATCGCTTTCTCTGACGAGCGACTCAGCATTTTACGGAACTGGCGATCGTCTTTGAGCTGTTTGGTTTTGAATTTGGACGACCTGGTCGGTCGCTGAAATGAGCGGGAAATGGCAGCGGATGCTGAAAAGTCTTCGGGCTACGTGTCGGGTTCCTGTTGGGGGAGACCGACGGTTATTTACGACTCCTCGTCTGGCGCGTCCTTGAAAAGACGCGTACGCGGGTTTCAATGGAGCATTAAATGCGACGGTTTCACTCCAACCCCTGGATTCTCCTTAATTGCATAGAAGTCCCTGCCATCTCCTATAAAAAAGCGCTGGGTTGCAGTGTTAAGACCCTTATGTGCTTTTACCGGAGAAAGAAGGATTTTGCTGAAGACTTTTTCTGAAGATCTGACTGCCGATCGTAGATCGACTTAATCCTTGGTAAGAAAACACTCCCTTTCTCCTCTTCTTGTTTCGAGAATGTCTAGAACATCTTTTTCGCACGGAAAGGGCACCATCTCCGCCGCCGGGGCTTCCAATGTCCGGGAAGGGCCTTCCGCAGGATTCCATCTGGAGACGGCCGCCGAAGCTATCTGCGCCGGCATTGATCCCGCGGAATTCGAGGTGCTATTTAATGAGGTCGACGTCGCTAGGGAGGCGGCGGTTGAGCACAGACGCTCGCAGATGGAGAGAGATTCGGCGGTGAGGGCTTACTGGGAGCAGCATAGTGCTTTTGGCCAGGCCTACTTGGCCTTTGCTGAAATCATGGAGAGGTTGGCCGATCCGCCTCCTAAGTTCGATTATCGGGATTACTCGATCACTCACCCTTATCAACCTGCTAAGCGATCGTTGTTTCGGGCTGCGCAGTGATCTCTATGGTCCCTTGGACAGATAAGGAGCTCGACGATTAGAAAGGGCCTGGCCGTCTGGAGGACGAGGTTTCATATCCCTTCAGATGTGGATCTTTTTGTGCCGGCCGAGAATGAACGAGCCGATCAGCCTCCGGAGGGCATGGTCGCCGTGAACGAAGCAATCATGGAGGCTGGGCTGCGGTTTCCTTTGTCGTTCTCCGTCTCCCATATGCTGGCTGCTTGGAACGTGGTGCCGCTCCAGTTGACACCGAATGCCTGGCTCCAGATCATTTGCACTCTCACCTTGTTCGGCGGTCACCGACTGTACCGCCTTCCTTCGCCGTTGGAGATGAACCACCTGTTCAAGTTGACGGCTCAGAAAGGGTCGGTCGGAGGCTATCACATTCAAGTCCGATCCAGTCGGGTGATCCTCGGAGTCCCAAACAAGGTGCGGGGCGACCCGGCGAAGTGGTTCTGGGTCGGCGGTTCATGGAAGGCATTGTCGAGCAACAATCCCGCGGACGAGCTGAATATTCGTACTAGCTTTCGGGAGAGGAATCCGGGTAAGGGTTCTAACTCTCCCTTAGTTCGGATATATTCTGAACTGATCTAATTTGGTTTCCTTTTTGCAGGCTTTCATATTCCGACGATCAACGAGCTTCCTTTCGATTTTTTGGTCGCCTGGGAGCGGATACGGAGTTTGCCGGACGACGACTTAGACGCTCACCGGATTAACAAGGAGAGTCGCAGGCTGTCTGCTCGGCTATTCTGCTTCCCACGACATCTCTCGGTTCCAGGTATGAGTTTCTGCAATCTCCAATTGCTTGGCGATTGTCCTGCTTGGAGAGTGTCTGATCGTTTGTTTGATTGTTCTTTATTGCAGAGGTCCGCTTTCCTCGTTTCTTGGAGCCTCCAGCAGAGATAGCCATGTCGAACCCCGGAGTCCTGAGCTGTCTTCGTCAGAAGAAGTCATCTCGGGTTCCTCCAGTGGCGCTACCTCTTGCTCCGGAGGTGAGGCCTCCTGTAGAGCCGATCATTGCGGAGGAGGAAACTCGGGAGGAGGGGCTCCGGACGAACCGCAAGCGGCAGAGGTCGGGAGATTCTCCAGTTTCTGCCCCTGCTAGCGAGGTGCCGAACGCCGCGCCTCCGATCACCGCGGCCCCCCCGGTGGATGAGCCTACGCCCTCTGCGGATTTCTTGAGAGAGATGGCGATCGCGGAGGCTGAGACCCCTCGCGGGAAACCATACTTTGGTCGCGACCCCGAGAGAGCCGAGAGGTATACTTTACTAGTTTGCTGAGTTTTGTCACTTGCATGGGAGATGCGCTAACTTTTTGTTGTTTGGTGCAGGATCCGCAGCACTAACCCTACTTGTCCGCCGATGGTGCTGGATTTCCTCGCGAGCCGATCTCCTCGCGCGGCCTGCGATGTCCACTGTATGTCAACCAGGCCGTTTCTGCTTTGCCGAAGGCCTGGACGACGGACTTAGATGCGATCGCACGCCAGCGATCCGGGAATACAATGTAAGCTGCTTTCGCTCTCTCTCTCCAGGCGGCGGCGATGGCTGCCCAGGCTGTGCAGGAATTCGAGGGGCGCCCTTCTACTACTCGCCTGCAGGCGGATCTCGAGGCGGCTCGGAAAGAGAACGCCGAGTTTGTCGACAGGATCGTGGCGATGGAGAAGGACTCACTGGAAGCAGCTAAGCGGGCGAGTCATGACCTTGAGGTGATGAGAGAGAATTATGAACGAGCTCGGGTGGCGGTCGATCGATTTCGGGACCAGATGATAGATGCCCGACGGTTGCACGCGGCCGCTGAGAAGGAGGCTGATCGACTGAAGGTGACTGTCGCTCGGCTGACTAGCGAGCTGTCGACGTCGAGGGGAGAGACGACTGCAAGGGAGGCCGAGCTCCAGGGTGCGCAACAGGCGGTTGCCGAGTTGAAAGTGTAACACCCCCAAAACCAAACGGGAGTATTACACGCCGTGGGCCCCGCACCGGAACCCACCAGGCTAAAAACCAATTACAAGAACGACAAAAAGGCCGATGACGGTAGTATTTTTCCAAGACTCGCAAAATCATTTGAAAACACCAACTACCGTCAAAACGATCAAGGCCAAAAACTCGGTTAAGGGAATCGGTTTTCGAAATGAAACTCAGTTGGCAAAAAGCCGAAAGCCATTTGAAAGAACTCACGCAGCGGATAGAAATACAGTCCAAGATACATATACATCAATAATTAATACACAGATAAAAATACACGATTCCCCAACAATATGCCATAGCCAGTATCGTCTGGAATCTTCGCCTCACGACCGCTACCATCAAAATCCTCAATACCTGAAAAACAAGTCCCACAACGGGGTCAACAATAATGCCCGACAAATAACCGCAAGTACATTAACATAAATATTCACATGCCATGCATCATGAGAATAATAACCTCAACGATAACCTTACCACTTTCGGTAATCCCACGATTCTCATCAAAATCCCAATATCACGATATTACCACATAATACCTCAATAGCGAATACTTTCCCGTACACAATCTTCTATGTACGATTGCCATAAAACATACCTCTATCCGGACATCCTTCCGAAATGCATACCACAGACCAAGAATATCCAAAATGACATCAACAATATCCGAATACTACAATCTTCCCAAGATTGTTCAAGTATCTCAACAATCATCAACTGTGCATTCTAATCCTTTTAGAACATCACTGAACATTCGTCAATATGCAATACAACATAAAATACTTATGAAATGTAAATGGATTTACTCATCAAAACATTACAACAGAACAAGTAAACACTTGCCTGGATACCAACACGACAAAACCAACCCCGAACTCATCGCCCTCGTCTACGAGCTCTTCAGCCCCGACTGGACGGAATCTACGGCTTTTCACCGCGGCGTAGCGGTTATACCTATTGGTTAATCAACCTAGAACAATAATCACATCAATAATCGAACCAACTTGGTAATAATGATCATAATATACTCAACCGGAATTCAACCTCCTATCAAGATTCATCTCATCTAAATCAACCACTATCATCACTATGATTTAGAATACCATCTTAACACGGTATAAATGAATCACCAAATCATCATAATCATCATCGCCCCTTAACAAAATTCCCGTAAATACAAGGAATCATCACAACAATATCAATTCAATTACCATTCATACGAAAACGTGTAGAATTTCCCAAGTTCTACTCATTGAGGCATTTCATCGAACACTTTGAAGGCATAATCCAATTTAATCGTTTATTCGAAGAAATACTCGAATTTGTTCCATAAAACTTCAAGATTATTGAATGATTACGAGTTTAAAATCAATTTCAATCAACAATCTGAATCAAAACGAAGCAAATCGGCCAAAACACCAAGAAACCTCAAGAACATCCAAAAACCAAAAGTTTAGGTGTTCTTACCTTCGATCCGGGTGGAAGAAGATGTTATCCATGAATCAAACTTCCAAAACATGTTGCTACATGATGTTCTTACTCAAATCCATCAACTCTGCTGAAGAAATCGCGAAAGGAACGGAGAAAAACGAAAAATGACAAGGATGACCCGGCCTGTGCCTTATATAAAGTGGACTGCCGGCACGTTACGGCCGAATCGGCCGTGGCTTACGACGTAACCGCCATGGCTCACATCGCCAAATTGCTTCGGCACCTTTACGGCCAGAATTCAAGACTCGCTTTACGTACGTAACGGGTCCTTACGGCCGTAACCGAAACATCCTTACGGCCGTTATCGGCCAATCCCGCACCCAGTGGGTCATTGCCGATCGTGATCGGCCACCCCTGCGAGTCACGGCCGGCCATGCTCGGCCATCCAGCGAGTCACTGCCGACAGTGATCTGCCACTGCAGGTCTTCTCGGCCATGACTCGACCAGCCGCTCCGTAACGTATGTAACACTTAATCCTTTGCGTACGTAACACGTACGTTGACTTGCTACAGTATTATACTCGTATTACGTACGTAATACACCCTGTATAACGTACGTAACTCCATCCGTTGACTCACCTGTCCACATCCGCGCCGAAAGCTGCCGACACCGGGCCCAACTGTCCGATTCCTCTTGTTACGTACGTAATACCTTACGCATAACGTACGTAACACGTACCAACTTAGCGTACGTTATCTCAACGTCTTAACGTACGTTAACAGATCCATACTTAGCCATTTCCAGCAATTCTTGTCCAACGTCTCGACATACTGAATACGAACATACGGCATACTGAATACACATACTCCAATCAATAATATTATCAAACGTTCACAACGTTCTTGAGCAAATTTAACCATCCACAATATCTAATATATAAACGAAAAATATATCCGAAAAATCGGGGATTACAGAAAGGGAAGCAGGAGGCGACCGAGGCCAATCCCTTTCTCAACGTGGAGTTTGTCAGTGAGTTTGCCTATTATATGGCGTTTGATGACTCACTCCGGACTGCTAAGAAGGAGGGCTGGAGGTCGTCCCTCTTGCTGAAAACTTCAAGGCATATGCGTTGGAGCACCCTCTTCATCCTGCCTTCTCTATGCCGATCTTGGACCTTTCAGAACTTGGCGTGGATCTGAGATGGTACCCGACTCCGGCGAACCTTGTTCATCCTGACGTTCCGGAGGACGGGGAGGCAACTCCGGAAGCTGGCGAAGGGTCACAGGCCGATCCGGAGGTTGAAGGCGAAGGCCAGGCGGGGGCCTGAGGCTCTTCGTTCTTATTGTTTTAGTCGTTTGTCTTGTAATTTTATAGCTTTTCTTTGTAGAACTTAGGCCTTCGGGCGACCGTGTATGTACTCTTATACTTCAAGTAATGAAATGAATGTTTGTTTCTTCGATTTATCACTTGAATGATTGCTTTTCTGAGTCTTTGTGTGACTTTGTACAAATGTGTGAGGAGAGATTGTTGCGTGTATAGCTCCAAGTGAATTGATAAACTCAAAATAGATAACTTTTACAACAAATTCGATCGCTGCACAAACATCTGAAAAATGCCGATCTCCGTATGTAATTGAATAGGGACGATCGCCGTATATATAGCTCCGCACTTCCCCCTTGTTTTTGTTCACTTAGTGAAAGTAAGGGGACGAAAATAAATCGTTGAGTGAGCGGTCTTCAATTTTGTCGAATCCTCGAAAGGCCGTCCATCTCGGTCTTGAGGAGCCATGCACGATCGCGGAGTTCGATGGACCGACCTCTACGACCGTGTCTTATGCGCGAGCGACATTCTGTTTGATGGCTAAGTTCTCGCGACTCACTTAATTGGTAGGGTCCTCCGAAGGCTGCGCCTCGCCTCGTATTTAAACGAAGGGCGTGCGGTCTTGGTCTGGAAGATTCCTTGCGCGGGGCGTCGTCAGATTAATCAACTCCACGTCCGTGGCTTGTTAGCTCTTCTTCTACCTCGGGCCGCCATTAAGATGGTGACCCTCGACAGTATACGTTGAGATGGGGGGAGGGACGCGTCGCATTGTCCGAGAAGGACCCACCACGTTAAGTGATGGACCTTTGAGGGCGGGCGAACGTGTCCACAGATTAGTTTTAGAGGGCCCTCAGACTACGCCGATCTCGTATTTAAACGAAGGGCGGGCGATCGTGGCCCAAAGGGACCTTGCATGGGCACAGAGAACGGTTCCATCGTCCTCCACGACCATGGCGACACTCTTCTACCTCGGAGCATCAAGTCAGATGACGATCCTCGACGGTATACGTTGTGTAAGGGGAGGAGATCGCCTGCCTAGGTTCTTCATGTAGATGACGAACTTTAGAGGGCGAGCGAGTAATCCTCTGATTTGCTTTTGAGAGACCTTCGGCTACGCCCGCCTCGTATTTAAACGAATGACGAGCGATCGGAGCCCAAAGGAACCTTGCATGGACGGATCGTCGGTTTAATCGATTTTCGCGACCATGGCGGCACTCTTCTACCTCGGACCATCATGTAGATGACGATCCTCGACGGTATACGTTGTGCTATGGGAGGCGATCGCTGCCTAGGTCCATCATGTCGATGATGAACTTTAGAGGGCGAGCGAGTCATCCTCTTTTTGAAGCGTTCGCTCAGGCAGTAGCCTTTGATTTGTTGAGGCGGGAAATCAGGGAGAGACTTCCGAAGTTCCCTTCTCATGATTGAAGCATGTAGATATGGTCGCCGAGGTTGATCGAGGGGTCGGCTCGTATGAGCTTTCCGGCCTGTTCGCGTTCGACTCGGGCGACCGTGTTGGGAGATTGGTGGGGCTCCGGCTAAGCCAATAAGCTGTTCAACTTGCCTTCTTCGAATAATCTCCAGAGTTTTCTGAGGAGGTCGCGGCATTGGTTGGTGTTGTGACCGGGACTCTTGTAGTATGCACAATATTGATTGTGGTCCAGATGACCGTGGTCCCTTATCGCCTTTGGCTTGTTTAGCGGTTCGCGCCCCTTGATGGCGTAGAAAATGTGGGCCGGAGTTCGATTGAACTTGTGGAGGAGATGGGTTTCCACATCCTCGAGGGCCTTGGTCGCCGGATGGCTTGGCGACCATCCTTTTGGTTTTGGCGATCGCCGTTTTCCGGACAGGATGTAATACCCGTAATTTTGATTTCCGGTAATTTCTTTTTTTTCGGCGAAGGTCCGTTTTGATGACTCGCTCATGACCGTTTTGTCATTTCGAGAAGGATTAATTCTGCACTTTTTGTCATCCGAGTTCGTTTCGGTGTCGTTTTGTTGAGTTCCGTGCTTTTTGGCGACTTTTCCGCACTTGAGTTCGATTCTTGCGAATCTCGTTCGAAATTGCTGTTTTGAGTTTCCCGTAAGTCCGTTTAACTTTGTTAGACGTGTTGTGAACTTCGGTTTGGTTATTCGATCACGTATCGTGATTTTCTGGAGTTTTGGGCCATTTTGTAATTTACCCAAAGTTGTGGGTATCCTCATTCATATTTGTTGATTTGACCCTTTTCATAGTCGCGTGAGATTAATTGTGGCATGGTATTTCTTTTCGGATCGATGTTGTTGTCCGAGAGCATTTCGTCGTGTTCGTTTCGTGCGTTTTGGGAATTCGAGTCGTCAAGTCTTGGCGGCTAGGCATTGGCCGGTCACGTGCGGTAGGGACCTGCCAAGCGCGCACGAGCGTGGCGCACGAGATGAGCGCACGACCCGGTGCTTGTGCGGCCCTGACTGCACACGCACGAGCGAGTGCTCGTGCCCAGTGCTCGTGCGTCCCGGCAGTTTGCTAACAGTGGACGCGCACGACCCGGCACACAACCGGCCGCTCGTGCGTGCCTGCTCGTGCGTCGCTGGGCAGTATATATGGCCGGGCAGACGTTTTCTCCACTATTTTTCTCATTCTTCTCCTTCTCTTCCGCGGCTGGGGGTGTAGTTAACATGGAGCCATGTTGTTGAACAACAAATCCACGAAGTTCTTGAGTTTCTAACATCAATCATCCTATATCATCCTTTGATCCAGCGAATCAAGGTAATCTCTTCCTAGAACCCTAGTTTCTTGAATTTTGGGGTTTTTGCATTTTTGTCCGATTCGTTCCGTATTGTTGATTAATTCATGATGGGTATGATTAATATTGGTAGTATTCTTGTGTTTAACATCATTTAATCCATTGTTCTTCGTCGAATCGAAGTATATTTCTTGATTTCCTTCGAATCGACTTTTTGGGGGATTTATTCTTGATCTCGTTTTCCATCCATTTTTGATGGATCGATTGTTGTTAAATGATGTTGTTAAACATATTCTATGGATTGTATATCCATATTTCGACTTGGAATTCCGTTTTCGTGTTTTGTCGGGACGAATCGTGTTCTTGGCCGTTTTGGGGAAAACACTTGAACTTTCGTCATTTGTTCTTTGAATTCAACGGCTTTAAGTCGTGCTATGGAATTCATTTTCATTATTGTTATTGTCCTTCGTAGTTTATTATCGCGAGTTGGCATTCGGTGGAGTCGGCGGGTTCGTAATCGGTTCGTGCCAATCTACTTTGGTCGATTCTCCGCATTGTTCTTATTCGGGGCAAGTACCTTGCCCATACTTTTCTTGTTTTGTGGATATGATAATTAGTGATCGTCTAAATGTGTTTGTTGGTCGTCTGCATTGAACTTTCAAAAGATTCGGGTTAGCCTTGTTAAAGGCTTGTTTTCAAAACGCGTGTGTATTGTGAATGGTGTGTCTTGTAAATGACTACGTGAATCCTATGGATATGTTTGGTGTTGATGATGCACTTGGTATTTGCGTGTGGATGTATATTGTTTCATTTCGGTGCATTGTGGTTTGACGTGTTGTTTTGCTAAGTGTTTGTTGCCTCTTGTTGAGTTGTTTGGATATCCTTGGTGTGATATGTTACTTGTGGTTGATTATTTCGCGGCCAGCTCGGGAGGGTCCGCCGGGGCCTTGAGTGGGATTCGTGGCTTCGTCCCGGTCCTAGGTGACGTGTGGTGCTTGATTATTTAGCTAGCCAGCTTGGGAGGGTCCGACGGGGCCTCGAGTGGGATTTGTGGCTTCGTCCCGGTTCTAGGCGATGCGAGTATGTGTGTATGTTTTGTGAATGTGTTTGCTCACCTCGGGAGGGTTCGACGGGGCCACGGAGGGAATTCCAATGGCTTCGACCTGGATTCACGAGTGAAACTTCACGAGTGCGTGTGTATGTTTTGTGAATGTGTTTGCTCACCTCAGGAGGGTTCGACGGGGCCACAGAGGGAATTCCAATGGCTTCGACCTGGATTCACGAGTGAAACTTCACGAGTGCGTGTGTATGTTTTGTGAATGTGTTTGCTCACCTCGGGAGGGTTCGACGGGGCCACGGAGGGAATTCCAATGGTTTCGACCTGGATTCACGAGTGAAACTTCACGAGTGCGTGTGTATGTTTTGTAAATGTGTTTGCTCACCTCGGGAGGGTTCGACGGGCCACGGAGGGAATTCCAATGGCTTCGACCTGGATTCACGAGTGAAACTTCACGAGTGCGTGTGTATGTTTTGTGAATGTGTTTGCTCACCTCGGGAGGGTTCGACGGGGCCACAGAGGGAATTCCAATGGCTTCGACCTGGATTCACGAGTGAAACTTCACGGGTGCGTGTGTATTTTATGTCCGTCGAGGACGCATGACGTGGGTTTTAACCTTGTGCATTATGGTTGGTTTTATTTGTGAAAACAAAACCTTTGGGCTGTGACCCTATTGATTTTTGGAAAGAGAAGGATTTGATAATCCTAAATTGTTTTCTATTAAAACTCTCGATGGCATTTTAAACCGTTTTATAAATTGTTTTCCCTTGATTTGTGATCTTTCGGTTTTGAAATGTTTTACCCAAACTCATGCTTCGGGAAGTACTTTTCGTTACTTTTGGATCTTTGAGGATTCCTAGTTATTGTTTTTCGTGGAATGTGAATTGTATGGCTCGTATTTGCACTTTGTTCTTGCACTAGCAAAACAGTGGAGTTTTGCTAACCCCCGAGTATTCGGGGGGTGGATGTTTGTTTTTGCATTCAGGTTTGGGAGCATAACACAGGGTCAACACGAAGGATGATGAAAGATGAACGATACTAATCACACGAGGATCCGTATGAAGTCATTGGTTTAGTTATAGTTTATTTTCCGCTGCAGTATTCTTTCCCGTTGTACGGGAGTGTGTTGTATTCGACCCTTGCGTGGGCATGTAATGAGTTTGAGTTGTATGTATTTACTGAAAGACCAAATCGGTCTACTGAGTCATTTTAGCCTTAAAGGCATTGTTGAGACGTTCTATGTTGTTACCAGCCTGGTAGATCTTTGAGGAAAGGTTCTACGGCCTGTAATATCCCTGAGCGGATTGGGGGTGTTACATAAATGGTATCGGAGCTTAGGTTGTGAAAACCTAGGCTGTCGGGTCAAGTCATGTTGTTTGAGTCTTGTTTCATCGGATTTTATCTGGTTGAGTCGTGTCGCGACGCGTCGTCTGAGTTTGTTGGTCGTGATTAGTATCGTGGGGCGATTATTATCTTCGTGCGACCTGTGGATGTAAGTCTCCCTTCTTTGTGTTGTGCCTCGTGTCACACGAGCTATTTTTATGATTATTTGTTAAGTGACGGAATCCTCTTATGAATTTTGATTTCTTGATATGTGGTTATTTGACTCTCATATTTCGTTCATATGAGGAGTAGTGTCGCTGGATTGTGCATGTTGGACTGTATTTCTTTTATCCGCTGCGTGAGTTCTTTTGTAATGACTTCCAGTATTTTGCAAACTGAATTTTATTTCGTAAAACTGATTCCTTAACCGAGTTTTTGGCATTATGGCCTTGATCGTTTTGGCAAAATTCTTATGACGGTATTTAGTATTTTGTAAATGGCTTTTGTGGGTTTTTGAAATATTACCGTCATCGGCCTTTTTGGCATTTTTGTAAATGTTTTTTTTTAGTCTGGTAGGTTCTGGCGCGGGACCCACGGCGCTATAATGTTCCGTGTAATTACCTAAAATTTTTGGGCATTAGAGCCCATTGAATTATTTTCGAAAACCTTCAGTATCTTAGAAAATAAATTTCGAGACGTACTTTTAAAATGAATTATTTTCTCGTGGTACATCCAAGGTGCCACAATATGTTTCAAAATTCTTCTACCTCGAGGACCAAAATGTTTTGAGATATTTTCAATGTTTTAGAAACACTTTTACTTAGACCCGAGGGTCGAATATTCTGAAAGTTTTTCACTAAGAGAAGGTGTCCTCGTTTTTGTTCAAACGCAAGATGATTTTCAAAGTCTCGAAAATGATGTTTGTTCAACTTTTTGTAAAATGATACTCAAGATCAACTGGTATTTCCAAACTGTTTTCAAAAGCTGGTTTTCGTTTTTGTTTTAAAACCCATCATTTCTTGCTTGTGGTCGGAGAAGGTGTGTATGATGTTGGTATTGTTGTTAGGATGTTAGCCCTCCAAATTGTGATTGAATTGGTGGTGTGAACGTTGAGTCGTTCGCCACGCATATGTTTTGTTAGCCCTTTGTGGGAGGTGTGATGACGATCTTTAATGTTGTCATTTCGTGGTGGCTTGCGTGTTATCGCACCTGTGTGAGCTATTAAAGCTTGGGTTTGTACGTTTGTGTACATGTGTGATTGTTTCATGATGTTTGTAATTATGTGCTGGTTATTGTTCGGGCCGTTAAGGTCGCCGAACGATACCGTCGTTGCTGTAGTGTTTGTGTGTGTATTACATTACGATGGTAATCATTGTATATGATATGTGTTATGATTCTTTGTTGTGCTGAGTTGGCATCTCCGCTATATTGTTTTGCGACGTTATGCCCCATTGTATCTAGCATTTGTATTTTTGGTATGCCGGGCCGAGGCGTTTCAACCGTGATGTGCCGGGGCATGCACGTGTAAATTGTCCTTCTCGTCGGTAACACATTTCAAGTGTGGACTCGAGGGACACCGAATTCAGTTTTGCGAATTGGCTACCGAGACTTTCGGAGTTCGCGCTTCAGCACAGTTATCAGGATCGGCTTTGAGAGGCCTTCGAAGGATGTTTCTGTCGGTTGCTTGTTATGTCGTCACCTTGATTTCGTTGTTGTGAGTTTCGGGGACGACACTTATTTTAGAAGAGGTCGAATATAATACCCGTATTATTTTTGGCTTCTGCATTTTTTCTTTCTCAATTCTATCGACTCGCTCGTGTTCGTTGATACTTTCTGAACTTGTTTTGTATTTCAGTTTCATCGTTCGGACGAGCTGTGATCTTGTTTTGAGTCGATCTGGTTATCGTTGTGACTTTTTCGAGTTCGGTTCGATTCTTGTGAACCTTGGAGTTGTTGTTTGAATTTTATTGTTCTTCGTGATTCGAACATGATTGTTCGATTTTTGTTGTCTCGACCGTTGTGGTTCGATCGTTTGATTGTTCGGTTTTTGTTGATCTCGTCTCGTGATTGTTGAGCGCCTGCACTCCTTCGGGAAATTAGTCTCGTTTCGATCTTCCAACCCTTGGGCGGTGGAATTCCGTATTTGTTCAGCGTTTGGCTCGCGTTTTGATTGATGAACCGTTGGGTTGGTCAATCATATTGATTTTCGTTCGTTGTGTTTTGTGGTTGTTCGGATAATCGACTTGATTGTACTATCTGTTTGATGACGCTTGTCACTTGTTGATTTTATTATGTCTCTACCGGTGGCGTTGTGTTAGTCGTCGTGGACCGTGTTTTCACGCCGTATATCCCTTTGCGTTGCTTGTAACGTTTCGCCGATGGGCGTAAGTTACGCGTTTCTTGTGTATCTCGTTGAGTTCTCCTGGCGGGAGAATGCTTCTCCCTACTTGTTTTAAGTTTCGGGACGAAACTTCTTTTAAGGAGGGTAGAATGTAATACCCGTAATTTCGATTTCCAGTAATTTCTTTTTTTTTTCGGTGAAGGTCCGTTTTGATGACTCGCTCATGACCATTTCGTCATTTCGAGAATGATTAATTCTGCACTTTTTGTCATCCGAGTTCGTTTCGGTGTCGTTTTGTTGAGTTCCGTGCTTTTTGACGACTTTTCCGCACTTGAGTTCGATTCTTGCGAATCTCATTCGAAACTGCTGTTTCGAGTTTCCCGTAAGTCCGTTTAACTTTGTTAGATGTGTTGTGAACTTCGGTTTGGTTATTCGATCACGTATCGTGATTTTCGGGTGTTTTGGGCCATTTTGTAATTTACCCAAAGTTGTGGGTATCCTCATTCGTATTTGTTGTTTTGACCCTTTTCATAGTCGCGTGCGATTAATTGTTGCATGGTATTTCTTTTCGGATCGATGTTGTTGTCCGAGAGCATTTCGTCGTGTTCGTTTCGTGCGTTCGGAATTCGAGTCGCCGAGTCTTGGCGGCCAGTAATCGGCCGCCACGCGCGCAGGATCGCTAGGCGTGCACGAAGCCGCGCCACGACCCGGTGCTCGTGGCGCCCCGACCGCACACGCGCAGCGAGTGCTCGTGCCAAGCAGCCAGGCGTCCCAGCAGCTTTGTCGGCGATGATGCGCATTTAAACGGCAGACGACCGCCGCCAGTGCGTGCTCGCCGTAAGGCCGGGTAGTATATATGGCCGGGCAGACGTTTTCTCCACCATTTCCTCATTCTTCTCCTTCTCTTCCGCGGCTGGGGTTGTGGTTAACATGGAGCCATGTTGTTGAACAACAAATCCACGAAGTTCTTGAGTTTCTAACATCAATCAATCATCCTATATCATCCTTTGATCCAGCGAATCAAGGTAATCTCTTCCTAGAACCCTAGTTTCTTGAATTTTGGGGTTTTTGCGTTTTTATCCGATTCGTCCCGTATTGTTGATTAATTCATGATGGGTATGATTAATCTTGGTAGTATTCTTGTGTTTAATATCATTTAATCCATTGTTCTTCGTCGAATCGAAGTATATTTCTTGATTTCCTTCGAATCGACTTTTTGGGGGATTTGTTCCCGATCTCGTTTTCCATCCGTTTTTATGGATCGATTGTTGTTAAATGATGTTGTTAAACATATTCTACGGATTGTATATCCATATTTCGACTTGGAATTCCGTTTTTATGTTTTGTCGGGACGAATCGTGTTCTTGGCCGTTTTGGGGAAAACACTTGAACTTTCGTCATTTGTTCTTTGAATTCAACGGCTTTAAGTCGTGCTTTGGAATTCATTTTCATTATTGTTATTGTCCTTCGTAGTTTATTATCGCGAGTTGGCGTTCGGTGGAGTCGGCGGGTTCGTAGTCGGTTCGTGCCAACCTACTTCGGTCGATTCTCCGCATTGTTCTTATTCGAGGCAAGTACCTTGCCCATACTTTTCTTGTTTTGTGGATATGATAATTAGTGATCGTCTAAATGTGTTTGTTGGTTGTCTGCATTGAACTTTCAAAAGATTCGGGTTAGCCTTGTTAAAGGCTTGTTTTCAAAACGCGTGTGTATTGTGAATGGTGTGTCTTGTAAATGACTATGTGAATCCTATGGATATGTTTGGTGTTGATGATTCACTTGGTATTTGCGTGTGGACGTATATTGTTTCATTTCGGTGCATTGTGGTTTGACGTGTTGTTTTGCTAAGTGTTTGATGCCTCTTGTTGAGTTGTTTGGATATCCTTCGTGTGATATGTTACTTGTGCTTGATTATTTCGCGGCCAGCTCGGGAGGGTCCGACGGGGCCTCGAGTGGGATTCGTGGCTTCGTCCCGGTCCTAGGTGACATGTGGTGCTTGATTATTTAGCTAGCCAGCTCGAGAGGGTCCAACGGGGCCTCGAGTGGGATTTGTGGCTTCGTCCCGGTCCTAGGCGATGCGAGTATGTGTGTATGTTTTGTGAATGTGTTTGCTCACCCTGGGAGGGTTCGATGGGGCCACAGAGGGAATTCCAATGGCTTCGACCTGGATTCACGAGTGAAACTTCACGAGTGCGTGTGTATGTTTTGTGAATGTGTTTGCTCACCTCGGGAGGGTTCGACGGGGCCACGGAGGGAATTCCACTGGCTTCGACCTGGATTCACGAGTGAAACTTCACGAGTGCGTGTGTATGTTTTGTGAATGTGTTTGCTCACCTCGGGAGGGTTCAACGGGGCCACGGGGGGAATTCTAATGGCTTCGACCTGGATTCACGAGTGAAACTTCACGAGTGCGTGTGTATGTTTTGTGAATGTGTTTGCTCACCAAGGGAGGGTTCGACGGGGCCACGGAGGGAATTCCAATGGCTTCGACCTGGATTCACGAGTGAAACTTCACGGATGCGTGTGTATTTTATGTCCGTCGAAGACGCATGACGCGGGTTTTAACCTTGTGTATTATGGTTGGTTTTATTTGTGAAAATAAAACCTTTGGGCTGTGACCCTATTGATTTTTGGAAAGAGAAGGATTTGATAATCCTAAATTGTTTTCTATTAAAACTCTCGATGGCATTTTAAACCGTTTTATAAATTGTTTTCCCTTGATTTGTGATCTTTCGGTTTTGAAATTTTTTACCCAAACTCATGCCTCGGGAAGTACTTTTCGTTACTTTTGGATCTTTGAGGATTCCTAGTTATTGTTATTCGTGGAATGTGAATTGTATGGCTCGTATTTGCACTTTTTTCTTGCACTAGCAAAACAGTGGAGTTTTGCTAACCCCTCAGTATTCGGGGGGTGGATGTTTGTTTTTGCATTCAGGTTTGGGAGCATAACACAGGGTCGGCACGAAGGATGATGAAAGATGAACGATACTAATCACACGAGGATCCGTATGAAGTCATTGGTTTAGTTATAGTTTATTTTCCGCTGCAGTATTCTTTCCCGTTGTACGGGAGTGTGTTGTATTCAACCCCTGCGTGGGCATGTAATGAGTTTGAGTTGTATGTATTTACTGAAAGACCAAATCGGTCTACTGAGTCATTTTAGCCTTAAAGGCATTGTTGAGACGTTCTATGTTGTTACCAGCCTGGTAGATCTTTGAGGAAAGGTTCTACGGCGTGTAATATCCCTGAGCGGATTGGGGGTGTTACATAAATGGTATCGGATCTTAGGTTGTGGAAACCTAGGCTGTCGGGTCAAGTCGTGTTGTTTGAGTCTAGTTTCGTCGGATTTTATCTGGCTGAGTCGTGTTGCGACGCGTCGTCTGAGTTTGTTGGTCGTGATTAGTATCGTGGGGCGATCATCATCTTCGTGCGACCTGTGGATGTAACTCTCCCTTCTTTGTGTTGTGCCTCGTGTGACACGAGCTATTTTTATGATTATTTGTTAAGTGACGGAATCCTCTTATGGATTTTGATTTCTTGATATGTGGTTATTTGACTCTCATATTTCGTTCATATGAGGAGTAGTGTCGCTGGATTGTGCATGTTGGACTGTATTTCTTTTATCCGCTGCGTGAGTTCTTTTGTAATGACTTCCAGTATTTTGCAAACTGAGTTTTATTTTGTAAAACCGATTCCTTAACCGAGTTTTTGGCATTATGGCCTTGATCGTTTTGGCAAAATTCTTATGACGGTATTTAGTATTTTGTAAATGGCTTTTGTGAGTTTTTGAAATATTACCGTCATCGGCACTTTTGGCATTTTTGTAAATGTTTTTTTAGTCTGGTAGGTTCTGGCGCGCGACCCACGGCGCTATAATGTTCCGTGTAATTACCTAAAATTTTTGGGCATTAGAGCCCATTGAATTATTTTCGAAAACCTTCATTATCTTAGAAAATAAATTTCGAGACGTACTTTTAAAATGAATTATTTTCTCGTGGTACATCCAAGGTGCCACAATATGTTTCAAAATTCTTCTACCTCGAGGACCAAAATGTTTTGAGATATTTTCAATGTTTTAGAAACACTTTTACTTAGAACCGAGGGTCGAATATTCTGAAAGTTTTTCACTACGAGAAGGTGTCCTCGTTTTTGTTCAAACGCAAGATGATTTTCAAAGTCTCGAAAATGATGTTTGTTCAACTTTTTGTAAAATGATACTCAAGATCAACTGGTATTTCCAAACTGTTTTCAAAAGGTGGTTTTCGTTTTTTTTTAAAACCCATCATTTCCTGCTTGTTGTTAGGATGTTAGCCCTCCGAATTGTGATTGAATTGGTGGTGTGAACGTTGAGTCGTTCGCCACGCATATGTTTTGTTAGCCCTTTGTGGGAGGTGTGATGACGATCTTTAATGTTGTCATTTCGTGGTGGCTTGCGTGTTATCGCACCTGTGTGAGCTGTTAAAGCTTGGGTTTGTACGTTTGTGTACATGTGTGATTGTTTCATGATGTTTGTAATTATGTGCTGGTTATTGTTCGGGCCGTTAAGGTCGCCGAACGATACCGTCGTTGCTGTAGTGTTTGTGTGTGTATTACTTTACGATGGTAATCGTTGTATATGATATGTGTTATGATTCTTTGTTGTGCTGAGTTGGCATCTCCGCTATATTGTTTTGTGACGTTATGCCCCATTGTATCTAGCATTTGTATTTTTGGTATGCCGGGCCGAGGCGTTTCAACCGTGATGTGCCGGGGCATGCACGTGTAAATTGTCCTTCTCGTCGGTAACACATTTCAAGTATGGACTCGATGGACACCAAATTCAGTTTTGCGAATTGGCTACCGAGACTTTCGGAGTTCGCGCTTCAGCACATATATCAGGATCGGCTTTGAGAGGCCTTCGAAGGATGTTTCTGTCGGTTGCTTGTTATGTCGTCACCTTGATTTCGTTGTTGTGAGTTTCGGGGACGACACTTCTTTTAGAAGAGGTCGAATATAATACCCGTATTATTTTTGGCTTCTGCATTTTTTCTTTCTCAATTCTATCGACTCGCTCGTGTTCGTTGATACTTTCTGAACTTGTTCTGTATTTCGGTTTCATCGTTCGGACGAGCTGTGATCTTGTTTTGAGTCAATCTGGTTATCGTTGTGACTTTTCCGAGTTCGGTTCGATTCTTGTGAACCTTGGAGTTGTTGTTTGAATTTTATTGTTCTTCGTGATTCGAACATGATTGTTCGATTTTTATTGTCTCGACCGTTGTGGTTCGATCGTTTAATTGTTCGGTTTTTGTTGATCTCGTCTCGTGATTGTTGAGCGTTCAGACTCCTTCGGGAAATTAGTCTCGTTTCGATCTTCCAACCCTTGGGCGGTGGAATTCCGTATTTGTTCAGCGTTTGGCTCGCGTTTTGATTGATGAACCGTTGGGTTGGTCAATCGTATTGATTTTCGTTCGTTGTGTTTTGTGGTTGTTCGGATAATCTACTTGATTGTACTATCTGTATGATGACGCTTGTCACTTGTTGATTTTATTATGTCTCTATCGGTGGCGTTGTGTTAGTCGTCGTGGAGCGTGTTTTCACGCCGTATATTCCTTTGCGTTGCTTGTAACGTTTCGCCGATGGGCGTAAGTTATGCATTTCTTGTGTATCTCGTTGAGTTTTCCTGGCGGGATATTGCTTCTCCCTACTTGTTTTAAGTTTCGGGACGAAACTTCTTTTAAGGAGGGTAGAATGTAATACCCGTAATTTCGATTTTCGGTAATTTCTTTTTTTTCGGCGAAGGTCCGTTTTGACGACTCGTTCATGACCGTTTCGTCATTTCGAGAATGATTAATTCCGCACTTTTTGTCATCCGAGTTCGTTTCGGTGTCGTTTTGTTGAGTTCCGTGCTTTTTGGCGACTTTTCCGCACTTGAGTTCGATTCTTGCGAATCTCGTTCGAAACTGCTGTTTCGAGTTTCCCGTAAGTCCGTTTAACTTTGTTAGATGTGTTGTGAACTTCGATTTGGTTATTCGATCACATATCGTGATTTTCAGGCGTTTTGGGCCATTTTGTAATTTACCCAAAGTTGTGGGTATCCTCATTCGTATTTGTTGTTTTGACCCTTTTCATAGTCGCGTGCGATTAATTGTTGCATGGTATTTCTTTTCGGATCGATGTTGTTATCCGAGAGCATTTCGTCGTGTTCGTTTCGTGCATTTTCGGGAATTCGAGTCGTCGAGTCTTGGCGGCTAAACCTTTGGCCACGCGTGCAGCGAGGATCGCCAGGCGCGCACGAGCGTGGCGCACGAGCTGCGCGCACGACCCGGTGCTCGTGCGGCCCTGACTGCACATGCGCGAGCGAGTGCTCGTGCCCAGTGCTCGTGCGTCCCAACAGTTTGCTGGCAGTGGACGCGCACGACCCGTCGCACGACCGGCCGCTCGTGCGTGCCTGCTCGTGCGTCGCTGGGCAGTAATATGGCCGGGCAGACGTTTTCTCCACCATTTCCTCATTCTTCTCCTTCTCTTCCGCGACTAGGGGTGTGGTTAACATGGAGCCATGTTGTTGAACAACAAATCCACGAAGTTCTTTAGTTTCTAACATCAATCAATCATCCTATATCATCCTTTGATCCAGCGAATCAAGGTAATCTCTTCCTAGAACCCTAGTTTCTTGAATTTTGGGGTTTTTGCGTTTTTGTCCGATTCGTTCCGTATTGTTGATTAATTCATGATGGGTATGATTAATCTTGGTAGTATTCTTGTGTTTAACATCATTTAATCCACTGTTCTTCGTCGAATCGAAGTATATTTCTTGATTTCCTTCGAATCGACTTTTTGGGGGATTTGTTCTCGATCTCGTTTTCCATCCGTTTTTGATGGATCGATTGTTGTTAAACATATTCTATGGATTGTATATCCATATTTCGACTTGGAATTCCGTTTTCGTGTTTTGTCGGGACGAATCGTGTTCTTGGCCGTTTTGGGGAAAACACTTGAACTTTCATCATTTGTTCTTTGAATTCAACGGCTTTAAGTCGTGCTATGGAATTCATTTTCATTGTTGTTATTGTCCTTCGTAGTTTATTATCGTGAGTTGGCGTTCGGTGGAGTCGGCGGGTTCGTAGTCGGTTCGTGTCAACCTACTTCGGTCGATTCTCCGCATTGTTCTTATTCGAGGCAAGTACCTTGCCCATACTTTTCTTGTTTTGTGGATATGATAATTAGTGATCGTCTAAATGTGTTTGTTGGTCGTCTGCATTGAACTTTCAAAAGATTCGGGTTAGCTTTGTTAAAGGCTTGTTTTCAAAACGCGTGTGTATTGTGAATGGTGTGTCTTGTAAATGACTATGTGAATCCTATGGATATGTTTGGTGTTGATGATTCACTTGGTATTTGCGTGTGGATGTATATTGTTTCATTTCGGTGCATTGTGGTTTGACGTGTTGTTTTTCTAAGTGTTTGATGCCTCTTGTTGAGTTGTTTGGATATCCTTGGTGTGATATGTTGCTTGTGCTTGATTATTTTGCGGCCAGCTCGGGAGGGTCCGACGGGGCCTCGAGTGGGATTCGTTGCTTCGTCCCGGTCCTAGGTGACATGTGGTGCTTGATTATTTAGCTAGCCAGCTCGGGAGGGTCCGATGGGGCCTCGAGTGGGATTTGTGGCTTCGTCCCGGTCCTAGGCGATGCGAGTATGTGTGTATGTTTTGTGAATGTGTTTGCTCACCTCGGGAGGGTTCGATGGGGCCACAGAGGGAATTCCAATGGCTTCGACCTGGATTCACGAGTGAAACTTCACGAGTGCGTGTGTATGTTTTGTGAATGTGTTTGCTCACCTCGGGAGGGTTCGACGGGGCCATGGAGGGAATTCCAATGGCTTCGACCTGGATTCACGAGTGAAACTTCACGAGTGCGTGTGTATGTTTTGTGAATGTGTTTGCTCACCTCGGGAGGGTTCGACGGGGCAACGGAGGGAATTCCAATGGTTTCGACCTGGATTCACGAGTGATACTTCACGAGTGCGTGTGTATGTTTTGTGAATGTGTTTGCTCACCAATGGAGGGTTCGATGGGGCCACGGAGGGAATTCCAATGGCTTCGACCTGGATTCACGAGTGAAACTTCACGGGTGCGTGTGTATTTTATGTCCGTCGAAGACGCATGACGTGGGTTTTAACCTTGTGTATTATGGTTGGTTTTATTTGTGAAAATAAAACCTTTGGGCTGTGACCCTATTGATTTTTGGAAAGAGAAGGATTTGATAATCCTAAATTGTTTTCTATTAAAACTCTCGATGGCATTTTAAACCGTTTTATAAATTGTTTTCCCTTGATTTGTGATCTTTCGGTTTTGAAATGTTTTACCCAAACTCATGCCTCGGGAAGTACTTTTCGTTACTTTTGGATCTTTGAGGATTCCTAGTTATTGTTATTCGTGGAATGTGAATTGTATGGCTCGTATTTGCACTTTGTTCTTGCACTAGCAAAACAGTGGAGTTTTGCTAACCCCCGAGTATTCGGGGGTGGATGTTTGTTTTTGCATTCAGGTTTGGGAGCATAACACAGGGTCGGCACGAAGGATGATGAAAGATGAACGATACTAATCACACGAGGATCCGTATGAAGTCATTGGTTTAGTTATAGTTTATTTTCCGCTGCAGTATTCTTTCCCGTTGTACGGGAGTGTGTTGTATTCGACCCCTGCATAGGCATGTAATGAGTTTGAGTTGTATGTATTTACTGAAAGACCAAATCGGTCTACTGAGTCATTTTAGCCTTAAAGGCATTGTTCAGACGTTCTATGTTGTTACCAACCTGGTAGATCTTTGAGGAAAGGTTCTACGGCGTGTAATATCCCTGAGCGGATTGGGGGTGTTACATAAATGGTATCGGAGCTTAGGTTGTGGAAACCTAGGCTATCGGGTCAAGTCGTGTTGTTTGAGTCTAGTTTCGTCGGATTTTATCTGGCTGAGTCGTGTTGCGACGCGTCGTCTGAGTTTGTTGGTCGTGATTAGTATCGTGGGGCGATCATCATCTTCGTGCGACCTGTGGATATAAGTCTCCCTTCTTTGTGTTGTGCCTCGTGTGACACGAGCTATTTTTATGATTATTTGTTAAGTGACGGAATCCTCTTATGGATTTTGATTTCTTGATATGTGGTTATTTGACTCTCATATTTCGTTCATATGAGGAGTAGTGTCGCTGGATTGTGCATGTTGGACTGTATTTCTTTTATCCGCTGCGTGAGTTCTTTTGTAATGACTTCCAGTATTTTGCAAACTGAGTTTTATTTCGTAAAACCGATTCCTTAACCGAGTTTTTAGCATTATGGCCTTGATCGTTTTGGCAAAATTCTTATGACGGTATTTAGTATTTTGTAAATGGCTTTTGTGAGTTTTTGAAATATTACTGTCATCGGCCTTTTTGGCATTTTTGTAAATGTTTTTTTTTAGTCTGGTAGGTTCTGGCGCGGGACCCACGCCGCTATAATGTTCCGTGTAATTACCTAAAATTTTTGGGCATTAGAGCCCATTGAATTATTTTCGAAAACCTTCAGTATCTTAGAAAATAAATTTCGAGACGTACTTTTAAAATGAATTATTTTCTCGTGGTACATCCAAGGCGCCACAATATGTTTCAAAATTCTTCTACCTCGAGGACCAAAATGTTTTGAGATATTTTCAATGTTTTAGAAACACTTTTACTTAGACCCGAGGGTCGAATATTCTGAAAGTTTTTCACTACGAGAAGGTGTCCTAGTTTTTGTTCAAACGCAAGATGATTTTCAAAGTCTCGAAAATGATGTTTGTTCAACTTTTTGTAAAATGATACTCAAGATCAACTGGTGTTTCGAAACTGTTTTCAAAAGGTGGTTTTCGTTTTTTTTAAAACCCATCATTTCCTGCTTGTGGTCGGAGAAGATGTGTATGCTGTTGGTATTGTTGTTAGGATGTTAGCCCTCCGAATTATGATTGAATTGGTGGTGTGAACGTTGAGTCGTTCGCCACGCATATGTTTTGTTAGCCCTTTGTGGGAGGTGTGATGACGATCTTTAATGTTGTCATTTCATGGTGGCTTGCGTGTTATCGCACCTGTGTGAGCTGTTAAAGCTTGGGTTTGTACGTTTGTGTACATGTGTGATTGTTTCATGATGTTTGTAATTATGTGCTGGTTATTGTTCGGGCCGTTAAGGTTGCCGAACGATACCGTCGTTGCTGTAGTGTTTGTGTGTGTATTACTTTACGATGGTAATCGTTGTATATGATATGTGTTATGATTCTTTGTTGTGCTGAGTTGGCATCTCCGTTATATTGTTTTGCGACGTTATGCCCCATTGTATCTAGCATTTGTATTTTCGGTATGCCGGGCCGAGGCGTTTCAACCGTGATGTGCCGGGGCATGCACGTGTAAATTGTCCTTCTCGTCGGTAACACATTTCAAGTGTGGACTCGAGGGACACCGAATTTAGTTTTGCGAATTGGCTACCGAGACTTTCGGAGTTCGCGCTTCAGCACAGTTATCAGGATCGGCTTTGAGAGGCCTTCAAAGGATGTTTCTGTCGGTTGCTTGTTGTGTCGTCACCTTGATTTCGTTGTTATGAGTTTTGGGGACGACACTTCTTTTAGAAGAGGTCGAATATAATACTCGTATTATTTTTGGCTTCTGCATTTTTTCTTTCTCAATTCTATCGACTCGCTCGTGTTCGTTGATACTTTCTGAACTTGTTCTGTATTTCGGTTTCATCGTTCGGACAAGCTGTGATCTTGTTTTGAGTCAATCTGGTTATCGTTGTGACTTTTCCGAGTTCGGTTCGATTCTTGTGAACCTTGGAGTTGTTGTTTGAATTTTATTGTTCTTCGTGATTCGAACATGATTGTTCGATTTTTGTTGTCTCGACCGTTATGGTTCGATCGTTTGATTGTTCGGTTTTTGTTGATCTCGTCGCGTAATTGTTGAGCGTTCAGACTCCTTCGGGAAATTAGTCTCGTTTCGATCTTCCAACCCTTGGGCGGTGGAATTCCGTATTTGTTCAGTGTTTGGCTCGCGTTTTGAATGATGAACCGTTGGGTTGGTCAATCGTATTGATTTTCGTTCATTGTGTTTTGTGGTTGTTCGGATAATCGACTTGATTGTACTATATGTTTGATGACACTTGTCACTTGTTGATTTTATTATGTCTCTATCGGTGGCATTGTGTTAGTCGTCGTGGAGCGTGTTTTCACGCCGTATATTCCTTTGCATTGCTTGTAACGTTTCGCCGATGAGCGTAAGTTACGTGTTTCTTGTGTATCTCGTTGAGTTTTCCTGGCGGGATATTGCTTCTCCCTACTTGTTTTAAGTTTCGGGACGAAACTTCTTTTAAGGAGGGTAGAATGTAATACCCGTAATTTCGATTTCCGGTAATTTCTTTTTTTTTTTTCGGCGAAGGTCCGTTTTGACGACTCGCTCATGACCGTTTCGTCATTTCGAGAATGATTAATTCCGCACTTTTTGTCATCCGAGTTCTTTTCGGTGTCGTTTTGTTGAGTTCCGTGCTTTTTGGCGACTTTTCCGCACTTGAGTTCGATTCTTGCGAATCTCGTTCGAAACTACTGTTTCGAGTTTCCCGTAAGTCCGTTTAACTTTGTTAGATGTGTTGTGAACTTCGATTTGGCTATTCGATCACATATCGTGATTTTCGGGCGTTTTGGGCCATTTTGTAATTTACCAAAAGTTGTGGGTATCCTCATTCGTATTTGTTGTTTTGACCCTTTTTATAGTCGCATGCGATTAATTGTTGCATGGTATTTCTTTTCGGATCGATGTTGTTGTCCGAGAGCATTTCGTCGTGTTTGTTTCGTGCATTTTCGAGAATTCGAGTCGTCGAGTCTTGGCGGCTAGGCACTGGCCGGCCACGTGCGGCAGGGACTGCCAGGCGCGCACGAGCGTGGCGCATGAGCTGCGCGCACGACCCGGTGCTCGTGCGGCCCTGAATGCACATGCACGAGCGAGTGCTCGTGCCCAGTGCTCGTGTGTCCCGGTAGTTTGCTGGCAGTGGACGCGCATGACCCGACGCACGACCGGACGCTCGTGCGTGCCTGCTCGTGCGGCGCTGGGCAGTATATATGACCGGGCAGACGTTTTCTCCACCATTTCCTCATTCTTCTCCTTCTCTTCCGCGGCTGGGGGTGTGGTTAACATGGAGCCATGTTGTTGAACAATAAATCCACGAAGTTCTTGAGTTTCTAACATCAATCAATCATCCTATATCATCATTTGATCCAGCGAATCAAGGTAATCTCTTCCTAGAACCCTAGTTTCTTGAATTTTGGGGTTTTTGCATTTTTGTCCGATTCATTCCGTATTGTTGATTAATTCATGATGGGTATGATTAATCTTGGTAGTATTCTTGTGTTTAACATCATTTAATCAATTGTTCTTCGTCGAATCGAAGTATATTTCTTGATTTCCTTCGAATCGACTTTTTGGGGGATTTGTTTTCGATCTCGTTTTTCATCCATTTTTGATGGATCGATTGTTGTTAAACATATTCTATGGATTGTATATCCATATTTCGACTTGGAATTCCGTTTTCGTGTTTTGTCGGGACGAATTGTGTTCTTGGCCGTTTTGGGGAAAACACTTGAACTTTCATCATTTGTTCTTTGAATTCAACGGCTTTAAGTCGTGCTATGGAATTCATTTTCATTTTTGTTATTGTCCTTCATAGTTTATTATCGCGAGTTGGCGTTCGGTGGAGTCGGCGGATTCATAGTCAGTTCGTGCCAACCTACTTCGGTCGATTCTCCGCATTGTTCTTATTCGAGGCAAGTACCTTGCCCATACTTTTCTTGTTTTGTGGATATGATAATTAGTGATCGTCTAAATGTGTTTGTTGGTCGTCTGCATTGAACTTTCAAAAGATTCGGGTTAGCCTTGTTAAAGGCTTGTTGTCAAAACGCGTGTGTATTGTGAATGATATGTCTTGTAAATGACTATGTGAATCCTATGGATATGTTTGGTGTTGATGATGCACTTGGTATTTGCGTGTGGACGTATATTGTTTCATTTCGGTGCATTGTGGTTTGACGTGTTGTTTTTCTAAGTGTTTGATGCCTCTTGTTGAGTTGTTTGGATATCCCTGGTCTGATATGTTACTTGTGCTTGATTATTTCGCGGCCAGCTCGGGAGGGTCCGACGGGGCCTCGAGTGGGATTCGTGGCTTCGTCCCGGTCCTAGGTGACGTGTGGTGCTTGATTATTTAGCTAGCCAGCTCGGGAGGGTCCGACGGGGCCTCGAGTGGAATTTGTGGCTTCGTCCCGGTCCTAGGCGATGCGAGTATGTGTGTATGTTTTGTGAATGTGTTTGCTCACCTCGGGAGGGCTCGACGGGGCCAAAGAGGGAATTCCAATGGCTTCGACTTGGATTCACGAGTGAAACTTCACTAGTGCATGTGTATGTTTTGTGAATGTGTTTGCTCACCTCGGGAGGGTTCGACGGGGCCACGGAGGGAATTCCATTGGCTTCGACCTGGATTCACGAGTGAAACTTCACGAGTGCGTGTGTATGTTTTGTGAATGTGTTTGCTCACCTCGGGAGGGTTCGACGGGGCCACGGAGGGAATTCCAATGGCTTCGACCTGGATTCACGAGTGAAACTTCACGAGTGCGTGTGCATGTTTTTTGAATGTGTTTGCTCACCTCGGGAGGGTTCGACGGGGCCACGGAGGGAATTCCAATGGCTTCGACCTGGATTCACGAGTGAAACTTCACGAGTGCTTGTGTATGTTTTGTGAATGTGTTTGCTCACCTCGGGAGGGTTCGACGGGGCCACGGAGGGAATTCCAATGGCTTCGACCTGGATTCACGAGTGAAACTTCACGAGTGCGTGTGTATGTTTTGTGAATGTGTTTGCTCACCTCGGGAGGGTTCGACGGGGCCACAGAGGGAATTCCAATGGCTTCGACCTGGATTCACGAGTGAAACTTCACGGGTGCGTGTGTATTTTATGTCCGTCGAGGACGCATGACGTGGGTTTTAACCTTGTGTATTATGGTTGGTTTTATTTGTGAAAACAAAACCTTTGGGCTGTTACCCTATTGATTTTTGGAAAGAGAAGGATTTGATAATCCTAAATTGTTTTCTATTAAAACTCTCGATGGCATTTTAAACCGTTTTATAAATTGTTTTCCCTTGATTTGTGATCTTTCGGTTTTGAAATGTTTTACCCAAACTCATGCCTCGGGAAGTACTTTTCGTTACTTTTGGATCTTTGAGGATTCCTGGTTATTGTTATTCGTGGAATGTGAATTGTATGGCTCGTATTTGCACTTTGTTCTTGCACTAGCAAAATAGTGTAGTTTTGCTAACCCCCGAGTATTCGGGGGGTGGATGTCTGTTTTTGCATTCAGGTTTGGGAGCATAACACAGGGTCGGCACGAAGGATGATGAACGATGAACGATACTAATCACACGAGGATGCGTATGAAGTCATTGGTTTAGTTATAGTTTATTTTCTGCTGCAGTATTCTTTCCTGTTGTACAGGAGTGTGTTGTATTCGACCCCTGCGTGGGCATGTAACGAGTTTGAGTTGTATGTACTGAAAGACTAAATCGGTCTACTGAGTCATTTTAGCCTTAAAGGCATTGTTGAGACGTTCTATGTTGTTACCAGCCTGGTAGATCCTTGAAAAAAGGTTCTACGGCGTGTAATATCCCTGAGCGGATTGGTGGTGTTACACAGGAGGTGGCGTTTCCTCGCCTAGGCGGAGGGTGAGTAGCCTTTGCCTGGCCAGAAAGTCGGCAGCCTTAGCGCGGAAGACCGCGTAGGTTGGGGGGATGTCCTTCGTGAGATGTCTAAACATGGGTGAATGACTGTAGAATCCCCCCAGGACCGAGTAGAGAGTGAGCTCGTCGCTGATGGGCTCGCCGGTGAGGATGATTTCGTCTACTCGGTCGATATATTTTGCGTCGGATTCGTCTTCCCCCTGCCTAATTTTCATCATGCGGTGGGGGCCTTCGGGTCTGTTGACCTTGGCGGCGAAGTATGACGTGAAGTCATTCGCCAGTTTCTCAAAGGAGATGATCGATCGTGGTGGTAGTGAGACGTACCACCTATGGGCCAGCTCGCCCAATGTTAATGGGAAGATTCGGCACTTGGTTGCATCTGTTGCACCACACCCGGTCATGTAAATCCGGAATTTGCTTAGATGGGTCTCGGGGTCCGATATCCCTTTGTAAAGAGGCGTTTTAGGAGGAGCGATCCTTGGTTGCACGGGGGCAAACTCGATGTGGACCGCGAATGGCTCGGTCGGTCCGATGATCTTTATGATCTTTCTACTGGTGCTTGCCCCAGTATCCTGTTAGGAATATGCCCTCGAATGCCACTCAGGGGATGAGAGAGTAAGGGCATTATACTTGTAATTATGGAATAATTAATAAAAAGGCAATACGATTCATTTACTGTTTATTGTATTTCAATTGCATTCTTGACTTGGTAAACATTGAAGTGAAGTCCATGTAAATAAATCGAACATTCCATTCTCGTTATGGGATAAGAGAAAATGTACTGGAAGTGTTTAAAGTTTATTTACGTAAATTGTTCGCAAGTCAATAAACTTAAAATGGGCATTAAGTTTTTAATATGACTTGTATAACTGATGCTAGGACGTGTGCACGTCTTGATAGCATAGTTATAAGTATATTGGTGGGGCCAGTATACTCGAACACGACTCATACTCGATCTACCACACGGTATTCACTCCTGAGAGTCGATGACGAATCGAAAGGTTGTGATAGTATACGTGGACCTTTGACTTGAGGGTTCGGTAGAAGATGTGCCCGTGACGTTTAGTTTGTCATTAGAGTAGTTAGACTCATTTGCTTAATTGCCGAGTCGACCTCAAGTGCGGACTATACGGCAGTAGCGCCTTTATCGTACGCCAAGAAAGGATTCTATCTCTGTTAGTGAGCAGCGAATGTCCTATACGGTTAATGGCAAATAAGATCATAAGTCTTTGGCCAAAGCATTCGATATAGTCGTATTAGATACACTATTAATCGGTCGGTCTTGATTTGCATTAACACATGTATAGAGTTTAGTCAATGAGGGTTTGACTTTACCGTGACCAAGACTTGACCGGGACATCCGATGAAGGGTCTATACGTATATAGTATTCACTACATAATGGTTCGGAATGATCCCTTCATTCGTTCTCGCCGGGGTTTACTGATGCGGCCCGCTAGCCGGCTAAGGCCGCCCGCACTCATTAGTTCCTCCCAATGCCTACCGAGACGGACCTATGGAGTCGCGCATCGGGAGCGTTGACGGATAAATGTGAATTTATTATCTCTCTATTAATATTAGATATTGGATATCTAATTATGATTTATCGATAAATCAAATATCGGTCTTATGAATTTAAATTAAGTTACCGGGTAATTAATTTAATTCATAAATTATATTTCTTAGAGAAATATATATTTGTATTTGATATAATTAATTAATTAGATTAATTAATTAATATAAATACATTGATGATTAAAAGGAGTGTATTTAACGGAGTCGTTTGACAAGCGTCCGAGACACGAGCCGAGTGGCTCGGCTCGCTTTCTAGAAACTTCCTTGTGGCCACCCACTCCTCATGGCATGGCATGATCTTGCATGTGTGTGGGAACTCACTTAGAGTTGAGATTCCCACATAATTGTGAATGATAGTTGTAAAGGAATAATTATTCTTTTATAATATATATATCATTACATTATATATGATGATATGAGATAACTAAAATCAACTCATATACTCATTCATTAGCTGCCTGCCGTGAGAGTAAAGTGAGGAGAGAGAGAAATTTTTCTTTTCTATATTTTTCATCTTAGAGGTGTTATAAAAGTTAAGAAAAATTGAGAGAAAAAATTCCTACGAGTTCCCTAGCCGTGTTCTTGGAGAACGGAGTCTCGTCGAAATTTTTCCGGGCAACTTCCGACGCGTGTGAAGTAGAGGCTTCGAACTTTCGGTGCTTGGAACAAAGGGATTTCGTGTTCGGGACGAGGTTCGTGATCGTCATCCAATTTTACGAAGAATTATTTCAAAGGCTTCAAGGGTATGATCTTTATCTTCGTATTTATTTTTCGTATATACGTTACTTGATCGATCCTGTTTGGGATTCGTATTTATTTCCACGCGATTTCGCTTTATTTTCTAATCCCAACAGTGGTATCGGAGCGAGATCAATGTTTCCGTATATACGATTATTTGTGCATTTTGAATGCTTTTGGATGATGATTATGATTTAGAATCATGTTTGGAATAATCGTAGATTTTAAATTGTTCGTTGTAGCATCACGTTTTTGGAAACGGGCCGAAAAACGAAGAAACGGGGCTGCCGGCAGTGGTGCCGGCAAAGATCGCCTGGCCGCTGCCTGTGTTGCCGAGCATGATCGGCCATGATCGCCATGTCTCGCCACAAGCCGAGAATGATCGGCCACCGCCGAGCGTTGGCTCGGCCAGTACCGGGTTTTTGGCCCGATTTTGAATCGCCGCTGGCCGGGCCTAAAATCGGATTGTCCGACTCCGCTTTAAGTTTACATTTCGCTTTAATTATTTCCCAAAATTTAAATTGGATTTTAATTTGACTAAATTAATATTTGGAATATTTTTGAGTTAAGGGAAATAAATTAAACGAGAATATTATTTTTGGTCGGATTACTTCGAACGAATTAAAATGATGATTATTAGTATTAATTTGATTAATACCATTAAAATTGAATAGACTAATTTTATATTGATTGGATTAATATATTAATTGATTATTTAATTTTAATGCCACTTTATATTAATCGATTAATATATTAGAAATTGAATAGATTAATTTTATAGATTAATTAGATTAATTTATATTAAAATTAATTGTTTAATTTCGTTGCCATTACATGTTGTATGGAATCCTTATGTGATGGTGATATAGCTCGTGGACTTAGTTTTTGATTTGTTCGATTCGATTGGGTTGTAAAGGCCGTTTTGAGCCTATTTATTTTTACTAGAAAATTTGTATAGGATGTATTTTTTCAATGATGTAAGTATTATTTTGGGTATGACGAATACCGAAGACAACCGACCGAGAAGACGAAGAATCGAAGGCTGTATTTTTTTATTTATTGGGTCATTCGCTTGGCCCAGTACTTAGGAATTAGGTCCATGAGCTATATGTTGGTAGTAACTAGCTTACTATTTTCTGTTTTTCATTTTGAATGATTGACAAACATACAAACGCGCGTATAATTGAATTAATGTGCAAAGTGTAACATTAATCGCGAAATTCTCCCGACTACAAATGACTAAGTTTGAAAAAGGTTACGAGGTTTCCTACCCTCCATCAAACTCGTAGAAAATTGATACCCGAGCTGGTGTGCTATGCTTCCGAGTTATCGGGGTAGTACATTTGGTAGAGGTTGAAAAATTCTTGAGTGCATTAGATGCCTTCGGTTGGTGATAAATTTCGCCCTAGAAACCTGATAGGTTGCCGGGTGAGATTCAATAGTCAAACTGATAGACGTTGATGGTCAACAACTTAGATAGTCTGGATTGCCAAGAAACCTGATAGGTTGAGGGCATGAAGACTAGGGGTAAAAGAAGATCAAATCATTCGTTAGACGGGTTGGTGTTAGACACCACTTTACAGAAATTAATTGGCAAGAAACCTGATAGGTTGCGTCTGTTAAAATTTGTAAAGAACTTGATCACCACTAAGAAGTCGATCTAACCATGATTTTCGGATTATAACATGGGAGTGTATAATTCCGATAAAATTAGTGGGAGCCGAGACAAGAATTATACAAAGCCCTTAAGTTCTATACTCGGTCATAATTAAACAAGTCACTAATTTAATCTTGTCTAAATATTTGCAGAAAACGAAATTGAATCTCTCTAAAATGGCTAAAAACCCACTTGCAATACTACTTGAAAAGAATCTCCTAACTGGCCCAAACTGTGTTGATCAAGTTGCGAATCGATGATTGTACTCGTGATGGAGTCTCGGGATACGTCTTGGAGGCGGACATTCCACCGACTCCAATCCGGACTAGGGGTAATCAGGAAGACATTGACGTCCATGAAAAATGGGTCAAGGATGATGTGCTAGTCCGTGGTTTTATGATGGGCTCAATGACTAATGAGCTGCAGAGAGCGCACGAGAAAATGACTTTTGCTAGGCAGATTCTCGCACATTTGACCGAACTTTATGGAGAACACAGTAGGACTGCTAGATATGAGATATCAAAGCAGTTGTTCACTGCTAGGATGAAAGAAGGGGAGAAAGTGGGAGACCACGTCCTCAAGATGATCTCTATGATTGAGAGGCTCGAGGTGCTCAACTTTAATATGGATTTATCCCTTCAAATTGATCTCATCCTTCAATCTCTACCTGACTCTTTCACGCAGTTTGTAATGAATTTCAACTGTAATGAAATTACATGCACATTAGCTGGGCTAATGAATAAACTGGTGACGGCGTAGTCTAACATGAAGACTAAACCGAGAGAGGCTGCTCTTGTGATTTCTTCTGGGCCTAAGAGGTCCAAGAACAAGAAGAAAAAGACCTACGAGCAGTACAAACCCAAGAAAGGGGTGCAAAAAGGAAAGGGCAAGGCCCGAAAGGTTCAAAAGGTAGGCGGTCCAAAACCTACGGACAAATGCCTTGAATGCGGTGAGTCAGCCATCGCGAAGGACTTGTCCCAAGATTAATGGCGCATCGTGCATGTAACTTTTTGTTTTTGAAACTAATTGTTCCGCCATCGTATATTCGCTTCATGGATTCTCGATTCGTGTGCCACTTCTCACATTTGTACTATGAATCGGGATCTGAACGAAGTAGAAAACTTGAAGTCGGGAAATAATGATCACCGTTGGAAGCGGACAAAGTGTCGAGGCAACCGATATTGATCAATCCTTCGGGTTTAGAATCGTTTTATTTTGACATTAGATGAAGTACTTGTTTTGCCCAAGGGCATAACAACATTGTATCCATTCCAGTCTTGGACCGAAAGGATTTTGTTTCTTCATTGGCAATGGCGGTTGTAAAATTTATTTTCGAAATAAATTGGTTGGAGCAAATACATTATTGAATGGTTTATATCATCCGAACATGCAAAATAAAACAAAGGTGAACACTATAACTAGGAAACGTGGTAGGCAAGATACTAATCAAGCTCTTAAATGGCACCTTAGACTTGGTCATGTTGGTGACCAAGGTTCGGAAAATGGAAAAAGATGGACTTTTAAGTCCATTGGGTGTAAAACCCTATCCAACTTGTGAATCTTGCCTTAGAGGCAAATGACTAAGTTCCCTTCACAGGACTTTTGAAAGGGCTGCCGATAAACTTGGATTGGTGCATACCGATGTTTGTGGTGCTTTAGAAGTAGCCCGAGATGGATATCAATATTTCATAACGTTCACAGATGATCATACTAGGTATGGGATTGTGTACTTAATGAAACATAAATCTGAAGCCTTTGCTAAATTCAAAGAATTTAAGGCCCTAGTTGAAAAACAAACTGGATGTCATATCAAAGCACTTCGGTCGGACCGAGGTGGCGAATATATGAGCACTGAGTTTGATGAGTTCCTTAAGGAACATGGAATAGTTTCACAATTCACGCCTCCAGGAACCCCACAGTTAAATGATGTTTCAGAAAGGAGAAATCGGACTTTGTTGGACATGGTTCGTGTAATATCCGTATTTTTCTTTTCCTTGTATTTTCGTTTTTGGTGTATTTCTCGGTCGTAGTGACCCTCGTGTATCTTTTCAGCGTGTCCTTCCTGTCAAACTGTTGAACTGTATCCTCGTTGTTGTTGTGCGGAACCGCCGTTTCGGGGTTGCCATGGATCCATTGCGTGTTGTTGGTCCCCAAATATTGATTCCCACCGTTTTATTCTCTTTCCGGATCATTTTTATCATTTTGGGACCCAAAATGGGGTGTGGGCCGCGGCACAAGGTGCGTGCGCCGCGGCACACAAATTTCTCCGCATGTTGGTTGGACAATTGACTGTGCAGCCGCGGCACACCCATCCGGCAAGCCGCGGCACGCAGTGCCAAAGGCCGCGGCACACCTATCCGGTGCCGCGGCACACTCGTGTGTCTTCCGCGACCAAAACCCGATCAGACTGCGGTGCCGCGGCACACGCAGCCGTGCTGCACAACGCGAAAACCTCGGGCGTAGATTTTCGGCTGTGCCGCGGCACACTTTGGCCGTGCCGCTGCACACGGAGCGGCCAATCAGCTTGCGTCTTTATTAGGCGAAATCGGCCATTTCCATCCCCATTTTTCATTCGCTGCGAGAGAGAGGGTATAGAGGGGGAGAGTTCTTCATCCGGGGTCGATTTTCATCATTTCTCTTCTTGTGAAGCTCGGAAATCAATCTAACGCGTTCTACGGATCTTAGTACTCGAATCTTCCAAGGTAATGCTCTAAAACCCTATTTCGATTAATTTGGGGTTTTGGGTTTTTCTTCCGATTCGTTCCGTTTCGTTGGTGGATTCATGATGTATACGATTGATATTGTTAGTATCTTTAGTTTTCCTACGGATTCATGGATATTTTGTGGATTTTTATGGAATCGAGAGGGTTTGGTTGTGGTCCGCCCTCGTTGTTATTTTTGTATGAATATACATGAATCGTAGGCGGGTTTCCGGGTGTATTCCTTTTCCGTAATCGTCTAGAGTTGGTTGTGATTGTGTTGTTCGAATCGTTAGGTTCATCCGTCGGTTCTCACGGGCCGTGCTTGATTCTTCCGCTCCGCTCGCCACCGTCATTAATCGAGGCAAGTATCCTTATGAACTTACAATCTTGGCATAGTAGTTTTGTATGAGAAATTGTGTGTGTGTATGCTCACTACGGTTAGACTCGACGGGTCTCGGTAGGGGTCCACGAGGTGTGGATCGACGAGCTTTGCTTTTAACCACTACGGGTTAGATCCGACGGGGTCTCGGTAGGGGTCCACGGAGGTGTGGATCGACGGTTAATTGTGGTGCATTTTACAAATGTGATTTGATATTGGCATTTAGGAAATGAGTGCTTTGAACGGTTTTCTTTATTGCATGCATTACTATATGTGTAAGATGTAAGTTGTTCATCAGTTACTTGTACTAGCGTAATTGCTAACCCTCTGGGACCCGTTTGGGAAATTCGCTTTATGAATTTGGTCGGAGTTCATCGAGACGAGCTGCTACTGACCAAGATACGGATGATGGCCGTGCATGATGATTGTGCACGAGTGATGTTTTAGTGTCTTTTTGTGTCTTTTCGTCTTTTGTGGCTTTTGAACTAATGGTTGTACTCGAGTACTTAAGAGTTCTTGTCCGTCCGGGTTGTATTGTTGCCTATATGTTTGTGTTGATTGATGATGTTATGCTTGACCGGTAAACCGGGTGGATTATTCTGTTTTGCGTCTTTATGACATGGTTTTGGTTTGTCGTTTACGTGAGTCGATGAGTATGATGCTGTTCAGCCTGGTGGGTCCCATATAGGGATTCACGGCGCTGTAATATACCTCGAATATCTTGAGGGTGTTACAGAAAATGGTATCAGAGCTCTAGGTTTATGGATACCTAGGCTTGTCGGTTTATTGGGTCTTGTGGTGTTTGTTTTGCACATCATCGTCACGCTGCCATGATTCCAGATTACCGGTGTCCGTAAGTTTTCCTTCCTCTGTTCATTATTTCCTTGCATCGTACCTTTGATTCTCGACTTGTGATTGTTCTTCTCTCGTACTTACCCTCGTATGGCTTTTGCTACTTATTTAACTCCAGTATGGATGCTGGAAGAGGTCGTGGTCGCGGTCGTGGTCGTGGACGTGGCCGGGGACGTGGGGCCGGGGCGGCCACGCCACGATCTTCGAGCCGGCAGCATCGCGACCGTCATAGCCATGCTTCTTCTCAGAGCGTGCCGATCTTGGTATTGCGGCCGTAATGCAACAAATGGTGAACCAAATGGCGGCAATAGCTCAAAGTGTTCGTAACCCGGATCGTGCCCATGCTAATCGGGCGAGCGGACCGTTGGCTCCAAGATGTCATCAAGATGCATCCTCCTCGGTGGGAGCTTCGGACCCGATGGGTCGGGAAGGGTGGATTAAGGAGATATCTAAGGTCTTCGTTGCCACTAACTGTCCCGAGGAACGTAGAGTCCCTATTGCTCAATATTTTCTCACAGGGGACGCTACGGATTGGTGGGAGGCCGTTGGGCCCAAAGACCATGCTGCTTCGTGGGCTGAGTTTCAGGAGTTGATGGAGACTGAATATTGCCCGTGGCCGGTCAGACAGGCTCGGGTACATGCTTTTTATGATGCTCAACCACGGGATATCCCCATAGCTCAAGCTATTGCCGATTTTAATAAGGAGTTGGGTTATGTGAAGACCCAAGTTGTCGAGGAGAGTGACAAGAATTTCCATTTCTCCAGACGGATGAAGTTGCCGATTCGGGACTATATGTCGGGGCTCGTATGCACTACATTGAAGGATTATCAGAGTAGGGCCCTTGCTTATGATATGTCGGTGACGGCAAGTGAGGCGGCCCGCGAGAGTAAGAAGCAGAAGTCCGCTGGGAACTTTTCGGGCCACAAGAGTGGGGGTCAGCAGAGATCCCAATCTGCTACCTTCCCCGCCGGTGGTCCAAATCGTTCATTGGGGTCCTCGTGGAACTACCGGTGCTCCTTTTCGTGATGTGAAGTGTTTCAATTGTGGTCGACGGGCCACATCGGTCGTACTTGTTTGAGCCCTTTGTCGACGTGTAATCGCAGTGTCACCGGCCACAAGGTCGTCAGGCCGAGAGGGAGAAAATTCTTGGTGCCCGGGCTTCCATTCCAGCGCCTAGGGAACCAAGTGTGAATCGAGATCGTTTGCTCCTCGGTCTCCGCCGAGTTCTAGTCGGGAGAGGTCGGGTCACCTCTAAGGGGGAGCTTCTAGTGTCGGCTCCGCCCACCCGCGAGTCTATGAGATGCGGAGAGCCGATGATCCAAATGGCTACCGTAGCGGCAGTACCGTTTATATTCTTTCTCATCTGTCGGTGTGCTTTTCGATTAGGTGCTACGCATTCGTTTATATCTACGGATTGTGTGCGCCGTTTGAGTCTCGACCGTTTGACACCTTGTGAGCCCTTCATCGTTAAGCTTCCTAGCGGTGATAGGATCGTTGGTGATCAGGAGGTTCGAGACTGTTCTGTGCTTATTTGTGAGAGGACTTGGCCCTCTAATCTTATTGTTGTGAGTATCGAGGGTGAGGATTTGATCCTTGGTGATGACTGGCTCGAGCGGCATGGTGCGATCATGAACTACCGCACGAGAGTCATCACTATGTTAGCCGAGGACGGCACCGAGCACTCTTTCGCGGGGCGAAAGAGGGGAACCCAGAAACTCGTTATTAACGCCTTGAAGGCGATAAAACTCCTGCGTAAGGGATGTATTGGTTATTGGTGCTATGCCTTGAAGGCGGAGAGTGGTGGAGTCGAGCTTTCGTCGATTCCAATCGTTAATGAATTTCCCGATGTTTTTCCTGACGAGTTACCGGGATTGCCACCGGATCGAGAGGTCGAGTTCACTATAGAGTTAGAGCCGGGTGCGGCTCCTATTTCGAAGGCGCCCTATCGCATGGCACCTTCAGAGATGTCCGAGTTGAAGAAGCGATGAGTGAGCTTCTTGAGTCGGGTATGTTCGACCGAGTGCCTCGCCTGGGGCGCACCGGTCTGTTTGTGCGAAGAAGGATGGTTCACTACGTTTGTGTATCGACTATCGCGAACTAAACAAGGTGACCATCAAGAACAAGTATCCTTTGCCGAGAATTGATGACTTGTTCGATCGGTTGCAGGAGCTACGGTATTCTCGAAAATTGATTTGAAATCGGGTACTATCACCGGTGAGAGAGTCCGATGTGCCAAGACAACTTTTTCGGTCGAGATACGGACATTATGAGTTTGTAGTTATGCCTTTCGGGTTAACTAATGCGCCGGCGGTGTTCATGCGCTTGATGAACAAAGTTTTTATCGAGTATTTGGATAAGTGCGTCATCGTCTTTATCGATTTATATTCTTATTTATTCAAAGAATGAGGAAGAGCATGCCTATCATTTGCGGGTAGTATTAAACATTTTGAGGACCGAGCAACTCTATGCAAAGTTCTCAAAATGTGAGTTCGGGTCAAGGAAGTGATATTTTTAGGTCACGTGATTTCGGTAGGGGTTCGTGTGGATCCGCGAGAAGATTGAGGCCGTGTTGGATTGGGCACCGCCCAAGAATGTGAAGGAGCTCCGTAGTTTCTGGGTTTAGCCGCTACTACCGTAGGTTCGCCGAGGGTTTCAAACTCGGCTCGACCACTTACACAGCTTGCTCCGTAAATCCGAGAAGTTCGTGCGGAATGACGAGAGGCGATCGAGTTTTGAGGAGTCAAGAAGCGTTTGACTTCAGCCTCAGCTTTGGCGTTGCCATGTGGCAACGAGGGTTTTGCCGTTTATAGCGATGCTTCGGGTCGTGGTCTCGGTGCGTATTAATGCGGCACGGTAAGACCATTGCCTTTGCGTCGAGACAGCTTGAGGCCGTATGAGCTTAACTACCCTACTCATGATTTGGAGTTAGCGGCTGCTTTTGCGCTCAAGATTTGGCGTCATTATCTTTTCGGCTCGCATGTCGATTTTTACCGATCATAAAGTCTCAAATACATATTTACTCGGGGAGTTGAATATGAGGCAGTGGAGGTGGTTGGAGTTGATTATGGATTATGTCCTCGAAAGCCGTTATCATCCGGCAAGGCGAACGTCGTGGCCGACGCCTTGAGCCGAAACCGATTGACTGCGATCGCTTGAGATCCTTACGTCTCGATCCGAGCTTGGCGATCTTTAATCGAGTTAGATGTTGAAGTTTTGTTGCCTGGAGCCGTCGGGCAACTTCGCGCTTTAGAGGTTTCGTCGTCTTTGATCGATGAAATTAAGCTGAAGCAGTTAGAGGATCCGATGATTACTCAAATCCGAGAGAACGTTCTAAAAGGAAAGTCTCCTGGATTTGTGATTCACGAGGATGGTGTTTTGAGATTCCAGAGCCGGCTTTGTGTGCCGAACGACTCAGAGTTGAGACAGAATATTTTACGGGAGGCCCATGCTACACCTTACTCCGTTCATCCTGGTTCGAGTAAGATGTACAAGGACTTGAGAAGGAATTTCTGGTGGAATGATATGAAGGAAGAGGTCGCACAGTTTGTAGCGAGATGTTTGACTTGTCGCAGTCAAGATCGAGCATCGCCGACCGGGTTATTGCGAGCACTTCTGTTCGGAATGGAAATGGGAAGATATATCGATGGATTTCGTTACGAGTTTGCCGAGATCGAGGTCGGGCATGGATATGGTATGGGTGATTGTTGATCGCGACCAAGTCGGCACATTTTCGGGCATCAAGGACACTTGGGGCCGGAGAAGTTAGCTCGTGTGTTTATTGCGCAAATCGTGAGACTTCACGGTACTCAAGTCTATTGTTTTGATCGTGACGGCCGCTTTTGTATCGCACTCCGGCAAAGCGGTGCATAAGGCGTTTGGTACCGGTTGCGTTTGAGCACCTCTTTCATCCCAGCATGATGGACAATGAACGCACTATCCAGACGTTCGAGGACTTGTTGCGTGCCCGTGCTCTCGATTGGAGTAGTGATCGGGAGGAACATTTGCCGCCGATCAATTCACGTATAACAATAGTTGGCACGCGTCGATTCGGATGGCACCGTATGAGGCACTTTATGGGCGACGATGTCGATCACCGATTTGTTGGAATGAGGCGTCCGATTTGGTCGGGACCGAGCCGGATGTCGCTTTTAGAGACGAGGCGGAAGATAGAATTAATTCGGGAACGGATGTTGATCGCCTGCAGTCGGTAAGTCGTATGCCGACGTCCGTCGTCGACCTTTGGAATTCGAGGTGGGAGACCACGTTTTGCTAAAGGTGTCGCCGACGAAGGGAGTTTTTCGTTTTGGGAAGAAAGGAAAGTTGAGTCCGAGATTTATCGGCCCCTTTGAGATCCTCGAGCGAGTAGGTGGGTTGGCATACCGTTTGGCGTTACCTCCGGCCTTGAGTCATGTTCATAGCATTTTCATGTTTCCCGATTGAGGAAATATGTTAGGATCCTAGTCACGTCATCGATTATGGCGAGATTGATATTGTCAAGATATTACTTTTGAGGAGCGTCCTTTGAAGATTTTGGAGCATCGTGAGAAACGATTGAGGCATAAGACCATACCTTTGGTCAAGGTGCAAGTGGTCGAGACACGGTGTCGAGGAAGCAACTTGGGAAACCGAGGATAGCATGCGTGCTAGGTACCCGAGTTGTTTGTTTCTTAAGTTTCGGACGAAACTTATTTTTAGAGGGGTAGAATGTAATATCCGTATTTTTCTTTTCCTTGTATTTTCGTTTTTGGTGTATTTCTCGTCGTAGTGACCCTCGTGTATCTTTTCGGCGTGTCCTTCTGTCAAACCGTTGAATCGTATCCTCGTTGTTGTTGTGCGGAACCGCCGTTTCGGGGTTGCCATGGATCCATTGCGTGTTGTTGGTCCCCAAATATTGATTCCCACCGTTTTATTCTCTTTAGGATCATTTTTATCATTTTGGGACCCAAAATGGGGTGTGGCCGCGGCACAAGGTGCGTGCGCGCGGCACACAAATTTCTCCGGATGTTGGTTGACACCAGACTGCAGCCGCGGCACACCCATCCGTGCCGCGCACAAGCGAGCCAGTGCCGCGGCACACCTATCCGGTGCCGCGCACACTCGTGTGTCTTCCGCGACCAAAACCCGATCAGACCGGTGCAGCCGCGCACACGCAGTCCGGCCGCGCACAACGCGAAAACTCGGGCGTAGATTTTCGGCTGTGCCGCGCACACTTTGCCGTGCCGCGCACACGGAGCGGCCAATCGTGCGCTTCGTCTTTATTAGGCGAAATCGGACATTTCCATCCCCATTTTTCATCCGCGTCGCGAGAGAGAGGGTATAGAGGGGGAGAGTTCTTCATCCGGGGGTCGATTTTCATCATTTCTCTTCGGTTGTGAAGCTCGGGAAATCAATCTAACGCGCGTTCTACGGATCTTAGTACTCGAATCTTCCAAGGTAATGCTCTAAAACCCTATTTCGATTAATTGGGGGTTTTGGGTTTTTCTTCCGATTCGTTCCGTTTCGTTGGTGGATTCATGATGTATACGATTGATATTGTTAGTATCTTTAGTTTTCCTACGGATTCATGGATATTTTGTGGATTTTTATGGAATCGAGAGGGTTTGGTTGTGGTCCGCCCTCGTTGTTATTTTTGTATGAATATACATGAATCGTAGGCGGGTTTCCGGTGTATTCCTTTTCCGTAATCGTCTAGAGTTGGTTGTGATTGTGTTGTTCGAATCGTTAGGTTCATCCGTCGTTCCTCACGCCGTGCTTGATTCTTCCGCTCCGCTCGGCCACCGTCTATTAATTGAGGCAAGTATCCTTATGAACTTACAATCTTGGCATAGTAGTTTTGTATGAGAAATTGTGTGTGTGTGTATGCTCACTACGGGTTAGACTCGACGGGGTCTCGGTAGGGGTCCACGGAGGTGTGGATCGACGAGCTTTGCTTTTAACCACTATGGGTTAGATCCGACGGGGTCTCGGTAGGGGTCCACGGAGGTGTGGATCGACGGTTAATTGTGGTGCATTTTATTTGATATTGGCATTTCCGGAAATGAGTGCTTTCGAACGGTTTTCTTTATTGCATGCATTACTATATGTGTAAGATGTAAGTTGTTCATCTGGTTACTTGTACTAGCGTAATTGCTAACCCCTCTGGGGACCCGTTTGGGAAATTCGCTTTTATGAATTTCAGTCGTTCATCGAGACGAGCGGGCTGGACCAAGATACGGATGATGGCCGTGCGTGATGATTGTGCACGAGTGATGTTTTAGTGTCTTTTTGTGTCTTTTCGTCTTTTGTGGCTTTTGAACTAATGGTTGTACTCGAGTACTTAAGAGTTCTTGTCCGTCCGGGTTGTATTGTTGCCTATATGTTTGTGTTGATTGATGATGTTATGCTTGACCGGTAAACCGGGTGGATTATTCTGTTTTGCGTCTTTATGACATGGTTTTGGTTTGTCGTTTACGTGAGTCGATGAGTATGATGCTGTTCAGCCTGGTGGGTCCCATATAGGGATTCACGGCGCTGTAATATACCTCGAATATCTTGAGGGTGTTACAGTTCGCTCCATGTTAAATTACACTGATTTACCTATTTACCTGTGGGGGTATGCCTTACTAACCGCTGCCTATATCCTAAATAGATGTTCTTCCAAATCTGTTCCTATCACTCCGCATGAGATGTGGAAGGGTAAGAAACCAAGCCTTAATCACATAAGGATTTGGGGATGTCCAGCCTATGTCAAAAAGGCTAAGGTGGACAAACTGGAAGCAAGGTCCATAAAAGGACGTTTCATAGGATACCCAGAGGACTCGATGGGTTATCTATTCTACATGCCAGAAGACCATAGGGTCGTTGTGGCATTACAAGCGCACTTCCTTGAGGATGAATTCATTCAGGAAGGTGGCTCGGGTAGAAATATCTCTTTGGAAGAGCATAATGAAACTCCTAAGGATACATCCGATCGTGGGATCAAGAACCGAACCTATTGTAACACAACCTCCACTTCGAAGGTCCGATAGGGTATCTCACTTACTCCGAGAGGTATGGCTATACACATGTCGAGGAACCGGGTCTCCACGACACACCCGATAGCGTTGAAAACGACTGTCACCTATGACCAAGCGATAGTGGATGTAGACTCGATAAATGGCAAGAAGCAATGGAAGCCGAGATAGACTCTATGCATACCAATCAGCAATTGACTCTAGTAGATCTTCCAACTGGCATGAGGACTATTGGAAATAAATGGATCTATAAGAGAAAGACTGATGGGGATGGCAAGGTTGATGCCTATAAGGCCAGGCTTGTGGCAAAGGGTTATACCCAAAGGGAAGGAATCGATTATCATGATACCTTCTCGCCCGTAGCTATGATAAAGTCGATTCGCATGATGCTTGCCATTGCTGCCTATTATGATTATGAAATATGGCAAATGGATGTCAAAACGGCTTTTCTAAATGGATACCTCGAGGAGGAAATCTATATGGAACAGCCTAAAGGTTTTGTGTCCAAAGCTAATATTCATAAAGTGTGTAAGCTGCAACGAGCCATTTATGGTCTGAAGCAAGCTTCTTGGAGTTGGAACCTTCGATTTGACGAAGCAGTTAAGGACTTTGACTTCGAACGAAATGAGGAGGAACCATGTGTTTACAAAAAGATCAGTGGGAGCAACATTGCGTTCTTAGTACTATATGTAGCTGATATTCTACTTATAGGAAATAACATAGCAATGCTCAGTACAGTCAAAGCTTGGCTTTCTAAAACGTTCTCCATGAAAGACTTGGGAGAAGCTTCCTATATTCTAGGGATCCGTCTTTACAGAGATAGACCACGAAGAATGATAGGACTTTCCCAAGCCCTTTATATCGATAAAATCCTGAGAAGATTCAAGATGGATGAATCTAAAAGAGGGTTCCTTCCCATGCGACATGGAATTCATCTCACCACGAAAATGTGTCCTCAAAGTGAGGAAGACAAGAGAGAGATGAGTAAGGTACCCTATGCCTCGGCAGTAGGTAGCCTCATGTAGGCTATGTTGTGTACGAGACCAGACTTAGCCTACGCTGTGAGTATGGTAAGTCAATTTCAAGCAAACCCGGGAAGGGAACATTGGACTGCCGTAAATAACATTCTTAAGTACTTAAGAAGAACTAGAGATTTAGTTCTTACTTATGGTGGTGGAGAACTGAAGGTGATTGGATTCACCGATTCTGATTTTCAAGGAGACAATGACGACTCTAAGTCGACATCTGGGTATTTATTTACTCTCAATGGAGGAGCAGTATCTTGGAGAAGCTCCAAGCAAACCGCTACCGCAGATTCCACCCGCCAAGCAGTATCAAGTCGCCTCAGGCTAGCAAAGAAGCATTTTGGATGTAGAAGTTTATACAAGAACTTCAAGTGGTGCCTAACGCGGAGTTGCCTATATCACTATTCCGTGATAATGATGGAGTCGCCCAAGCCAAGGAGCCGAGGGCTCACCACAACACCAAGCATATAGAGAGAAAGTACCACATCGTTCGAGAGATGGTGGAAAAAGGATATGTTTCATTGGAAAGAGTAGACTCAAGACAATGTCTCTCGACCAATGACTAAGCCATTATCTCAGGCCGTCTTAGAAAGACATCTGAAGAACATGGGTATTGGATACCATGATGTGTGGCATTGAGTGCAAGTGGGAGATTGTTAGGAATATGCCCTCGAATGCCACTCAGGGGATGAGAGAGTAAGGGCATTATACTTGTAATTATGGAATAATTAATAAAAAGGCAATACGATTCATTCACTGTTTATTGTATTTCAATTGCATTCTTGACTTGGTAAACATTGAAGTGAAGTCCATGTAAATAAATCAAACATTCCATTCTCGTTATGGGATAAGAGAAAATGTACTGGAAGTGTTTAAAGTTTATTTACGTAAATTGTTCGCAAGTCAATAAACTTAAAATGGGCATTAAGTTTTTAATATGACTTGTATAACTGATGTTAGGACGTGTGCACGTCTTGATAGCATAGTTATAAGTATATTGGTGGGGCCAGTATACTCGAACACGACTCATACTCGATTCAGTCACACGGTATTCACTCTCGGAGAGTCGATGACGAATCGAAAGGTTGTGATAGTATACGTGGACCTTTGACTTGAGGGTTCAGTAGAAGATGTGCCTGTGACGTTTAGTTTGTCATTAGAGTAGTTAGACTCATTTGCTTAATTGCTGAGTCGACCTCGAAGTGCGGACTATACGGGCAGTAGCGATCTTCCGTACGCCAAGAAAGGATTCTATCTCTGTTAGTGAGCAGGCGAATGTCCTATACGGTTAATGGCAAATAAGATCATAAGTCTTTGGCCAAAGCATTCGATATAGTCGTATTAGATACACTATTAATCAATCGGTCTTGATTTGCATTAACACATGTATAGAGTTTAGTCAACAGTAGGGTTTGACTTTACCGTGACCAAGACTTGACCGGGACATCCGATGAAGGGTCTATACGTATATAGTATTCACGACATAATGGTTCCGGAATGATCCCTTCATTCGTTCTCGATCGGGGTTTACAGTGCGGCCCGCTAAGTGGCTAAGTCTTGCCCGCACTCATCGGTTCCTCCCAATCGGGCCGAGACGGACCTATGGAGTCGCGCATCGGGAGCGTTGACGGATAAATGTGAATTTATTATCTCTCTATTAATATTAGATATTGGATATCTAATTATGATTTATCGATAAATCAAATATCGGTCTTATGAATTTAAATTAAGTTCGGGTAATTAATTTAATTCATAAATTATATTTCGGAGAGAAATATATATTTGTATTTGATATAATTAATTAATTAGATTAATTAATTAATATAAATACATTGATGATTAAAAGGAGTGTATTTAACGGAGTCGTTTGACAAACGTCCGGTACACGAGCCGAGTGGCTCGGCTCGTTTTCTAGGAAACTTCCTTGTGGCCACCCACTCCTCATGGCATGGCATGATCTTGCATGTGTGTGGGAACTCACTTAGAGTTGAGATTCCCACATAATTGTGAATGATAGTTGTAAAGGAATAATTATTCTTTTATAATATATATATATATATATATCATTACATTATATATGATGATATGAGATAACTAAAATCAACTCATATACTCATTCATTAGCTGCCTGCCGTGAGAGTAAAGTGAGGAGAGAGAAAAAATTTTATTTTCTATATTTTTCATCTTAGAGGTGTTATAAAAGTTAAGAAAAATTGAGAGAAAAAATTCCTACGAGTTCCCTAGCCGTGTTCTTGGAGAACGGAGTCTCGTCGAAATTTTTCCGGGCAACTTCCGACGCGTGTGAAGTAGAGGCTTCGAACTTTCGGTGCTTGGAACAAAGGGATTTCGTGTTCGGGACGAGGTTCGTGATCGTCATCCAATTTTACGAAGAATTATTTCAAAGGCTTCAAGGGTATGATCTTTATCTTCGTATTTATTTTTCGTATATACGTTACTTGATCGATCCTGTTTGGGATTCGTATTTATTTCCGCTGCGTATTTCGTTTTATTTTCGGAATCCCAACATATCCATGAGTGCTTTCATCTCGTCGAGCTGGCGTTGCATAGCGGCCATCGCCGCAGCCTGGCTGCTCGCGGATAGGCATTCAGAGCGAGAGCCGAGGCGATCAAGTACTGACCCCCTGGCGTTCGGAGCGGGAGTCAGACGGCTGACCTGTATTCGGCTGGGAGTCGGGTAGGCTGAACTCCTGGTGACGGACTCGGATTCCGTCGTCTCGTGGTTGGGGCCAGAATGCGCCGGTCGCCATGATGGATCACTTCCCAAATGACTGAATACGGAACCGTCCGGTCTGGCGAGAGCCTTTCCTCGCGAATCGGGGCTCTCTGACGATCGCTCGCCCAGTAGCCCCTTGAACTTCCGTTTACCCACGCGGCGGATGGCCGAGGGAGTTATTGCGGGTGCCGCGCATGCTCTCCGTCGCTCCTTTAGGATGCCCATAGCCTCCTCGATCTGTTCCGCGGTTCAGAACTGGTCGAGTGAGAGGCTGGGGCCACCCTTTAGGTGCGGGATCGAGAGTCTCGCGTTGCCGCGACTTGCTTCTGCCGCCGGCTGGGGCTCGGATTGAGCCGGGATATGGTGTCCGGCGGTTTGGAGAGCGGCTCTCTTCGATGTGGTGGCGGACGTCATGATTCTGAAGGCTTTCTTTGAAGAGCAGTGAGTGTCACTTCAAATATATGCCCCGAGAACAGTGAGTGTTCTTCGGGACGGTAGGAATAAAAATAAGGGTTAAGATGCAAGACCTCCTTCTAGCGCCAATTGTTGCTACCCAAAATATTATCCGGAGATGAATATTGCTGGAATGGATGGATAGCAAACAAATGCGAGAACACTTCCGTGGAAAAAATAAATAACACTAGATTTGTCGGGGTTGTTAGTCCCGGGCTTGAATGCTCTCGCGAGATATTATTAATACGAATACTTTGGAGTACAAATATTAATGTTAGAGTACAATTACAATGAGTGTAAAGACCCTAGTTATCTTAGCTAGTGAGCGTGAAGATTGTCGGAAGAACCAGATATGATGCTCTGTGAGTTCTTGTAACAACGATGGGATGCTGTGACGACTATGAGAAATCGACGGTCTCTCACAGTGTGTATTAACTGTATGTTTGGGCTCCTGGACTTGCGAGTCCCTTCGAATCTATGCTGTGGAGACTCCTTGCCTCTGCCGACCGTCTACTGGTTGAGAGGTGCTGAGAGAGAAATCCTGAGGTAAATTCGGGAGAGGAAACGTAGTTTCCAACTGAGAGGAGCAGAACCTTTGTGGAAGTTTTTCGGAATGATTTTCCAACTGATAGGAATGAATTGCCAACCTTTCTCCAGTTGATGGAGGTTTTCTATTTATAGCACTTCGAGTTGCCGGGCGATCGCCTCTGCTGTATTATAATAAGCGGGCGATCGTCTTTAGCACATGAGCTGGTCTCCTTAAAGTCCGCAGGAGTTGCTGGCAGCCAGCTGTGCGGTCCAATGAGAAGTCTGCACGCGTCTGAGTCGCTGTCACGGGCGGTCCCACCTTGTACTTTTCGGTGGGTCTGTCGGTAGGTGATAAGGTGGTGACAGGCTGTGGTTAACGATCCATGAAATGCGGCGCCTGTCGCGGATCTGCACATGGGCGCTGCTTTGAGATCCAGTCTTCGTAGACATTGACGGACGAAGGTCTCTGTTCGTGGTACAGGACGGTCGTCCTAAGTCGGGCACCAGAGTCGATCGCTAGGTGGCAAAGGGCGATCGTCTTGAGAGTCGATCGCTAGATACTCGAAGGTGGACTGTTATCTTCGTTTAGACGAGTTCGCCATAGCTTGATTGGTTGTGGACTTGGTCGCTCGGCTTTGTAGTCGATCGCCTGTCGAGGTGAATAAATCTCGACACAACATCGTCATAACCATAACACTTTGAATGACGATTGGATGATCCTAAATAAAAGATGCTTCTTTAAAAATAATATTTTCATAATACTCTTTTATGCCAATGAGAAAATGATGGAACATCTCAATCATCAATTGATCACAATTTAGATCCAACATAAGCAAGCCGTGTTTGAAATTAACCATTATTTGAAGAATAATTCTTCTGTTTTATGTAATATAGTAAATGCGTCAGACTTATCCTCAAAACATGAAACAATTAATCGCATGATAGCATTCAATGTATTCTCATCACATGGAGAATCAGAAATATTGTGTATCTAATTATTTCAACAAGACAAAGACACAACCGCTAATCTTACTTCATAATCGAGATGTTGTAATACTTCTGGCACGACCCGAATACTTTCAACAATTGAGAAAGTTCATCTTGTATTTATATATTATGTGACCGATCAAACCCAAATAGTAAGTTGTATGGAATTAGAATTAACTTTTCTAAGAAATTGGGAGATTAAATAAAATTATTCCAAACATTGTCTAACGCATAATTTCAAATCACGGATAAAAAAACGGAAATCTAAATCTTGGTTTCTCCTTATCCTTGAATGAAACCCATAATAAACTTAATCCCTACACTAATATCCGAGGTCGAAGCAATTGTAAAACAACCAAAACTCCTGTCCGAGTTGTCCGGTGATTGTTCACGCACAAACTTCCATAGCTCCTAAAAAAAGCAATGACCCAATAAAAAATTTATTTCCAGAGCCCCCACCACCGATCTAGGGCCCAACAGAAACTAAGCACACAACGCAAAAACAAAAATCAAACTCGCATTAATAGTATTCCTATACACAATCTTAGGGGATAATAAACAGCTGGAAAAGGACATAATATAATGTGTATCATCATTATTGTATTTGGATTCCTATACAAAATAATGAGAAAAAATGTTAGAAAAATTGTACATTTACAAAGTTTGGCAAATGAATTGCCAGATGCATTTACTGATATGAAAATAGTGACAGTCTCATATACCAGCTGTTAATACTCCTGCTCGGTTTGAAATTCTGAAAGAAAGTGATAATACGAAGGCACACTTAAAGCGTGATAGACATCCAATGTCCCAATTAATTTGATATCCCACCTTGTATAAATCCTTCTTTCAAATGTCCCAATCAAGTTATAGGGTTACGGTCAGTCAAACCCTATCTGTACTTGACGCTATGCATGAGTTAATGCAAATCGAGATCATCGAGCTCTCGTGTATCTAATACAACTAGCTCCAATGCTTGGCAAAGACTTATGATCTCATCTGCCAATAACCGCATATGACATATAACCCGTTCACTAACAGGAGAAAGAATTCTATCTTGGTATTTAGTAGGACCTGCTACTTGCCCATCAAGATGCACGTCGAGGTTGACCCCCGCCTTCCGGTTTACATGGTCGAACTACTCTAATGAAAATCTTGATGTCACAAGCACATCCCTACTAAATTCTCAAGTCGAAGGTTCACGAATACCTATCACAACCTTTCGATTCTGTCAATGACTGTCCCGGAGTCTGTGTGACGAATCGAGGGTTAATCGGTTCGAGATCCAGTCTTCGTAGACTTTGAGATCCAGTCTTCGTAGACTTTGACGGACGAAGGTCTCTGTTCGTGGTACAGGACGGTCGTCCTAAGTCGGGCACCAGAGTCGATTGCTAGGTGCCAAAGGGCGATCATCTTGAGAGTCGATCGCTAGATACTCGAAGGTGGACTATTATCTTCGTTTAGGCGAGTTCGCCATAGCTTTGATTGGTTGTGGACTCGGTCGCTCGGCTTTGTAGTTGATCGCCTGTCGAGGTGAATAAATCTCGACACAACAATTGCCCCCCAGCTCGCTCCGATGTTGGAAACGTGGGGTGAGGTGGTTCTACTGGCGATTGCTTTTACTCTAACGAGCGACTCAGCATTTTACGGAACTGGCGATCGTCTTTGAGCTGTTTGGTTTTGAATTTGGACGACCTGGTCGGCCGCTGAAATGAGCGGGAAATGGCAGCGGATGCTGAAAATTCTTCGGGGTATGTGTCGGGTTCCTGTTGGGGGAGACCGACGGTTATTTACGACTCCTCGTCTGGCGCGTCCTTGAAAAGACGCGTATGCAGGTTTCAATGGAGCATTAAATGCGACGGTTGCACTCCAACCCCTAGATTCTTCTTAATTGCATAGAAGTCCCTGCCATCTCCTATAAAAAGGCGCTGGGTTGCAGTGTTAAGACCCTTATGCGCTTTTACCGGAGAAAGAAGGATTTTGCTGAAGACTTTTTCTGAAGATCTGACTGCCGATCGTAGATCGACTTAATCCTTGGTAAAAAAACACTCCATGTCAAAGAACATGTCATACAAGTCTTCACATAAACTTAACGCCTAGTCAAGTTTCATCGACTTGCGAACGATTAAGTATTTGAGCTATAAATCTTTCCAGTACCGACCCCCTTATCCAATAAGGAGTGGAACGTTTTGCTCTCAAATACACGGACTAGTTTATATATGTATATTTACGAGTTAGGAATGCGAGTAACTACCAGTAAATAAAGAAACATCCATTTGCCTTATGATAATAATTTACATAATTATAAGTACAATGCCCCCACTAAACATCCTCTGAGTGGCATTCGAGGGCATACTCCAAACAATCTCCCACTTGCACTCAATGCCACACTATTGAGATTCGGTCCAGCATCCTGCCTGCATGGGCTTAAAAATGCGCGAGGCGTGGCTTGCGATTCGACCTGTGAGATCTGCACTAGAAAGTGGTTAAATGAATTGATCTGGACCACTCATACCAACAAGATGCATCTTCTTTTCTGGTATCCATCTCATAGAAACTCCAAAGTTAAGCGTGCTTGACCTGGAGTAGTTATGAGATGGGTGACCCCCTGGGAAGTTTCCGAGGTGCGCGTGAGTGAGGACAAAGCGCGCTATAAAAGACTCGTGTTGGTGCAGTGAGGATAGTCTTCATCAATCTTGGGACCAACAATTGATATCAGAGCAGGTCACGGGTGCGGATTCCCTCGAAGTATCCTACTGTGGAGGCTGCTAGAGTGTTGGAACTAAGAGGCGGGCATGCAGCAAATATTGCGAGTTGGCCGGAACTAAGATGTTGGCGTTGTGGAGGTTGTCAACTGCTGGAGGGCTATGTGATCAAATCTAGTATGCTGGAACTGAGATAGTGGCGCAGCAGAAGTAGACGGAGCTGGAACAGATGCTGATGTCAAGTGTGGAGGACTGTGTGAATGAATCCGGACGCTAGAGGGTTGTGTGATCAAATCTAGTTCACAGAGGTTTCCAGACTATGGAGTTGAGATGCTGGCAGGTACTGGGAGGGGGATTGTTGGGATCCGGTCCAGCATCCTGCCTGCATGGGCTTAAAAATGCGGACTGTGTGAATGAATCCGGACGCTAGAGGGTTGTGTGATCAAATCTAGTTCACAGAGGTTTCCAGACTATGGAGTTGAGATGCTGGCAGGTACTGGGAGGGGGATTGTTGGGATCCGGTCCAGCATCCTGCCTGCATGGGCTTAAAAATGCGCGAGGTGCGGCTTGCGATTCGACCTGTGAGATCTGCACTAGAAAGTGGTTAAATAAATTGATTTGGACTACTCATACCAACAAGATGCATTTTCGTTTCTGGTATCCATCTCATAGAAACTCCAAAGTTAAGAATGCTTGGCCTGGAGTAGTTATGGGATGGGTGACCCCCTGGGAAGTTTTCCAGGTGCGCGTGAGTGAGGACAAAGCGCATTAGAAAAGACTCGTGTTGGTACAGTGAGGATAGTCTTCATCATTGTTGGGGACCAACACACACACTCTGGTATCTAATACCCATGTTCTCCAGATGACGCTCCAAGCTAATCTGAGGAAGTGGCTTGGTTAGTGGATCAGCGACGTTGTCGGATGAGTCTACTATGTGCAGCACAGTGTATCCCTTGCGAACAAATTCTCTTACGAGATGATACTTCCTCTCAATGTGTTTGGTACTGCTGTGAAACCTCGGCTCCTTGGCCTGCGCTACAGCTCCGTCGTTGTCGCAGTACAGCGGAACATGCAACTCAGCACATGGTATCACTTGAAGTTCTCCCAGAAACTTCTTAATCTAGAACCCTTCCTTGGAAGCCTCTGAGGCTTCTTGATACTCAGCCTGACAGGTGGAATCAGCAGTCACGCTTTGTTTGGCGCTACGCCAAGATACTGCTCCTCCATTAAGAGTAAATATGTAGCCAGAAGTAGACATAGAATCGTCCTTCTGTCCTTGGAAGGAACTCTCTTTTAGAATCATCCATCTTAAATCGCTTTAAGATCTTATCTAGATGACAACAGTCCAATGTTCTCCAGATGATGCTCCAAGCTAATCTGAGGATGTGGCTTGGTCAGTGGATCAGCGACGTTGTCGGATGAGTCTACTCTGTGCAGAACAATGTATCCCTTGCGAACAAATTCTCTTACGAGATGATACTTCCTCTCAATGTGTTTGGTACTGTTGTGAAAACTCGGCTCCTTTGGCCTGCGC